>ML133443.1:2732741-2945473 GCA_003864495.1 Nemopilema nomurai
GCCTTGCAAAAAATGACTGTTTTTCGACCAAATTTTTTTTGCATAAAATCGATGTAGATGCAATCTACACTTCAAATGAGTGCTTTTGATTGTGCTGCAATCGATAATTGGAGTTCTGGTTCACGAGCAATGACGCTTTTTAGTACTGCCCGCGAGCCTCAAAAAGTAAGGTTATAGCCTTGCAAAAATGACTGTTTTTCGACCAAATTTATTTTTGCATAAAATCGATGTAGATGCAATCTACACTTCAAATGAGTGCTTTTGATGGCTGCAATCGATAATTGGAGTTCTGGTTCACGAGCAATGACGCTTTTTAGTACTGCCCGCGAGCCTCAAAAAGTAAGGTTATAGCCTTGCAAAAATGACTGTTTTTCGACCAAATTTATTTTTGCATAAAATCGATGTAGATGCAATCTACACTTCAAATGAGTGCTTTTGATGTGCTGCAATCGATAATTGGAGTTCTGGTTCACAGCAATGACGCTTTTTAGTACTGCCCCGCGAGCCTCAAAAAGTAAGGTTATAGCCTTGCAAAAATGACTGTTTTTCGACCAAATTTTTTTTGCATAAAATCGATGTAGATGCAATCTACACTTCAAATGAGTGCTTTTGATGTGCTGCAATCGATAATTGGAGTCTGGTTCACGAGCAATGACGCTTTTTAGTACTGCCCCGCGAGCCTCAAAAAGTAAGGTTATAGCCTTGCAAAAATGACTGTTTTTCGACCAAATTTATTTTTGCATAAAATCGATGTAGATGCAATCTACACTTCAAATGAGTGCTTTTGATGTGCTGCAATCGATAATTGGAGTCTGGTTCACGAGCAATGACGCTTTTTAGTACTGCCCCGCGAGCCTCAAAAAGTAAGGTTATAGCCTTGCAAAAATGACTGTTTTTCGACCAAATTTATTTTTGCATAAAATCGATGTAGATGCAATCTACACTTCAAATGAGTGCTTTTGATGTGCTGCAATCGATAATTGGAGTCTGGTTCACGAGCAATGACGCTTTTTAGTACTGCCCCGCGAGCCTCAAAAAGTAAGGTTATAGCCTTGCAAAAATGACTGTTTTTCGACCAAATTTATTTTTGCATAAAATCGATGTAGATGCAATCTACACTTCAAATGAGTGCTTTTGATGTGCTGCAATCGATAATTGGAGTCTGGTTCACGAGCAATGACGCTTTTTAGTACTGCCCGCGAGCCTCAAAAAGTAAGGTTATAGCCTTGCAAAAATGACTGTTTTTCGACCAAATTTATTTTTGCATAAAATCGATGTAGATGCAATCTACACTTCAAATGAGTGCTTTTGATGTGCTGCAATCGATAATTGGAGTCTGGTTCACGAGCAATGACGCTTTTTAGTACTGCCCCGCGAGCCTCAAAAAGTAAGGTTATAGCCTTGCAAAAATGACTGTTTTTCGACCAAATTTATTTTTGCATAAAACGATGTAGATGCAATCTACACTTCAAATGAGTGCTTTTGATGTGCTGCAATCGATAATTGGAGTTCTGGTTCACGAGCAATGACGCTTTTTAGTACTGCCCCGCGAGCCTCAAAAAGTAAGGTTATAGCCTTGCAAAAATGACTGTTTTTCGACCAAATTTATTTTTGCATAAAATCGATGTAGATGCAATCTACACTTCAAATGAGTGCTTTTGATGTGCTGCAATCGATAATTGGAGTTCTGGTTCACGAGCAATGACGCTTTTTAGTACTGCCCGCGAGCCTCAAAAAGTAAGGTTATAGCCTTGCAAAAATGACTGTTTTTCGACCAAATTTATTTTTGCATAAAATCGATGTAGATGCAATCTACACTTCAAATGAGTGCTTTTGATGTGCTGCAATCGATAATTGGAGTCTGGTTCACGAGCAATGACGCTTTTTAGTACTGCCCCGCGAGCCTCAAAAAGTAAGGTTATAGCCTTGCAAAAATGACTGTTTTTCGACCAAATTTATTTTTGCATAAAATCGATGTAGATGCAATCTACACTTCAAATGAGTGCTTTTGATGTGCTGCAATCGATAATTGGAGTCTGGTTCACGAGCAATGACGCTTTTTAGTACTGCCCCGCGAGCCTCAAAAAGTAAGGTTATAGCCTTGCAAAAATGACTGTTTTTCGACCAAATTTATTTTTGCATAAAATCGATGTAGATGCAATCTACACTTCAAATGAGTGCTTTTGATGTGCTGCAATCGATAATTGGAGTTCTGGTTCACGAGCAATGACGCTTTTTAGTACTGCCCGCGAGCCTCAAAAAGTAAGGTTATAGCCTTGCAAAAATGACTGTTTTTCGACCAAATTTATTTTTGCATAAAATCGATGTAGATGCAATCTACACTTCAAATGAGTGCTTTTGATGTGCTGCAATCGATAATTGGAGTTCTGGTTCACGAGCAATGACGCTTTTTAGTACTGCCCCGCGAGCCTCAAAAAGTAAGGTTATAGCCTTGCAAAAATGACTGTTTTTCGACCAAATTTATTTTTGCATAAAATCGATGTAGATGCAATCTACACTTCAAATGAGTGCTTTTGATGTGCTGCAATCGATAATTGGAGTCTGGTTCACGAGCAATGACGCTTTTTAGTACTGCCCCGCGAGCCTCAAAAAGTAAGGTTATAGCCTTGCAAAAATGACTGTTTTTCGACCAAATTTATTTTTGCATAAAATCGATGTAGATGCAATCTACACTTCAAATGAGTGCTTTTGATGTGCTGCAATCGATAATTGGAGTCTGGTTCACGAGCAATGACGCTTTTTAGTACTGCCCCGCGAGCCTCAAAAAGTAAGGTTATAGCCTTGCAAAAATGACTGTTTTTCGACCAAATTTATTTTTGCATAAAACGATGTAGATGCAATCTACACTTCAAATGAGTGCTTTTGATGTGCTGCAATCGATAATTGGAGTCTGGTTCACGAGCAATGACGCTTTTTAGTACTGCCCCGCGAGCCTCAAAAAGTAAGGTTATAGCCTTGCAAAAATGACTGTTTTTCGACCAAATTTATTTTTGCATAAAATCGATGTAGATGCAATCTACACTTCAAATGAGTGCTTTTGATGTGCTGCAATCGATAATTGGAGTTCTGGTTCACGAGCAATGACGCTTTTTAGTACTGCCCCGCGAGCCTCAAAAAGTAAGGTTATAGCCTTGCAAAAATGACTGTTTTTCGACCAAATTTATTTTTGCATAAAATCGATGTAGATGCAATCTACACTTCAAATGAGTGCTTTTGATGTGCTGCAATCGATAATTGGAGTCTGGTTCACGAGCAATGACGCTTTTTAGTACTGCCCGCGAGCCTCAAAAAGTAAGGTTATAGCCTTGCAAAAATGACTGTTTTTCGACCAAATTTATTTTTGCATAAAATCGATGTAGATGCAATCTACACTTCAAATGAGTGCTTTTGATGTGCTGCAATCGATAATTGGAGTTCTGGTTCACGAGCAATGACGCTTTTTAGTACTGCCCGCGAGCCTCAAAAAGTAAGGTTATAGCCTTGCAAAAATGACTGTTTTTCGACCAAATTTATTTTTGCATAAAATCGATGTAGATGCAATCTACACTTCAAATGAGTGCTTTTGATGTGCTGCAATCGATAATTGGAGTCTGGTTCACGAGCAATGACGCTTTTTAGTACTGCCCCGCGAGCCTCAAAAAGTAAGGTTATAGCCTTGCAAAAATGACTGTTTTTCGACCAAATTTTTTTTGCATAAAATCGATGTAGATGCAATCTACACTTCAAATGAGTGCTTTTGATGTGCTGCAATCGATAATTGGAGTCCTGGTTCACGAGCAATGACGCTTTTTATACTGCCCGCGAGCCTCAAAAGTAAGGTTATAGCCTTGCAAAAATGACTGTTTTTCGACCAAATTTATTTTTGCATAAAATCGATGTAGATGCAATCTACACTTCAATGAGTGCTTTTGATGTGCTGCAATCGATAATTGGAGTTCTGGTTCACGAGCAATGACGCTTTTTAGTACTGCCCGCGAGCCTCAAAAAGTAAGGTTATAGCCTTGCAAAAATGACTGTTTTTCGACCAAATTTATTTTTGCATAAAATCGATGTAGATGCAATCTACACTTCAAATGAGTGCTTTTGATGTGCTGCAATCGATAATTGGAGTTCTGGTTCACGAGCAATGACGCTTTTTAGTACTGCCCCGCGAGCCTCAAAAAGTAAGGTTATAGCCTTGCAAAAATGACTGTTTTTCGACCAAATTTATTTTTGCATAAAATCGATGTAGATGCAATCTACACTTCAAATGAGTGCTTTTGATGTGCTGCAATCGATAATTGGAGTCTGGTTCACGAGCAATGACGCTTTTTAGTACTGCCCGCGAGCCTCAAAAAGTAAGGTTATAGCCTTGCAAAAATGACTGTTTTTCGACCAAATTTATTTTTGCATAAAATCGATGTAGATGCAATCTACACTTCAAATGAGTGCTTTTGATGTGCTGCAATCGATATATTGGGATCTGGTTCACGAGCAATGACGCTTTTTAGTACTGCCCCGCGAGCCTCAAAAAGTAAGGTTATAGCCTTGCAAAAATGACTGTTTTTCGACCAAATTTATTTTTGCATAAAATCGATGTAGATGCAATCTACACTTCAAATGAGTGCTTTTGATGTGCTGCAATCGATAATTGGAGTCTGGTTCACGAGCAATGACGCTTTTTAGTACTGCCCGCGAGCCTCAAAAAGTAAGGTTATAGCCTTGCAAAAATGACTGTTTTTCGACCAAATTTATTTTTGCATAAAATCGATGTAGATGCAATCTACACTTCAAATGAGTGCTTTTGATGTGCTGCAATCGATAATTGGAGTTCTGGTTCACGAGCAATGACGCTTTTTAGTACTGCCCGCGAGCCTCAAAAAGTAAGGTTATAGCCTTGCAAAAATGACTGTTTTTTCGACCAAATTTATTTTTGCATAAAATCGATGTAGATGCAATCTACACTTCAAATGAGTGCTTTTGATGTGCTGCAATCGATAATTGGAGTCCTGGTTCACGAGCAATGACGCTTTTTAGTACTGCCCCGCGAGCCTCAAAAAGTAAGGTTATAGCCTTGCAAAAATGACTGTTTTTCGACCAAATTTATTTTTGCATAAAATCGATGTAGATGCAATCTACACTTCAAATGAGTGCTTTTGATGTGCTGCAATCGATAATTGGAGTTCTGGTTCACGAGCAATGACGCTTTTTAGTACTGCCCGCGAGCCTCAAAAAGTAAGGTTATAGCCTTGCAAAAATGACTGTTTTTCGACCAAATTTATTTTTGCATAAAATCGATGTAGATGCAATCTACACTTCAAATGAGTGCTTTATGTGCTGCAATCGATAATTGGAGTCTGGTTCACGAGCAATGACGCTTTTTTAGTACGCCCGCGAGCCTCAAAAGTAAGGTTATAGCCTTGCAAAAATGACTGTTTTTCGACCAATTTATTTTTGCATAAAACGATGTAGATGCAATCACACTTCAAATGAGTGCTTTTGATGTGCTGCAATCGATAATTGGAGTCTGGTTCACGAGCAATGACGCTTTTAGTACTGCCCGCGAGCCTCAAAAAGTAAGGTTATAGCTTGCAAAAATGACTGTTTTTCGACCAAATTTATTTTTGCATAAAACGATGTAGATGCAATCTACACTTCAAATGAGTGCTTTGATGTGCTGCAATCGATAATTGGAGTCTGGTTCACGAGCAATGACGCTTTTTAGTACTGCCCGCGAGCCTCAAAAAGTAAGGTTATAGCCTTGCAAAAATGACTGTTTTTCGACCAAATTTATTTTTGCATAAAATCGATGTAGATGCAATCTACACTTCAAATGAGTGCTTTTGATGTGCTGCAATCGATAATTGGAGTCCTGGTTCACGAGCAATGACGCTTTTTAGTACTGCCCGCGAGCCTCAAAAAGTAAGGTTATAGCCTTGCAAAAATGACTGTTTTTCGACCAAATTTATTTTTGCATAAAACGATGTAGATGCAATCTACACTTCAAATGAGTGCTTTTGATGTGCTGCAATCGATAATTGGAGTCTGGTTCACGAGCAATGACGCTTTTTAGTACTGCCCGCGAGCCTCAAAAAGTAAGGTTATAGCCTTGCAAAAATGACTGTTTTTCGACCAAATTTATTTTTGCATAAAATCGATGTAGATGCAATCTACACTTCAAATGAGTGCTTTTGATGTGCTGCAATCGATAATTGGAGTTCTGGTTCACGAGCAATGACGCTTTTTAGTACTGCCCCGCGAGCCTCAAAAAGTAAGGTTATAGCCTTGCAAAAATGACTGTTTTTCGACCAAATTTATTTTTGCATAAAACGATGTAGATGCAATCACACTTCAAATGAGTGCTTTTGATGTGCTGCAATCGATAATTGGAGTTCTGGTTCACGAGCAATGACGCTTTTTAGTACTGCCCCGCGAGCCTCAAAAAGTAAGGTTATAGCCTTGCAAAAATGACTGTTTTTCGACCAAATTTATTTTTGCATAAAATCGATGTAGATGCAATCTACACTTCAAATGAGTGCTTTTGATGTGCTGCAATCGATAATTGGAGTCCTGGTTCACGAGCAATGACGCTTTTTAGTACTGCCCCGCGAGCCTCAAAAAGTAAGGTTATAGCCTTGCAAAAATGACTGTTTTTCGACCAAATTTATTTTTGCATAAAATCGATGTAGATGCAATCTACACTTCAAATGAGTGCTTTTGATGTGCTGCAATCGATAATTGGAGTCCTGGTTCACGAGCAATGACGCTTTTTAGTACTGCCCGCGAGCCTCAAAAAGTAAGGTTATAGCCTTGCAAAAATGACTGTTTTTCGACCAAATTTATTTTTGCATAAAATCGATGTAGATGCAATCTACACTTCAAATGAGTGCTTTTGATGTGCTGCAATCGATAATTGGAGTCTGGTTCACGAGCAATGACGCTTTTTAGTACTGCCCGCGAGCCTCAAAAAGTAAGGTTATAGCCTTGCAAAAATGACTGTTTTTCGACCAAATTTATTTTTGCATAAAATCGATGTAGATGCAATCTACACTTCAAATGAGTGCTTTTGATGTGCTGCAATCGATAATTGGAGTCTGGTTCACGAGCAATGACGCTTTTTAGTACTGCCCCGCGAGCCTCAAAAAGTAAGGTTATAGCCTTGCAAAAATGACTGTTTTTCGACCAAATTTATTTTTGCATAAAACGATGTAGATGCAATCTACACTTCAAATGAGTGCTTTTGATGTGCTGCAATCGATAATTGGAGTTCTGGTTCACGAGCAATGACGCTTTTAGTAACTGCCCGCGAGCCTCAAAAAGTAAGGTTATAGCCTTGCAAAAATGACTGTTTTTCGACCAAATTTATTTTTGCATAAAATCGATGTAGATGCAATCTACACTTCAAATGAGTGCTTTTGATGTGCTGCAATCGATAATTGGAGTCTGGTTCACGAGCAATGACGCTTTTAGTACTGCCCGCGAGCCTCAAAAAGTAAGGTTATAGCCTTGCAAAAATGACTGTTTTTCGACCAAATTTATTTTTGCATAAAACGATGTAGATGCAATCTACACTTCAAATGAGTGCTTTTGATGTGCTGCAATCGATAATTGGAGTTCTGGTTCACGAGCAATGACGCTTTTTAGTACTGCCCCGCGAGCCTCAAAAAGTAAGGTTATAGCCTTGCAAAAATGACTGTTTTTCGACCAAATTTTTTTTGCATAAAACGATGTAGATGCAATCTACACTTCAAATGAGTGCTTTTGATGTGCTGCAATCGATAATTGGAGTCTGGTTCACGAGCAATGACGCTTTTTAGTACTGCCCCGCGAGCCTCAAAAAGTAAGGTTATAGCCTTGCAAAAATGACTGTTTTTCGACCAAATTATTTTTGCATAAAATCGATGTAGATGCAATCTACACTTCAAATGAGTGCTTTTGATGTGCTGCAATCGATAATTGGAGTTCTGGTTCACGAGCAATGACGCTTTTTAGTACTGCCCGCGAGCCTCAAAAAGTAAGGTTATAGCCTTGCAAAAATGACTGTTTTTCGACCAAATTTATTTTTGCATAAAATCGATGTAGATGCAATCTACACTTCAAATGAGTGCTTTTGATGTGCTGCAATCGATAATTGGAGTCTGGTTCACGAGCAATGACGCTTTTTAGTACTGCCCCGCGAGCCTCAAAAAGTAAGGTTATAGCCTTGCAAAAATGACTGTTTTTCGACCAAATTTTTTTTGCATAAAATCGATGTAGATGCAATCTACACTTCAAATGAGTGCTTTTGATGTGCTGCAATCGATAATTGGAGTCTGGTTCACGAGCAATGACGCTTTTTAGTACTGCCCCGCGAGCCTCAAAAAGTAAGGTTATAGCCTTGCAAAAATGACTGTTTTTCGACCAAATTTATTTTTGCATAAAATCGATGTAGATGCAATCTACACTTCAAATGAGTGCTTTTGATGTGCTGCAATCGATAATTGGAGTTCTGGTTCACGAGCAATGACGCTTTTAGTACTGCCCGCGAGCCTCAAAAAGTAAGGTTATAGCCTTGCAAAAATGACTGTTTTTCGACCAAATTTATTTTTGCATAAAACGATGTAGATGCAATCTACACTTCAAATGAGTGCTTTTGATGTGCTGCAATCGATAATTGGAGTTCTGGTTCACGAGCAATGACGCTTTTTAGTACTGCCCGCGAGCCTCAAAAAGTAAGGTTATAGCCTTGCAAAAATGACTGTTTTTCGACCAAATTTATTTTTGCATAAAATCGATGTAGATGCAATCTACACTTCAAATGAGTGCTTTTGATGTGCTGCAATCGATAATTGGAGTCTGGTTCACGAGCAATGACGCTTTTTAGTACTGCCCCGCGAGCCTCAAAAAGTAAGGTTATAGCCTTGCAAAAATGACTGTTTTTCGACCAAATTTATTTTTGCATAAAATCGATGTAGATGCAATCTACACTTCAAATGAGTGCTTTTGATGTGCTGCAATCGATAATTGGAGTCTGGTTCACGAGCAATGACGCTTTTTAGTACTGCCCCGCGAGCCTCAAAAAGTAAGGTTATAGCCTTGCAAAAATGACTGTTTTTCGACCAAATTTATTTTTGCATAAAATCGATGTAGATGCAATCTACACTTCAAATGAGTGCTTTTGATGTGCTGCAATCGATAATTGGAGTCTGGTTCACGAGCAATGACGCTTTTTAGTACTGCCCGCGAGCCTCAAAAAGTAAGGTTATAGCCTTGCAAAAATGACTGTTTTTCGACCAAATTTATTTTTGCATAAAATCGATGTAGATGCAATCTACACTTCAAATGAGTGCTTTTGATGTGCTGCAATCGATAATTGGAGTCTGGTTCACGAGCAATGACGCTTTTTAGTACTGCCCCGCGAGCCTCAAAAAGTAAGGTTATAGCCTTGCAAAAATGACTGTTTTTCGACCAAATTTATTTTTGCATAAAACGATGTAGATGCAATCTACACTTCAAATGAGTGCTTTTGATGTGCTGCAATCGATAATTGGAGTCTGGTTCACGAGCAATGACGCTTTTTAGTACTGCCCGCGAGCCTCAAAAAGTAAGGTTATAGCCTTGCAAAAATGACTGTTTTTCGACCAAATTTATTTTTGCATAAAAACGATGTAGATGCAATCTACACTTCAAATGAGTGCTTTTGATGTGCTGCAATCGATAATTGGAGTTCTGGTTCACGAGCAATGACGCTTTTTAGTACTGCCCCGCGAGCCTCAAAAAGTAAGGTTATAGCCTTGCAAAAATGACTGTTTTTCGACCAAATTTATTTTTGCATAAAATCGATGTAGATGCAATCTACACTTCAAATGAGTGCTTTTGATGTGCTGCAATCGATAATTGGAGTCTGGTTCACGAGCAATGACGCTTTTTAGTACTGCCCGCGAGCCTCAAAAAGTAAGGTTATAGCCTTGCAAAAATGACTGTTTTTCGACCAAATTTATTTTTGCATAAAATCGATGTAGATGCAATCTACACTTCAAATGAGTGCTTTTGATGTGCTGCAATCGATAATTGGAGTTCTGGTTCACGAGCAATGACGCTTTTTAGTACTGCCCGCGAGCCTCAAAAAGTAAGGTTATAGCCTTGCAAAAATGACTGTTTTTCGACCAAATTTATTTTTGCATAAAACGATGTAGATGCAATCTACACTTCAAATGAGTGCTTTTGATGTGCTGCAATCGATAATTGGAGTTCTGGTTCACGAGCAATGACGCTTTTTAGTACTGCCCGCGAGCCTCAAAAAGTAAGGTTATAGCCTTGCAAAAATGACTGTTTTTCGACCAAATTTATTTTTGCATAAAATCGATGTAGATGCAATCTACACTTCAAATGAGTGCTTTTGATGTGCTGCAATCGATAATTGGAGTCTGGTTCACGAGCAATGACGCTTTTTAGTACTGCCCCGCGAGCCTCAAAAAGTAAGGTTATAGCCTTGCAAAAATGACTGTTTTTCGACCAAATTTATTTTTGCATAAAATCGATGTAGATGCAATCTACACTTCAAATGAGTGCTTTTGATGTGCTGCAATCGATAATTGGAGTTCTGGTTCACGAGCAATGACGCTTTTTAGTACTGCCCCGCGAGCCTCAAAAAGTAAGGTTATAGCCTTGCAAAAATGACTGTTTTTCGACCAAATTTATTTTTGCATAAAACGATGTAGATGCAATCTACACTTCAAATGAGTGCTTTTGATGTGCTGCAATCGATAATTGGAGTTCTGGTTCACGAGCAATGACGCTTTTTAGTACTGCCCCGCGAGCCTCAAAAAGTAAGGTTATAGCCTTGCAAAAATGACTGTTTTTCGACCAAATTTATTTTTGCATAAAATCGATGTAGATGCAATCTACACTTCAAATGAGTGCTTTTGATGTGCTGCAATCGATAATTGGAGTTCTGGTTCACGAGCAATGACGCTTTTTAGTACTGCCCCGCGAGCCTCAAAAAGTAAGGTTATAGCCTTGCAAAAATGACTGTTTTTCGACCAAATTTATTTTTGCATAAAATCGATGTAGATGCAATCTACACTTCAAATGAGTGCTTTTGATGTGCTGCAATCGATAATTGGAGTCTGGTTCACGAGCAATGACGCTTTTTAGTACTGCCCCGCGAGCCTCAAAAAGTAAGGTTATAGCCTTGCAAAAATGACTGTTTTTCGACCAAATTTATTTTTGCATAAAATCGATGTAGATGCAATCTACACTTCAAATGAGTGCTTTTGATGTGCTGCAATCGATAATTGGAGTTCTGGTTCACGAGCAATGACGCTTTTTAGTACTGCCCGCGAGCCTCAAAAAGTAAGGTTATAGCCTTGCAAAAATGACTGTTTTTCGACCAAATTTATTTTTGCATAAAATCGATGTAGATGCAATCTACACTTCAAATGAGTGCTTTTGATGTGCTGCAATCGATAATTGGAGTCTGGTTCACGAGCAATGACGCTTTTTAGTACTGCCCCGCGAGCCTCAAAAAGTAAGGTTATAGCCTTGCAAAAATGACTGTTTTTCGACCAAATTTATTTTTGCATAAAACGATGTAGATGCAATCTACACTTCAAATGAGTGCTTTTGATGTGCTGCAATCGATAATTGGAGTTCTGGTTCACGAGCAATGACGCTTTTTAGTACTGCCCCGCGAGCCTCAAAAAGTAAGGTTATAGCCTTGCAAAAATGACTGTTTTTCGACCAAATTTATTTTTGCATAAAACGATGTAGATGCAATCTACACTTCAAATGAGTGCTTTTGATGTGCTGCAATCGATAATTGGAGTCTGGTTCACGAGCAATGACGCTTTTTAGTACTGCCCCGCGAGCCTCAAAAAGTAAGGTTATAGCCTTGCAAAAATGACTGTTTTTCGACCAAATTTATTTTTGCATAAAATCGATGTAGATGCAATCTACACTTCAAATGAGTGCTTTTGATGTGCTGCAATCGATAATTGGAGTCCTGGTTCACGAGCAATGACGCTTTTTAGTACTGCCCCGCGAGCCTCAAAAAGTAAGGTTATAGCCTTGCAAAAATGACTGTTTTTCGACCAAATTTATTTTTGCATAAAACGATGTAGATGCAATCTACACTTCAAATGAGTGCTTTTGATGTGCTGCAATCGATAATTGGAGTCTGGTTCACGAGCAATGACGCTTTTTAGTACTGCCCGCGAGCCTCAAAAAGTAAGGTTATAGCCTTGCAAAAATGACTGTTTTTCGACCAAATTTATTTTTGCATAAAATCGATGTAGATGCAATCTACACTTCAAATGAGTGCTTTTGATGTGCTGCAATCGATAATTGGAGTTCTGGTTCACGAGCAATGACGCTTTTTAGTACTGCCCCGCGAGCCTCAAAAAGTAAGGTTATAGCCTTGCAAAAATGACTGTTTTTCGACCAAATTTATTTTTGCATAAAATCGATGTAGATGCAATCTACACTTCAAATGAGTGCTTTTGATGTGCTGCAATCGATAATTGGAGTCCTGGTTCACGAGCAATGACGCTTTTTAGTACTGCCCCGCGAGCCTCAAAAAGTAAGGTTATAGCCTTGCAAAAATGACTGTTTTTCGACCAAATTTATTTTTGCATAAAATCGATGTAGATGCAATCTACACTTCAAATGAGTGCTTTTGATGTGCTGCAATCGATAATTGGAGTCCTGGTTCACGAGCAATGACGCTTTTTAGTACTGCCCCGCGAGCCTCAAAAAGTAAGGTTATAGCCTTGCAAAAATGACTGTTTTTCGACCAAATTTATTTTTGCATAAAATCGATGTAGATGCAATCTACACTTCAAATGAGTGCTTTTGATGTGCTGCAATCGATAATTGGAGTCCTGGTTCACGAGCAATGACGCTTTTTAGTACTGCCCCGCGAGCCTCAAAAAGTAAGGTTATAGCCTTGCAAAAATGACTGTTTTTCGACCAAATTTATTTTTGCATAAAATCGATGTAGATGCAATCTACACTTCAAATGAGTGCTTTTGATGTGCTGCAATCGATAATTGGAGTCCTGGTTCACGAGCAATGACGCTTTTTAGTACTGCCCCGCGAGCCTCAAAAAGTAAGGTTATAGCCTTGCAAAAATGACTGTTTTTCGACCAAATTTATTTTTGCATAAAATCGATGTAGATGCAATCTACACTTCAAATGAGTGCTTTTGATGTGCTGCAATCGATAATTGGAGTCCTGGTTCACGAGCAATGACGCTTTTTAGTACTGCCCCGCGAGCCTCAAAAAGTAAGGTTATAGCCTTGCAAAAATGACTGTTTTTCGACCAAATTTATTTTTGCATAAAATCGATGTAGATGCAATCTACACTTCAAATGAGTGCTTTTGATGTGCTGCAATCGATAATTGGAGTGCTGGTCCACGAGCAATGACGCTTTTTAGTACTGCCCCGCGAGCCTCAAAAAAAAAGGTTATAGCCTTGCAAAAATGACTGTTTTTCGACCAAATTTATTTTTGCATAAAACGGATGTAGATGCAATCTACACTTCAAATGAGTGCTTTTGATGTGCTGCAATCGATAATTGGAGTTCTGGTTCACGAGCAATGACGCTTTTTAGTACTGCCCCGCGAGCCTCAAAAAGTAAGGTTATAGCCTTGCAGAAATGACTGTTTTTTGACTCAACTTATTTCACATAAAACCGATCTAAATGGCTTAAAATGAGCATTTTTGATATGCTGCACTCGATATTTTTATCACAAGAGTATAGTTTGATAACATGAAACCTAAATTTCAAGCGAAAGAAATTAGAGAGATGTGGGAATCAGTTAAAAGTGGTATTTAATCACTACTATATAACTTACTGCATTAGGTTAATATTTGCTTCAAGTAAATCTAAATAGCCAACACACTGTTAATGCCCCAGTGCTCATCAGTAAATTTCTTTCTCAAAAGATGAGGTATTTTAAAAGAAGAAGTTTCAGTTGCTAGTCTTACACCACAAATTTTCATTACTGAAATATGACCACAGCTACAAAGTTTCGATCCAAGTGTTGGATCAGAGCTGAAAGCGTTCTATGTTCATTCAACGGGGCATTAAACAAGTACTTTTTATACAAACAGTTTATATAAAGCAGTAGAACTTTGAATAACCGTGCTTACACGACTGTATCTGATAGAAGTCGGCTCGATGGAATTCTCAAATCTACTAGAACTGGCTCTTGAATAAAAGATGTAAATTACGTATGCAGGAGCCTATGTTTAACATGATATGAAAGCAAAGTGAGGACTAACTTCATGCGATGCCCTTTACTTGGCCTAAACACGGGATGCTGACCTTCCGAAACTACATGTGGTTTCTTTTTGCGCACGCGTTAATTATCAATACAACTTTCTATGAACAAATCTTGACTGACAAAATAATATTTACTGGATGTAATAATACAGGGGTCCTAGCTCGCCTTGCCAAGATCAATCTTCTTTTGCAGCGCACGTGCAGAATGATAAATCATCGAATCAATAAGGCCAGCGACTGCAAAAAAAGACAGTGGCGATTGGAAAATGCACAAAATGGTTAACGTATGATCCACTGATAACTGATTTATGATCCACTGATAACTGATCAATGGTCCACTGATAACTGAGTTATGATCCACTGATAGCTGATCAATGGTCCACTGATAACTGATTAGCGGTCTACTGATAACTGATCAATGATTCACTGATAACTGATTAATGGCCACTGATAACTGATTCATGGCCCACCGATAACATGTGCAAATGCATCATCGTATAAACAAGCCAGGTGTGAAAACCGGAGGCAAAAAAAAGTGGGCATTTCATCATTTCTAGCACATTACCAACACAGATCACGTTGATTTGTCATTTGACAAACTGGTGCTGAACGGAATCGAACATCTGTGTTGCAATTCATTAGCATTTTTGCATCCCATTCTCAAACGCATAAACAATTAGTACCCAAATAATTGCATTTAGCCCAAAACACATGGTAGGGAATGAGCATTTCGTATGGAGACATTTAGCATTACACATGCCACTGGCGAAATAACAGAGTCGCTTAGAACCTTGATAATCATAATCAGGCGGAATCGCATTTTGATATTTCATGTGATTAAACTTGAATGGCTTACCTGTAAAAACGCCACCAACAATTGCGCACACCCCCGTTAGAAAATGCATGAACGACCTGCAGATCGTTGAAACAAATATCAGTATGGCAAATGATATACGGGTTGAATAGCAACCTTTTAAAGAACCAGTATCAGATAACCTACAAATAGTGGCCCATATATAACAAAATTCGAGAAATGCTAGTCACTGTTCATTTCTCGAAGTGTGAAACAAAACAAGGGTGCAGATCTATGTCCGCATCCAAAAATACCCTAAAATCTACTAAATGACCCAAAAAACTAAAATCTACTTATTGCCACTTTATTGAGTGCCATAAAAATTTCCAATTTTGAGAGCATTCAAACTGCCTCATATAAAGCGAAAACCTCCTTTACTTAGTTTACAGCAGAACAAACTATTTAGAATATAATTAACCATCTAAAGCATTTGCCGACAGAAGAACACGAGAACAAGTGCAACGTCCATTCTGTGAGACGAAAATTTACTCGAACTTGCTTCTACCCACCTTCTTTTCTCCGTGTATTGAACAAGCATAGGCGACAGTTCATATAGAACAAACACACCTGTAACAAAAAGTACGGACACCTATGACATTCTGTCATTGGCATGGCATTTTATGATATAACAAATAATACAACGTATACGTAACGAAATCAAATATAGTATAAAATTATGACACGTATTTAGATATCACAGAATACAATATTAAGTAAATGTCATAGTATGAATAACATGCTATCAGAAGTGGGATAAAAATATAGCATATATCATGCAACTTTAATACAGTGATGTGTCATGAGCATACGCTTGATGTTGGCAACAATGGAACAAACAACTGAATATACCTGGGAGGCCATGCTCTCCAGTCAACTGTCTAACACTTCGTTTATGCTTGGTATACGAATATTGATTAGTCCAGACTTCCTATAGATATTGAAAGGTACATCAAAGGTGGTAAAAAACTCACCAGATACATTCAAAAGTATATTTTGAGTTTAGTAACCTTTTAATGCACAGTTGAAGGCGATACTTGAAAAGAATTTGTTTAAACTAACTTTATCATTAAACATGCAGCCCTATCTGTGGGTTCTTGAGAATACGATATGATAAAAGGATAGCAGGTGTCGCGATAATTGGTTAGTTATAAACGAACTCTTTCCATTCAATTTGCATAAAAGCACGTCTGACTGACATTGAAAACTTCCCCCTTCAGCAGGGTCCAGCAATAGAGAAACACGTTTTTAATTGAAGTTCCACAAGTTCCATACATCGCAAAACCCTTCTCCTTCTAGGTAGCAATTTTAAAATCCTGGGGTTTTTTGTGAGCTTACATTCAAAACAAACAACATCTTGAAGTTCATGACATTAATTTTAAGTTCACTTACTTCACCACCTAGCTTCTTGTACACTGTAGGAACAACTTTGACAAAATATTGGTACATAGTCGATGCTGTAAGAGGGTAGATATTTGTGTAAATAGCATAAGTTGCTTCTACATGTCACAATCAAATCAACGAATCAAAGCAGCAATGATTTTCAAAATACCAATGTATTTGTCAGCCAAAAAGACATAAAGGTTACCATATTATGATCAAGGGCATATGAATCTAAATTCTTGTAATTTTAGACAAACTATAATTGATGGTTAATTCCACAAATGAAAAACACAATAAGCAAGCTTAGAGAATTCGATTTTAATTAGACTAAAGCAATCAAGCTTAAATTGGTCTACCAAGCTGAAGAGGAACTTTCCAGTCCTTCATTTCCACACGTGTTACGCCACATTATCTACATTTAAGTTTGAAACGGCGGAACAAGGCATGCCCGTGTAAGAAACTTTAGTCATTGAAAGCCGATAAGAGCATGGTCAACGAGTACAGTTGAATTTAATTCACCTTCGGGAGCGGGTACGTGTGTTCCGTCTAAAGGATTGTGGACACCAGGGTACGGCTCCCCGAATGATAAGTGCTTGATGTGATGTGTCAAGTTGAACTATGAAAAAATTGTCAATAGCATGCTCAATTGCTTTAACAAACATTATAGCAACAGTGGAGTTTCTTCAAAGAGCATTGACGGGCCAAAATTTCTAGCAAACATGATGGTGGAAAGCATAAGTATTCTAGAGTTTGTGCTTGAATATAGATAAATTATCTGAAAATAAACGATTGTCTCTTAAATACTGCCAATCAGCAAATGACATGAATTGTCATTATATGACATCGTGGGCTAATTACTAAGTTTTCAAGGCTGAGATTATTTCTCGTGGTCTAAGGAGATGCAGTATTAAATTTCACGGATCTCTGAATTACTCTTTAAAGTTGCAATCTTGAAATCAGGTGTTTTATAATTGGATATGATTCCAATGAAATGCAACAAAAAGCAAAAACTTTTGCATTTACATCGTAGGTGTGCAAGATTACCTACAGCCATAGTATGGTAAAAATCAATGGTTAGAGATCATAGCATTATTTGAAGTTCATCAAAATAAGCGAGAATGTAACTGCACTCACCTGCCTACCTCCGAACGGTTGTAAATCGTGAACTATGAAAAAGAGGCTGTTTCATAAGGGAGCAAAACCTTCATGGCCAGTATTCAATGTTAGGGAAATATAAAAAGTCCTCAAAAACAACTAAACTAGTAACATCTTTATTGATGATTAGACTCAGGAATTAATCTTTTTAGTGGACAGAATAACAAATTCATGGGTATTTAGGTTTTCAATAATTTCGCATTAATGCTGTCCTCAGATTTTCTGTTCTAAACAGTTCTAACTAGTTTATTTCTATAAGCAAATTATTTATCACAAATAAAACTTTCTAATACTACAAAAGGGGTTTTACAATTCAGCTTTAAAATGTTATGCAGCCATACACATCATTCTTTGCATTTAATGCGATCGTATATCATACTTAAATGTTAAAATTCATTAAGTTATTACTGACAGACACATTGAGTTTAAGACCGAACAATGCGTGATATCGAAAATTTATAATCAATTACGTCTCAACTAAAAATGGATGAATGCAGAAAAAAATGAGAGTTGAAAAACAAAATTAAGTTTTAAGCCAATGCAAACCAGATTTATCACAAAGCTCCAAAGAATCGAATAACAAAGATAGAAAGCAAATCAAGCCCCGACCGGATGAAAGCACAAAATGTTGCAATAGGAGACGAAGTTTCAAAATGGCAGACTTCATTCACAGTAAACAACAGCAACAACAGTAACGGGAAGAACAGCAACAACACATAAGCCGACTAGACGAATACAAAGCATGTACAAACAGCGTGGGTTATATTTTAGAATCTTCAATTATTTTCAACCAGCTTCAAGCATGTATGCTAAATTGATACTTCAAATACGTTACGCTTTAAGAATTTATTGGAGGAGCGTGGGTGCTTTATATCTCAAATTTTTATGATCGACTTCATTTCTTAGCTATTAAACTTTTTACTTACAATTAATTGAAAAAACTTTGGCACCCTTGCCCATATTCACCATGTTCACTATGAAAATAAAATTACGAATTAACTTTTCGACGGCGCTTTTGTTTGAAATGGTGAATATGGTCTTGTTTGGATGTGGTGAGGTTTAGTGAGATGGCATTGGGTGAATTGTTGTTTATGGAAAGTGGATTTATGAAGTCATGTATCGCAAAATTTGAATTGAATCTTTTCTTTTCTAATCAAACTAGAATTTAGGATAAGTGAAAATAAAAATTATTATCGACACATTAGCTACTTTATTTTCACCATGCATACAACTCTGTGGAGTGCCAATGCATTTACGTGTCTTTTGAATTCCATCAAAAGTTGCGTTGTCATTTCCATCAGGTTACCGTGCGAGGAATTGAGGTTATAAATGATCCGAACCAATAGTGTTGAGGTTTTAGGAAGACAATACTAGGATATTTAAGACACGTAGCCAGGTATTTTAAAGGACTGATATTACACTCTGTGTGTTGTTAACAGAACTTGGAAAAAATTTTTAAGTCTTACATTGAAATCAAGCTTTCTTAAATTCTCTTTCGAAGTTTTAAGAAGAGCCGTTTATTCATCTATTAGATTTATCAAAATAGTAATATAAATGTTTCGTAACTTACGTGATACCATTATACACTTAAAGCATAAAAGTCATTCCTCTAATAACTTTTAAGTAAATCAGTAAAAAGATTTAATAGAAAGGTGATGAGTCAAGTCACCCAAGCAAGACGAAAATCAGGTGCCCGATTTCAATATTGAGTGCTTCTCTAGTAATTACAGTAGCGATGAAACCTGACTCTGTACATGGAGTTGGTGAAAATAAACACCAGACGAACGCAGGTCGAATAGCCAAAATGCATTGGGGGCATGCGTCCCCACCTTTCAGCATTTAGGATGAAGAGACCGTTCACTGTACACGCGAGCCCCAACTCCCCTCTTTCAGAAGCACTTCCTACGTCCTTGAGGCAGACAGCCACATTAAAATATTAAAGGTTCATAATATTCCAGCAGCTTCCATTATTTTTATCTTCGTTCTGGCAACGCTACTCTATATGATGGCTTAAAAACTCTTCAGATCATTATGATAACAATCGCCGTAAAACTGGCACACAGAGAGATGAGAAAAAATTAACCATGTTTTAACGAAAGCTGGTAGGCTCACAAAAAGAGCACTTTTGAGCGTAAAACTTCAAGAGAAAAAAGGAAAATATTTCGAAATAGACTTTATCATCTACCATATTATAAAAAGGATAAAAATAAATGAATTGAAAAATACCAACCATGCACATGGTGTTGCTGAAAACTCTTTCCAGGAGCAATGTGGAAATTACCAGCAACCTTCAAAAGAGGTTTTTGATAAGTGATGAAAAATGCTGGATTCGTAGGTCTAATCACCTGACAATTCATAAGGGTTGTTTCAGAAATTTAGGTGCACTCTTGCTTCCTGTTTCCCAAATATACAAACACCAGTTCTTGCTGAAATGTTCTAACCAGCACGCATAGGTGTCATCAGCGGAACAAGTAACATAAATCTTCCCCTGTGTTCACATATACATGTTGAATAGTTATTTCGACATTTTCGACGTTTTCCTAATTTTTTGAACTGGGAGACACTTAATATAAAATTAGGTTCGAGTTCCGTGCTCCCAAAACAGAGTTTATAGTTAATATATATAAAAATCATCTTTATTCACAAAAAATATACTGTATTTTCATGTGTTTCCTTATTCAACCCCTGTGCTTTTAACCCAATACATGCAATAGATATGTACAAAAATAACCCTCAATACAAGCAATTAACTGTCACTAACCTTGCTGACTTCCAGATAACCGAAAATTCTACATCCTTCGTTTTTTTGCTCGTGAAACTTGTCCTTCCATCCCTCTCTTTTGCACTGGAAAAAAATTAACCAACATCAAAATTGTCTTGAAAAATAGCATAAAAATGCGGGATTGATAAAAAACAGCAAAAGTCAATATTTTTGTATTGTTTGGGTTTAAACATGATAACTAGAAATTTGTCACTCTCATTGTGAAAATCTTTGGGGCTTTGGGACAACTTCATTTGGCAGCAAGGTATTTGTGACACGAAAAACAACACAAGATGTGGTCTCCAGTTCAGATACATGAAAGAGGAAGACGTATCGTACCCACCTGTTCTATGCTCTCTGGGTCCGTGAAGGCCCAGCCACGCCCTCTGTACGCATTTCGTACATCTTCGCACGTGTTACAGCATCTAGCAAATGCAAATATTAGCGAACCATAAACAAGGACTCTGAGACGAACCATATTGTTTGCTACTTACAAATCTTATTAAGAGATGGCAGAGGGTAAGATATTTGGTTAGTGTTCATTCTAATACGCAAAGTCTCAGAGGGATCAAAAACGATCATGACTGGTTATATTTGGCAGGGAAATAGAATGCGGATACTAGCCATAGATCACCCCGATCAAAACAGTTCCATCCCTTTCACACTTACAGATCAAAGCATCAGTCTCTCAAGCAACAAATTTTTGCTCATTTCCAACAATAAAATAGCCAATATCTTGCAAAAAGTCCTTGTATTCTTAACATAGATGATTTTCCTAGTAACTTTTCAGTCTATTTGGCAAAGCTTGCAAATTTTCATTCAAGATTACAAATTTAAGCACGAAGTTAGTTTTCCATCATTCCAACTTTAGTTACCACAAAGTCTTAACCTCGATACTTTTTTATACTAGGAGTTATAAAATTATAAACCCACGGTAGTTCGGATGTCTCTGCCCCGTAGCAGCTTTCGCATCGACTTGGATCAAGCGTCGCTTTCACCGACTGTGAAAACAAATTAGTTAATCAGCTTTTCTCATTTTGCGATAAGAAATGTCACTTCTAAACATTACCCTTTCAACTAACTATTTGCAATTCGCAATGCCTTATGGTTTTACAATAAAGCCATTGATTTATTACCTTTGTGACAACAAAGAAACACCTACATAGAAAAGGTTCTATGGTAAATGAAGGAATTTACTTTTACAATGAAAGATGATGAATATTGACATGCAATTGGGTCTTAAAGGTAGTTGGATAAACAGATGCTGTTTGGCTAGTACAATCAATGAATCGTTAAACCACCTCTATGCTTGTTATCTCTAGCGCATCACATCATTACATCAATGAATCACTTTTGTCCTAGTAATCTCGAACACATCACGTAGCTCACTCAATCACTTTTTCATTAATCAGCTCTATGGCCTTTTATGTTGCAACTTTGCATTAGAGTACTATTGCATTGAGAGACACGATTTGATACAGCTGACCAACAACCTCGTAATCACAATCAATTACCTACCTTTAGGGCGTGGTCACTGTCGTCTCCAAGATCTGCCAAGAACAACATGCATTAGATAAAGAAAGAAATGATCTCAAATGCATTTATCCTCGACTGTTAAAAGCTAGCCTTAGCCCATTTAATAGGGTGAATTATTTTGCCTTTTCTTGCTTGCACGGTTGAAGGCTAGCAAGCTTGACAGTAGCAGATGCAGCCCAGAAGAATAACTTGATTTTGATATTTTGAATTCGATGATTCATCTCTAGCAAACTTCTTACCATTTCTACCATCTTCTTTTTACAGAAGTTAAAAGGGATTTAACTTTATTTCAATGTACAGTTGTATTATTGACAGGTTATGGATTCACCTGTAGTTGCGGCTGAAAAGTGCAGTTGAAAGTAGCACTGATGAAGAGAGTGAATGGTTTCTTTGAAGAAGGGTGGTTTTCTGAAGAATATAGTGCATGACAAGGTAGAAGGGATTAAATATTGGGAACTCAATGCTTAAGTGAAAATCTTGAAATTAAAGAGAGTTGATTTAAAAAATCATTTCAAGAAAATTTTCAAATGATCTTACTTTCTTTAACAGCTGCATCTTCTATGGCAGTACCATTTTCATCAAGCCTCTGCTTGAAAACATTATGATCTATATCAGACTGAAAAAGAATTCCCAGTTAATTTCTGGCTGTTAAAGAAACTCTGATAGCAATTTAACTCATAATACTTTGCCCTAGTAATAAATCTGATTGCGGACAGTCCACATCACAGAGAATAGAGATACATTACAGTGCTTTATAAATGCATTATCATGGTGATAAGCTTCTAGGTGGAGTATGTAAAAGGCTTCCTTGACTTTGTATACTGAAACATACTAACCTGATGCTCACCAGAGACATCCATTGCATCAATACTTAAATCTAAGAATACATAAAATATATTTTAAAATAAATCTTACAACAAATATATATATATATATAAAATATAGATAGATCAGAAAGCAGGCAAATATTGATCTAGAAATAAGGATAATTTTACATTCTCCAAGTGCCTGTTGATGCTACATTGTAGCTATTAATTGCAACTAATAACTGAGTGGCAAAAGCCTTGGTTCAATTAATCCAGTGGTATGATTGCGCTTGACTTTGGAAAACAGTGCTTGACATAGAATTAGTCAGGGAAACATAATAAAAACAAGTTTAGGATACTTGCAAAGAGCAAATACATGCAGATAACACAGCCAGAGCTGAAATTAAGCTTGAAACTGTAGATTCTGAGCTGACAAGAAACTGAACAAATTGGTTCAGTGCTTACTAAAGTGCCTATTCACAGCCATATATTGTCCTTGAGAAGCAATTCTTGAAAATTGCTTGATCTACTTACATACACATGGTAGCTTGGGTAAGACAATGTCTATATTGATTCTCAATTTTTGATGTCTAGTTGTGTCAACAAACAACTCTGGGCTAACCTGCAACAAAAAGAGATGGTTTACAAAAATTTCATACAACTTCTCATCATAACAAGAATTGTTTGAAAAGATATCTGTGAGCTGCCTGAGCATCAATTCTATGTGGAACACTACAAACATACCTGGTGATGTGTATCAGCAACTGGGTTTTTCTCACATTCAAAATAACATATGGTAAATTCTTATTTAAGCCCCCCTCTACTATTAGCCTCGCCATTTTAGAAGGAAAAATCAAATAAGCCCCCTCTTAATTAAGCTATAAGAGAATTTATGGCATATTTACACTTGGAAGTTTATACTGTTTACAGACTTTGAAAGAAGAACAAGCCTATTTTTAAAAGATTTGGCTCTGAAAGGATGATCAAACAAGAATTGTTTGGCCCTTTAAGCATTTATTTCCTCAGAGATACATTGCAAAAGGGTGGCTATTATCAGTATAAAGCTGCTCAATGCATCAGAAGCTAGAGCAAACAATGTCAGAGGTAAAGTTTTAGTGATAAGATAACCAAAGAATAATATTAAGTGGCATTTAACCCTGTAGAAAGAATAACTTCAAAGCTAAAGCAAAACTAGGCTTAACATGATAAAATATACAATATTGAATGACATTGTATCATCAGGAATCAAGCTCAAATGTTCATAATATTGACAAGAAAAAATCAACTTACCTCTGTTGTCAGAAAGTAATTAAGCTCTGATATAAAAAGTGTAAACATTATCAATCCACTGATTATTGTCACTAGAAAAAAATAAAAAGTCTAGGTATAAAGATAGCATACAGTGCAAAGATTGTACTAACATGAATAGTGTTCAAGTAACTAGTAATTTCATTTGTTATATGATGAAGCCAAAAGAAACAATGGTTATATTGTCAAAGTTAAAAATTTCACAAAAAATAATCGTTTTCTTTTTTACTCTTTTGTCACACAAGAAGAGCACTTGATGTGACAAAAAAGGCAGGTACCAGGAACCTGAGGGCAACAAACAGGAACAAATTAAAATTTTGGTATAATCATGTGAGTTGTTGCAAGCACAATGTCTCACCACATCATCTCTCCCAAATCTTACAATATGTCATCTATTATAATATTGTTTTAAAATTGAGTTTATGTGGAACTTATAATGACATTCTTTCACATCATCAAGAATAACCTTGGAGATCTTTTAAGAATGCAAGAAGGCCACCTGTTACAGATGGCTAACAACTAAAATAAACAGTCAGTAAACTTCATTAAATTTCCTCTCTCAAATCTGTAAGATATAGGCTTGACATATAAAAGGAATACCTGCGACTAGAGCCCCTAAACTTTTAATGTATTGCGTAGAATTCAAGCATCTCTTAATGTGAATGTCTTGCGTTCCTCTTTAGGAAGTAAATTACTTTCCACATTTTAAAGACCAAAGAGCAATCATTCTCCTTATAACTGATTTGAAAACTACTTTCCTGAAGACTTTTTCAAAAAGATAAATCACAAGACTACGCAGTGTAAGTTTGGTTACGGTGATCTCCTAAAACACTATACCACCAAAGGACATTCCTAATGGGTTTTTCCTGTCCCCTTACATCAAGACGCAATATCACCTTCGAAACTATAACAAATGAGCAGATAAGTCAGAGAAAATCTCTAACAGACAAATCATGTAGTTGAAAATGAGCATGTACAATGTAAAAAATCCTACTAAAAATTTCTACTACCAATGAAAGACAGGCCTTACCTCCCGCTCCCGTGACTGTTTTAACTCGAAAATCATCTAATGTCTTTGGGTAAGCATCAAACTGCTTGAACCTCGAGAAAATATTGCTTCCTTGCATCCTCGTTACCTATATATATATCTATAATTAAAACCTAGAATTTCAAAATAAACTAAATACTTGGTATCACAATACTCTTCCTCAAAAGAAACTCTTCCGCCATTATTGAAAGTAGCCACGAAGACAAGCAACCGGACCCCAAAAGTCAGCGGTTGCAAGGTAGGTTCTCAAACGAGGTCAAAAAGTCATGGAAACGGTCAATTTTGTTGATAAAATGGCACCATCGAAAAAGCGATTTTTGGAAAAGGAACGTCAATAAATATTGAAAAATAGGCTCCCAGTTGTTGAACTTTTAATGTTTTTAATGTTCTTAATGTCTTTTAATGTGGTTAGTCGAGCCATTATAAAGTTAATTCTCAAGAGAGCAACATACGGCTCAAGTTTGAATTAATGTTCGAGTCTATTCTATTTAGATTTCAAACAAAGTTAAAACAGTTCCCCATAGAAGTGTAAACCTGTAGTTGAAAGGAACGAAGCCATACAAATTTCCATACAAGGTCATGCAATACATTCGATCATTTGAAAATATTTTACTACACTTTACAGCGACATTTTAAGTAATTGTAATTTGGCAATCCATTTCTTGATTTAAAGAAAGTGAATTTTCATGTATTCTTATAATAATCTTTTTGCATTTATAGAGTCTGAAATGAGTCTAAAGAAATTATGATGCCACAAAACAAAGCTCAAGGGGTTGGAAAATGAATGCAGAAAATCCTTTAAAAAAGGTACGACGTTATACAATGTTATAAGTTTCATCGGGTTCCAAATTGGGTAATGGGTAATCTCTAAGAAACGCTGCTATCGAAAATAGCACATCAATTCAACAGAAAAATAACTCTGAGAGTTCCTTGAGGGCCATCCTGTACAAAGTCTTGTCTGCTTCTAGCAAACCTTGGTGCAATTGCAGAAATAAAAATATCTATTCCACCCAAGGAGCAAGGGGGACTATAACTGGAGTTGTCAAGCGGGATTCTGACATTTCATCCAGAAGATTCGAGGTGCAAACAAACTAGCTGTTCGTCCAGTTCGGCTTTCGCTTCTGCAAAAATGCCTTGATCCCTTCCTGTGCGTCATTGAATGTGAGGTTATGTACCATTGTAGACTCAGCAATTCTGAAACAAAACACTGGTTTTTCAAAGACACTGAGAAGCTTGCACTTGTCTTGAGGTACCGAAACTGTTTAACCTTGTACCTTTTGAGTCACAAGTCACGAATTTACACAACGAATGACTGCCTCTAGGACTACGAATCTGAGACATGGAAAATAATCAAGAAAAAAAGCAAATCACTTGGCCACAGAGGATGTTTTTTGACCTCATTTTACCTAGGAAAAATCCAAACATTCTCCCTTACTATCTATGACCTTTTAAATCATCCATGGAATGTCCAACTGGTCCCTATCTCCTCAAAAACAATACTTTCATCAGAAAAACTTTTGCTTATGCTCACATCCCCCCCCCCCCAAAAAAAATAAAATTGAAGCTCCCTTGTAGCCTGTTGGAGCAAGATAAGACCACGCCTTGCTGACTTTGACTTTATGCTGTTTCAAATGGTGCATCTTTGCGTATTTTATTTATCGCAATTAAAAATACCTGTAGGCTTCATCTCGTGGCTTTGTTATTTGTTTGTAGAAACATTCCTTTCCAAGTGCTATCACAGGGCGACTGAATGAGCAAATGCTTCTGGCTATCTCCAGTGTCTGCAAATGATCGGAATTAGTACACAGATAAGTGTTTGTACAGTTTATTTTGCTCAGTGTTTAGTACGCATCTTACATCAGCTTACATCAGCGCGAAAAGTAGTACAAATGACTGCAGATTTTGCAGTAACATACACATGCCATGACCTTAAGGGCCATAATGCAATGAATATGGCCGGTTTGCAGAATCGAGTAAAACTGTCTTCAGAAGAACTATATACTAGTCTTGTATTCTTCTTCGACTATGTAAACATAATTTTCGGCTCTTTTATGTTCATCAAACGCACAGTATTCATAATCATTGCCAAACTGTCCATGGAAGTTGCAAGTTACAACTGGCCTACCCTGGTTTCCAGATCTTCATCTTTTACAACCTCGTTGACAAGCCCATGATTCAGTGCGTCTAAAACAGAAACGAGGGTCGATAAAATTTTTATATATATCACGTATAAACATTATTGCATAAAAATACTGCTTGAAACCAAGTTACTCATCGCAATGAAAGTGTCCAGTTTTGAAAATCGGTTTGGACAAAAACCAAAAAGAGATTTTGTTTTTCGTTTACAAGTAATTCGTTTAGATGGGGCGAGAATTGTGTGCCATTATGAATGGGACAGTTGTTTGTTGATTTCTTTGATTGTAAAACTCGGAAATGCAACCCGTTTCTTATATCAAAGCGGTAGACAGTAGCCAAGCCTTTTGGCCATAGGTACAAGATAACATGTAACCGACGTTTGTAAGTATTATGTATAGAAAAAGCTTTTGCATTTATAAGAATCTATATCGACGTTCACAACTTGTCAAATAAGAATTTCATTTATTTGCCACTGCCAACAAAGTATAACTAATTTTTCATAATTGTAAGTTGTTTAAGGGCACCTATGCAAAAAGACAGTTTTTAGATAAATCAAATCGAAATTTAGATAAAATCAAATCGAAGGAACTTGGTAAGGCTAGCAGTGGCGGCTACAGCCGGTGAAAAGCGGAGGGGGTATGGGGGTGGTGTATAAGAGGGGGTGGGGCGTTGAAATGGTGAAGCAAGAAAAGCATCTCTACGCTTTGGTACATAGCAATGGGCGCTTCTTAATTGCTACCCCAAGCTTCGCACTTCATAATCGTAGATTGGCAACACACTTTTCGAAAATAAGTCTCACCTTGGGCATTGATTGGCTTCGCAGTAAGAAGCATCTGCATTGCTACTTTTCTTGGCAGTGCTCTGGCAATGGCGACCGCCGGCGTCGAGCAGAAAAGACCGATGCTCACCCTGGAACAAAACAGGAGCAATGCAATGAACAATGACAAAGTAAAATCAATTGTATCTACTAATGATTATCCTTGTGAAATGATAGCTCTCGTATTTCAGTGGATGGGAAAATCTACTGTAATAACGACCATTTTGATATTCGGCCAGTTTAATGAGCATGATTACAGGAATCACTTCACTGTAATAAATGTGCATGTGGGAAAAAATATATTACTTCAAAAGAAACCTAAATTGTGGCCGAGCATTTAAGGTGCACAGTGACCCAAGTTTTAATGCAAAATTTGTTAAAACAAAAGAAAATAACCATGAAAGAAAATTGCTGAGAGATGTATTCCTGTGCATTTATCAGTGGTTATTCCAATCAGCTCTCGGCAATACTACCTTAAAAGAGCTAGATTCCCACGCTTGTGTATATTAGCTACACTTTTTGGTCGGACACTGCTCAGTGTATGCAAACGTTTTAAAATTACCAAAAGCCGAAAAAATATTTAGCCAGTTGCAGATCGAAAAACGTTGTGAGACGGGCGCGTGATTGGCTATCCAATGACCAATAAGCGGTCCGCATTACAGTTTAAAGTAAAAAGGCAAACTCTTTCTGCCAATATATGGTCAGCTTTTGCAATGTATACAGACTCCAAAAAGTCCTAGATGACAACCCAACAATACAAAAATATGAGTCGCAACCTAGAGATAAAAGGTGGATGTTGTTTAACTAGAAACAAGGAAAACTATGACTTTTGCAGGGTGGTCCGCGTATTATGCAATATAGTTGCGTGGGGCTTTTAAGTTTAAGCCTGATATTCGTGTATCGCAACGAACAATGACTAGTTTTTTGCCATTGACTTGTCTTTGGGCATAGAAAAGCCATTTCGCAATTCAAACTTTAACGGTATTCTTTAAATACAGCTAGTACTGGCATTGGTGGAGAATCAATAACAAAAAGTTTAAATGCACGTCGACCTGTTGGGGGTGTCCATGGAGATTTGAAAAATAAATCCTTCACACTGTCTAGTAACCCACCATTGACCCAAATTAACCCATAAACAGTGCATTATATGCTAATCTAAATAAATCAAATCTTCTTTCCGAATACTTAAAACTGATAATAATGTCTCATCCAGATATTTGGCGCTATTTCTGTCACCATAATGCGCTGCCATCGTTGATGATGTAAGATGAGTTTCTCTTCACTGCGCCATCCATGAAAAGAAGCAACGTGTCTGCTTAAAAGCAGATCGAGTAATATAACACTAAAATAGCTTAACCCTCGTAGACGAATTAATGGGTGAACTAACATATGAATTGTATAAGGATAAAAGGAGATGTGTCCATGTCGGATCAAGTCGCATTTACAAGTTGCTTCACCGACTCAATTTCAGCTGACAGAGACGAGAATGACTTGCAATGGCGGAAATGGCTCTAGTAAACTAAGGATAACGGTAGGATGACATGAAACTTGGAAAGAGGAGAGGGAGCAAAAAAGGGCTGGAGAGAGAAGGGAAATCAAGGGTGTGGGAAGAAGGTGCATGAGAGAGAAGGATTAGAGGGGAGAGGAGAGGAGTGGAGCGAAAGTGGGAAAGAGACGGCTAGGATAGGGGCAGAGGAAACAGGAGAGTTGAGAGAGGACGCACGAGAAAAAATGGATGGAAGGGAGAAACAGATAGAGGAAGAATGAAAATGAAGGCAAAGGGTAGAGAATGATGGGAAGGAATGAAATAGATGAATCTTAGCATTGAGTTGCATCATTTCTCATCCTTTCCTCAAATGCTTCTTTGATAATAAGTCTCCACATATTTCTACCACTAAAATCGTTTCGACTTTATTCAAACGAATAATTATTATACAATTGACAAGTAAAAGCGGTTGTTTTTCGGTCGGGATAAAATCTATAACAAAAGAATTCTTCCTTGAGGTTTTTGGGCAAAAGCTTTTCAAAAAGCAGTCAACGTCTCTGGTGGTTTTGCGAAGTCCCCCGGAACTTAGCAGGGGACTGTCTTTGCTCAAAACAGCTCAACACATTACAATCAAGTAAAAAAATAAAAAGATTTTAAGGAAACCACAAACACAAATCAAACAAAAAGCTGGATAAAACCTCAAATCAAACACAAAGCTAGATAAATAATAAAAAAAATTCTTGAAGTCAACAATTGAAACTCGAAGCCTCAAAGTAAACTCTATCTGGTCCCCCGGGTAAATTCATTTCCTATCTTTTCTCCTCCGTTTCTCTCCATCTTGTATCTTTGTCACTTGTACCCATGGTGCGTTTCGTCTTACCACATTTCAAACAGCAATGCAACGATTATCGTTAGTGGCAATCGTTGACGGGGGATGGTTATCTAATTCAAACCTTTATTCCTGCCTGACTAGATGATTTAGCTTTCGGGTTGTGCCAAGCCTCAGTTATCGATAACCAAGCTGTTAAATTGGGACCATTAGAACCATACTGTACAGAAGAAAGAAAGAAAGAAAGAAAGAAAGAAAGAAAGAAAGAGAGAAAGAAAGAAAGATACCCAAACTCTCCCCGGGTTTTCCAAGTTTCCTGTTTTTCAAAGGTTTTTGAATTGCTAGTTGACATGGACATGACTGCTCAAACTTTGTTATCCAAGCAACGCACTTATCTAAAAAAGTTTTATTAAAGCATAAAAAATAGCCTTGTTGTTTAAATAGACCTGAAGTAGTACTGGATGAAATCTCATGAAAACAAACTTTTGAGTTAATAGACAGCTCACAAATGTTAGTTTACACCTTACGAAATGGAAGCCCTATTCAAAATGTAGCCTTGAAGTTTTTTCTTTGCATTACCCATGCACCAAACAGTTAAAGATACCAAATTTACTAAATCTAGAAAATTATACTTTTGGAAATATTCCGAGCTTTCCTGCAGCACAATCAAAAATTGCAAAGGTACTGCTGTGTATACGATAAGAAACGGAGTATTCTTTTGAAAAGCTTCTCCGCGTACACAAATAGCGAGAGAGCTCGCAGCAACGTGATGAGTATAGCCCTGGTTCTCAATAAGATGTCTGGTCATAGCAATAAGTATGTAAAAGGTGCGAGGAGAGTTTAAAAACGGATCTAAGGGCAAGCCTTTTTACGTAAGATGCTGTCACGCTTCGGTGCAATGAACTTCAACTAAGCTGGGCTGATCTAAAACCTCTTATGCATACAAAACACCTCGCATACAGACAATTTCCATCGCAACCAGCTCAACTAAGCTGATATGAAGACTATCATATAAAATCCTACTTATAACTTGACGCGATAAACCATGAGCAACTCACCCAGGAGTCGCAAACTTTGCGTTTTCCGAGGCAACAGCGAGGTCACAACTCGCAACCAATTGGCATCCAGCAGCAGTTGCTAAACCTGGACATGAAACAATAGATTGTAGTGCAAGATAGTTTTCAAAATAGTCACATACTCTACAGTGGAAGCTTAGGTTTATTCTGCTAATGTGGTCATTTGAAGATTATTGATTCAAGTTTTCTGGAGATCGACATTTGGCTTTGTCTCCCACTAGTGCAAAGTACCTTGGTGCCTATCATTTCCTGTTGCTTTCTAAACGGCATAATAAGGTAAAACCGGAAGGGAAAATAAATAATTGAGCAAAAACTACTACAATTTATTCTTGGATAGAAACTATCAAGTACACATTTTGCCTAGTGTAATATTGACTAGATACATTAGACCAACTAGCACTAATTGCATGATAAACAAGAAAAATGAAAGCCATTTCTATATTTTTTCCCTCAAATATTGCTATTAAATAGGTGCAGCAAAGAGTCACACAAGGAACAAAAACAAAACTGAAGAAAATTCTTCAGCCCAACTACAACCGAAAATGCGAATTGCTTACCTCTTACTTGTGCAATGACTGGAACTTTGACATCCTAATATAAAAAGAAGAACTTTAAAATGAAAAAAAATTCAACAAAAGAAATGATAAATTGGCTAAAATTATTTAACACTGAAATTAAACTAATAATTTGAAAAAGCAGAGAAGATTAGAAAATTCCAGTTTCTTTCAAAGGTATTATTCCAGATTTATTCGAAAAAGTTTCTAATTACCTGAACAAGGCACATAACTTCTGAGCAACGTTGAAAAAGATGTTCGTGAAATTCTCTACCTTCTTCTGCAAGCTGAGAAATAAAAAATGCTAGAAGTAAATAGCAGCTCCTTGTTTTCTGCGTTAAAGATAACTCATCAAAAAGGTTTATCAAAACCACAGTCTCAGTTTTTATTGTTTTCTGTTACATACTAAATGCTATATACCAAACACAGTTTACTATTGACATTCTCTAATTATATTACATGGTTAAATTACAAACAGCTTTGTAGTACTAAACAAACCAACTAATGAGGTTCATTGTTTATTTTATCAAACTATTCCAAATACTTGATACTGAAGGTTTATAGTAACTGGTACCAACCAACTCTTTTAAGTTATGCCCAGCAGAGAATACAGGTCCACTTGCTGACAGAATAATGACTTTGGTGTTTCCATCTTCAGAGGCTTCAGATAAATTCGCTTTCAACTCATCTAGCATGCCAACAGAAAGTGAGTTCCTTGAATTGAAAGAATCTTTATCTCAAAACATCTTTTTTAATAATTCTTTAACATCATGGTGACACCTTTCAATACTTGCAATACTTCCAATACTATTAAAAGTTTAAAAAAATATTTGTTTCAAAAACCTATAAATGCTGTTCTAAGATTTTGCTAAAATCAATTTTTAACTTTCTAGAACACAATAGCATACTAACCTTTTTCTAATATCATGCAGGATAATATTACAGATTCCATCTTTGTTTGATACTTCTGTCAGCTTGTCTGGTGTTGTTGAATACCAAGACTTCAAGCATTTGCAAATCTATATCAAATTTTATAACTTCAATTTGAGTTCAACATTTCTGAACTGACAGCCTATTGACTATACACTTTTACTTAGTCAACAAATTTAGATACCTAAAATGTAAAATAGCCAATTGCTTACCAAAGAAGGTACAACAGAGTAAAATTAACCAAATAAATAACATAATAATGACCTGGGGCTGATTGGAGGGGTGCTGTTTTTAGCTCTTAACTTTTAGGCATCATCTCCAGAGAACCCACAGTGCACATAGCTTTCATACAGTTCTTTCCTTCTTTCCAATCAATCTTTCCTTTTGGATCAATGTAAATGTTATGCACTTTCAAATTTTGAATTACAACACATGCTTGGAGGTCAACTTCTATCCCTTGTGCACATACTGGTGCACAGTTAGTGCACAAGTGACATTCTGGAAAGAATGAGATGACCAAGCTAGGAAGATGCATTGGATTCACATTTCACACTTTTTAATTTGCAGAAAATTGGACTAAAAGCAATTATGGTTACATTATGGCTTTTTTCTTCCACAGCTTTGCAGGGCTCTCAGAATTCTTACTATTGGTTCCTTTAAATGACTCCTCTCACCTATATGAGCTATGCATTACCAGTACTTTCTCTATTTCTGATAATTTGGCAGCACAGGCCCTTGTTATTGGGAAAAAGGTATAAACATGGGAATGAAAGGTAGATTTATCAATGCGAGAATTTCATCTTAGTGATGGGTACACAGTAACTGTTTGGGTTTCTTTCTTACCATTTCCTTTAGTTCTTGTTAATTTATCTTTAGGCAGTATTCTTGTTTTCAAGTTAAAGCATTAAGGAGATGCCTTCATATTATACGACGAAGCCTGGGCTATTTTTTGCTCTATCAGGTGGGTTATTTGAAAATGCGATGAATGAGTTTTACTTTTCTTTAAAAAGTGGCCCAACATTCGAAAATCTTCCGCTGAACAGGGTAAAAAAGACAGAAAAAGCCGGGGTAAAATCAATCGAGGGTGAAGTTCGTGTGTATCCAGAATAACTGAATGTCACAGTGCTTAATTGCAGGAAGGAAAATACCACCGTACCTTTTTAAATGAAAACAATCGTTCTTGGAAACCTTCAAATACCTTCGCGAGATCATTTTTCCAACAATGGCTAACCTTCAGGCTCTCCAATTCTGGAACGGTTAGTGTTATGAAACCTATCATGTGGCCTAGCTAGCCTCGCTTCAATGCAACTGGCATGATTCAGGAAGGATGCAGAAAAAGATGATGATCAAGTGAAATAATTTCCATCCCCAATCATCAAGGATTTTAAAAGTCACGCCTATGTAAGCAAACCAGGGCCCCTGATGACAGGGGCCGCTCCAAGTTTTTTGCAAAGTGTACTTTTTAAAAAAAAATTTTTGTAACATTCTTCATATCAAAGTTTGCCCCGCCCCATTTTTGTGGCCAACAACCTATTACATTTCTGGATGTCTTCGCAGGCGGTTCTAGCGATGACTGTTAAGAATGGGACGGGTGAAAGTTATTTTATGAAATTTGAACATACATCCATATCTTATCAACTTCGCACTGCGATAAAGTGCACTCTTTTTTATAAAGATAATTTCATGTAAATGCGACCCTTAAAATTGGCCAGAAGTTAAGAACCAATTAAGAGCAAGCTGAGGTTGATCGGCGATAAGATTCAATTTTGACAGGCGGTAGTCTAAAATTTAAATTCTGTAATTTACATCTAGAGGCTTGACATGTGTGGTAGGACTGCATATCACGTAACATTACTGTAACCTTACTTTCGCCCATGTTAGTAACCCTCTTTTCCGTCTGCATTTTTCTCGCTACTAGTCGCTACCAGTCTTGTTCTTCGCTCCAAAAACGACTCGAAGTAATAGGTACAACCGAAACTACTTTAATAAGTGGGAGGGGGCGTTTTGGTGTGAATCCACCTTAGAAATTCAAAACAGGTTAAGCCAGACTTTCTTAAAAATGAGACCAAGACTTATAATACAGTTTGTGTTGATTCTGATATTTCCAGTCAGCTTTCCTCAAAGCCTGCAGATTCGACGTTATAATTTCAGTATAACTTGTCATTATTTTTTTCCTATTGGCCCATGTTATGAAAATTCATTTAAAGCGTTAGTTTTCGCTAGCCCAAAACATAGAAACACTGACATTGTTCCTTGGCAAAATAAGCTTGGCATAAATTTCAATCTTAATTTTATATATCTGAGAACTGTGAAAAACAGTGTTTGTGTTCTATCCTTTCAGCTCACCACACCCCTAGTAAAACGGGGGTCGAGTAAAAAAGGCTTCAGTAAACTTTAGGGCAGTGGCAGAAATTCAAAATTGTGAAACGAAGAAAATGGCTTTTCTATGGAAGCAAAAATAATTGCGAACTATGCGTCTAGATCTCGTTAGAACAGACAACCGTCTTTTATTACGACAAAGCTTAGATGAATACCAGATAGATTATAGGTGTTAATGTCCAAAGAATGATAACAAAAACTAACAGTGTAAAAAAGTTTTTTCCCCAAAGCTGTCGACTGGGGATAACTGGTTTAACATTTCATTCGTTTCCACAAATTCTTAACAATTAAGTCTGCATTGAATGTACATATTGTGCAGTTGCCGCCAAGAATCCATCCCCTCGCCATTGTTTTCGGAGTGGGCGTGTCGGCCATTCACCAACCATTTTTACCGTCTTTCATCCTCACTGCAACTTCATACGGGAGCTTCACGCCTTTGAACAGCATTTCGTTGAGCTGCTTGACTGGGTCGATGCAAACTTCAAACGGGAGACAGCAAACGTACCAACCGGCACAAAACCCTCCTATCGGCCATGCGAGGAAGATGAGCACGATAAACCAAATTATAGCCCACAGGACATTCATGTTTATTTAGGCCTTCACCAGCAAACTACCTGTCAGAGAAAAAGAACTTCGCGGTCAAGATTCATGCTCTTTTGTTGCTTTTCAGCTTTGTTTACTACTGAAAATAACAGGTACTTCTTTCACAAAAACGTGCTCAGCAAAATCACATAGGAAAAAGATTCGTGTATGGACAAAGCAAATTGCTTCGTGCGAAAATCCCCTCATTTTCTGGACCTTCCCATTGCCTTCGAATACAGCTTACTCAAGTTATTGTGTTTTGAAAAGGGATAGTTGCAATTCACAATTCGAGTTTGTAAGCGTGTATGTACCAACCTCCACGCTGGGCTAAGGATTACCAGTTTAACCGAAAAAGGCAATCTAATCGGTAACAAGAGCTGTATTTTATGCTTTGTTTTACCGATGCTCTTTTGTGGGTACGACGAGAAAGTTCAACGTAGTCACGAGGCTGTGAAGCTTTTATACGACATAACAAATGGTAATAATAAAAACGAAAAGACAGATTTCTGATCATGTTGCTTTCAGCAAAATATTGTTTATGAGGCGAACAAGAAAAAGGCGTTTCCGCTCCGCTTTAAGCACGAAAGCAAATAACAGGCTGCTTTCCATAACTGGCATGATTCAGTTGACTTCAAGTTCGAGAAAACGAGCCTAAATGCAAACATTTTGTCAGATGAACTAAAAAGACTTACCAACGAAGAACGCTTCTCTTTTTCGGCTGTCCGATGAAACGAATGGCGTGCCCTCTGCAACTGAAAGTACAGTGATTGCGTTACTCAACGTGTGACTATTGTGATTCGAAATAGTTGATTGCTATGGGAGAACAATAAGGAGCAGAGCCGGGGGTTTCCTTTGTTCTCGTGTGACAACACGTATCCGTCGGTAGCTCGGTACGTTTCTTGGTGTTTATTCAACCACTCGGGGGGAGATCACCATTAGCAATTGTTTGGATGGTACGCTTTGGACGCGTGAAACAGGGGGTAACATTCCTCGTCTCAAATTCTCGGAGAGTTGAAATGGGAGTGTCTTGCAGACATCCACTGGAAGGTCTAATCTTTTGCAGCCGATTCCCACTTTTGATGATTTGATTAGGGCGAAGCAATCAAAATGGACACATAACGCCAAATAGGCGGATTTCTCGTCAGTAAGGGAGAACTTTGTCAAAGGCCCTTGTTTGGTTTCCAATGGAGATGATTCGGCCTCGGCCTTTGCAAACATTCAAAGTGAACTGCACTTTTTAGGGAAATATTCATTTTTCTGCACTTCAATACATCTTTATTGCAGATTCCAAAGGGCCTTGCGTATATGAGAAGTAAGACATAACAACTTGCCTATCGCCTGTAGATGTTTTATGTCAACAAACTTTGTTTCCCGGCACTGTGGCTTTTGTACATTCTTGCTTGCACAATACAGCACCGCAGGAAACCAGCAAAATGTTGATGTTTCAAGCGTTTTTAATAATCAGTTGTTTTATTTCCCCAAAAACAAGACCTTGCATTGGAATACGGTGCATCTTGCGGAACTTTGCGGGGCCTACCTTGCAAAAGGCATAATCAATTTCGGTAGGGGTATAGAAACATAACAGGGACATGGAACTGTTCTTAAAGAATTCCAAAAAATCATATCCTATTCTCCTAACTCTATATGCATGGGAAGATGGTGTGGAATAAGTATAAAATTGCGAAACAACCTCCCATTTGAATAATTTTGGTCAGGATTCCCGAATATTACCTACATTCAAAGTATCACGAGACTGTGATATCCCATGATAAACGGGAGGAAGCTATGACGCACCTCATTTATATCCTTGGCCCAAAAGTTTAAATTGCGGAATTAGTTTTGAAAACACTTCCTTTGAACATGCCATCTTTATTGCCTAGTTTGAATGCCACACCACCTCTTAACAATATTTTCAATTACTTTCATTCCATTCTAAGCTAACAATTGAGAGCAACATAAAAAGTTGGTGATTTAGCGAAGTGTGTTGAAGTCGCCTGACAACTGCCTCGTACATTGATGGATGACCAAAGCATCAAATTAAACATAAAATGAGACATTGCTTGAATTGCAGCCTTCTTTACAGTCAAATGACTCGAAGAGGCTTGTTTGTTTGAGTAGGATCATAGGCAATGTAAAGAGACAAAAAAGATTCGTCCATCATCCTTGCAGTTTTATTTGATACACATTCTCTTTCTTGCTAGAAACAGCAGCTAAGCATACGGAGAACACAATTATCATTTCAAATAAAATAACATTACTTACGATATCATTACTAATAGAAAAAATACATAACCCAATGGACTGAAAATTAGAAATTACCAATTTTTAAATATCGTTTGCATATTACGATTTATTCGTAAAAGTTGAAAAACTAAGAAAAATAATATTAAAAATTAGCACCAATGGGGCTCGAAGAGAGGTATGTATTCCCTGTAGTATAATTGTGGCTTGGATGCAAGTAGGGGTGTAAGACTAGATTGGGGGAGGGAGTAGTGTACATTTAGAAAGGCCTTACTAAAAATTATAATTATTCTAAATTCCTTTTTTGGAAAGTCCCCATGACTTCGATATTGTCACATTTCTTGGTATTGTATCCAAATTCACATATAATTGTCCACCTAATTAGATTAAACTTCTGGCTTAACCAGCTTTTTATGCTGAATTTCCTCCAGTAAAACCTTTTTCTCGTATTCTTTCTTCTCCAGCTCCGTTTGCACGTGGGATGGAACATCTGCAATAAGGTAATGCGCCAACACAACGCAAAGAATGAGAAAGTGCTCCGCACCAAAAACAATCCCAACGACGTACCTGAAACAACAACAACAACAACATTTATTGTAGCCAAAACCATTTCAACAAGGGTAGACAGTTAGAAATGCCAGCTAGAAACTGTCGCTACGTATTCTTGTGAGTTTTTTATTTGAGAAGCAAAGTTTGATGGTTACTTGCTACAAAAGGTGCCACGAGGAGTCGGAGAGTCCAGAAAAAGCTACAAACCTTCATCCAGCTGCAATTTTTATAATTAAAACCTTCCTCATTAACAACTCAAAACAACCTTTTATTACAATCATTTTCATTGTTTATAATAAAAGTTATTTTTCAACCCTCCATCAATTTAACTGGACTGAGGAATCGGGTTGCATTTTCGAGAAGTGGAGCACTGTTGTGGGCTTGTCAAATAGAAGTCAGAATATTATCAGCTGCAATTAAACCCAACTGGTACCCGTAGGAACAGCCTGAATATTTGACTGAAATCAGAGTACGCCATCCTAGAAATTATTGCGATCATGTTTAACGTAAGCCGTGGGAAGGGGATCTCAGCTGGATTAGGTGTAGTTCTATGTCGAAATCGATTACACAACTGGTGGGAAAAAACCTCGATCGGTGGTTTATGGCCACTTTCCTAATCAAAAACATTGGCAGCCAGCTACTTGTCAGAAGTATCGACAATGAACATTTCACAATTAACATTTCGTTTCAAACAAAAGAGAACTTCTCGTCACAGAGAGCTTTTCGAGTGATATAAATGATATGCCATACAGGAAATTGTCAACAAAAATTTGAACCAGGCTTCTACAACGTAACAGTGATCAATACAAGGGCCATGCAAAAAGTTTCAGGATTTGAGGAAATAAAATGGACTAACCCAACAGTTTTATCTAAATCTTTTCAAAGTAATCTCCGGTATTGTCTATGCACTTTTCCATGCGCTTTTCTCGCATTGTAAACTTATGCCTCGCTTACGTTTCTGGGCGGATAATGCATCTTGATCAACAAAAAGCCAGTGGCAACAATAACATAAATGTGCGGCTTGTAACGCATGAAATGACACAAAGTGATATACATATAGAAGCCATGGGGCAAAAGTAGGATATCGTTATCGAATATTGCTCAAAATGTCCCTTCATAATAGTGACAATCCTGGGCCGCATTTAGGACTGCCGGGGCCTGGGCCTAGAATTGATTGGGGCCCCTGTAGGCATACAAAACAAATTTGTGTCATGCTACTCGAATCATCAACATCATTTTATGTAGGCTTTAAACAATTTGCTCGGGGCCCCCTGTAGCATAAAACTGCGTTGTGAAGCCTGCATGCAGACCTTCTTGACACGTGACTTTTTCTCCCCTTTTCAATAGGTTAAGGAATGCCATCAATAATTATCAAATTTGAAATTATGGAATTTTGTTTTATGTTACAACTTCGATTGCTACCGTAAAATTTCTTGGGAAGCAAGGGTTGTTCCCTGAGGGAGTCAATGCTTTTCGCGGTGAAAAAGGGCGTGGCCCCCTCTTATAACCCCCCACTTTTCACGGGCAGGAACCGCCATTGGCTGAGTGAGTACAAAAGGAACTTGTTCACCAGGCAATATGTAGATAAAAGCGATTGGTACACTACCATTCTAGGTGAAAGTCAATACATCTTAATACATACAACCGACGCGACCTTGTTACTGGAATAACATTGCGAAACATCAAAGATGTATTTACTTGTTGCCAAGCAGGCAAACGTTGTGATGAAATGTTGAAAGGGAAACTATGCCAACCCTTCAATGATAGTTAACCAGATCTGCCCAAAGTGAACTGCCGCCAGCTCAATTTCAATTTGCAATTTCAGATTTGGGCCTTCAAGCCTAGTGTGCTGGTCAAGGTTGGAATGATAATGGGGAGAGGCATTTGCTAAGTTATCGATAAGGTCGTCACCATGGCTGCCAAACAAATACTAATTTGCTACAACAAATTCACCGAATGTATGAATCTTTAACGGCTTCCATATCAACGTCGTGGCAAATGGAGAACCTAGGACCATGTTGAAGAGCGGAAGAATTTCACATGATTCAATGTAGAAGGCACACATAAGTAAATTGATAAGGGGGCAAAGCACGTTAGAATCCAACGTTTGGTAAAAAGCATGCCCCCATTATACAAAATGATGCTTTTCACTTGTTGAATGTCGAAATAAGTTGAGGCTCGAGCCCCCTTATAACTCATCCGGTCCCTCCCTGAATGCAGAGGTGACGATGAATTCCGTGAAGCTGCATGGAAGTCATTCTCAGTAACCGGGTTAATGTACTTAGTCAAGGATATTAAATGGTAACTTTAGATAAACTAAATCTATCCATTGTGACAAGGCCTTTTCTTTAGAAGGCCAGTGAATTGGTCTAGGCGTGATAATTCTTAAACCGACGGGAAACATTTTATGTTTTGTTACATTCAAGAAGGTCGTGTTCTTTTTTGAATCAGAAAGTCAGCTAGACAATTTTAGGAAGCGCGTTTTAACAGACCAGAAGTAAAATTTTTAGTTTGTTTCGAAGGAGAAAACAGCCCCTTTGAGAAGCAAGTTCGCTTAAGCATTGAGAACAGTGAATCTGGCTTTTATCAAAATGTTTTCCCTACAGCTTTCATTGGCAACCTAAAGTGTGCTTTGAGAAAAACAGGCCAATATTGCTACTCGGGGAAATCTGTACAAGGAGATAAAAAGTCAATAAAATTGTGGTTTTATCATTGTATTAACAATAATTATTGGACTTGAAAACTCATGCCTCGATCGTCTCATAAAAATGCGTTTGTATTAACGCTTGCAGCCGGGGGACAACCTTAGCTCGTACTGTTCTAGAACCCAGGGGGTTTTGCTAGTCTTCAAATCCCTTACTTTCTTTTCAATCAGATTTCAATCATTACAGGTCATTACAAAGTCAGGGGTCGTGAGTTCGAGCTTGGGTTGGTTATTTGTTGCCTATGACACAAGTCATTTAAGCAAACCTGTTCCAATGACACCTGTTAAAGTTTCCAAAACAATTTCAAATGTATAGAAAGTGTCATTGAAATACTAAGCGTGAAACGAACGCGGCTTTGAATTTGTCATTGTTATATTGTGAACTGGTTGCTAGATTGCATGATTAGATTTCGTCGCGCAAGATAGATGCTATACTGCCGAGTCTAGGCACACTGTTACGTTGTACCGAAGAAGTGGCAGTTATCATTCTGATAAGCAAGTGACAGACTCGTACCTTCCAAACCCAGGCTTTATCCACTGGTCCCCTGTGCTATCAAGATAGTACATATCAGGAACCCACGTGGCCAGCTGCTCACTCGAAAAGCCAATCAAAAAGCAGTTCGTTGCCATGGACAAAATCATCATAATGGTGAGAACCTTAAACCACACCCCGATGCTATTGGCTCTGTAAAACAAAACAAAACATTCATAGCAACCACAATAAAAACATTTTATACTGAGCAATAAGTGAGAAGCAAAAGATAAATAAAGCCGCCAATCAGATATACCAATGGACCGCAATTCGTTATTAACAGACTTGCAAAAACATTTTTCTTTAATTATTCTTCAGTTGTTGAAATGACCCTGTTGAAAGAAAACATTCAATATTGTGATGCAACAAAGGCTGCATTTTGCTAATCCCCTCTTGCTGATAACGTTATATGTGACCGAGGCCATAGTCCCGAAAGTAACCGGGGTAGTCTCAGGTTTATAATTGTAGGGGGGTCTAATCTAATAAGGTGGGGGGGTTGGCATTTTTCAAAAACAACACTAAATGAGGGGGGACCATGAAGAATTGAAATGCCTAGATTTTCCGAGATTTGTAACTAAAAAAATGAGGGAGGATGACTTTTTGCATGAAATACATACAGTTAAGGGTTGTTAGTAAAAAGAAATGGGTAGGCAAAATTTCTGAAAAATGGAGTTAACCCCCTCCCCCCCTCCCCCATTAGAATTAGGAACTTGAGAGTATTGGAAATGGACAATGCTGAAGCCAGGAGAATCGAGCGAAAATCATAAATAATACGCCAAAACTAAAAAGTATCAATTAAAGTAACAAACAATTCAAAACTATAATACTGGAATAAGAACTGTGATGTGAAAAGATTTGGTTAGCACTAACAGGACAGTGGTGCAGTAGATTGGGGGTAAGAACTGGGGATACCGCTTTTTCGAAATAAAGGGGAGTTTGGAACTGCAAATAAAAATAGGCTTCTCTCAAATTTAGGAAGATTGTTCTGACAGAGGAAAGGTTTACCTTCTCACAACTGGCTTCCGGCAAAGGAATAAAAGCTTGAACATATCCGATCTTGCTTCAATGAACAGAAACCCAATTGTGATTACGGAGCACAGTGGAAATGCGGAGGCGAACAGAGTGACGTACTACGGAGGAAATTTTCAGCAAATTAACTATCTGCACTGCTGTTGCAATATTTTGCTAGTTTCTCTAGTTGTGACCTCAACAAAGAAGTGTTACTTAAAATGCTTCAAATCTTACGTTATTCGCTACATGTGACTTAAAGCATTACTTTTTTATCTACTCGCTTACTGCATGAATTGGTCGGGTGAGCAGGACAGCAAATTATTTGTTATTGAAAAATCATAACCATAAACTTTTTCAAAGCATGTCAAGCACATTATGATTATTGTCTTTAACACCAAGCTGTTGTAACTGTAAACCTACTGTTACCAAGACGGTTTTAAACTCTAAAGTTTTTTAACTATTAAGCATTAAACTATTAAACATTTGGCATAACATTGTGCTTTCAAGTAAACATGTAAAGACGGGGCTTCAGGCTCATAAAGTACCCAACCACGTTTGGTGTAGCTGTCTTTACAAATACACGCCATATGTCAAAATGAAGCTGGTTATAGTCAGAATAAAGGTTATGGACAGAGATTTGAGATCAATAACATGATACTCGAGACGAGAGAACGCTGTACGTTTGTTGACTGTGTTAATTTGCAGGAAAAGACGACTCACACCAAACTGAACAACCATTTCGAGGTAGTCGTCAAACTGCTCGTAGTCCTCAAGGATTGTGTCTTCAACGACCTGAAAACAAATAAATCATGTTTCCTTAAAAAGAACTATATCTGTAAACATGCCACATAAAAAGATAATTTTTGAAATTTTTTTCTTTTATAATATAAAAAATAACCTAAGCATAAAGTATCATTTGATTAAATCATTAACAAAAATATAAATTTTTGTGGTAATTCACTAAAATGCCAAAGGAGTCAAAAATGAACAAATCGAGGGGGGTATATTCGAGGGGGGGGCTTATTTAAAATTTGTAGTTCTAGGGTGGAAGCCTATTCGAGGGCAGCGGGCTTTTTCAAGGGAGGGGCAATTCAAGGGTTTACTGTAACTGAATACAGAACTGTAAAAGTGTACCAAATAGAGCATTGATGGTGACTCTATGGGACCAGTACTTTTAAAAAGAATTCGTGCAATTATTAAATCGATTTTTTATTAAATCAGTCAACTCTTTAATCAACTATTAAAAAAGTAAACTTGCCGGGTGTGTTCTTAAATATCATAGTGCTAGTATAACACTTTGTCTGATATGGTTCTAAACGGCATAATGAAATTTAAGATCGTAATATCTGTAGCAACAAATTACGTGTAAAACTGCAAATAACATTATCAAACATAGTTACCTGCAGACTAGTTGGTCTTTCTCCTGTTTTCTCCTTAATTTCCTGGACATGATCTTTAATCCTATAATGTTTTATCTTTTCTGTTGCAAAAGGGATAACGGTCTCTGTCACCAATCGACGAATTTCGTCACCTATCAAGGGAAAAACATTATCCCATCATTGGGTTATTGAAAATGACACTAGTCTTCTCTTCTCAAAGTCAATGCCTTCCAGAATAAATTTCCCGAGCTTTAAACTCCCTACCAAGCTTTAAATGAAAATTAATTGTCAACTTTTCTATTTATGAGACCTATTCGCATTTCTTTATATTATTTGCATTTCTCTCCACTATTCGCATTTCTCTATATTATTTGCATTCCTCTCCACTATTTGCATTTCTCTCCACTATTTGCATTTCTCTCCACTATTTGCATTTCTCTCCACTATTTGCATTTCTCTCCACTATTTGCATTTCTCTCCACTATTTGCATTTCTCTCCACTATTTGCATTTCTCTCCACTATTTGCATTTCTCTCCACTATTTGCATGTCTCTTCATCCATGTAGATTGACTGCTTACCCCAGAAAAGACCGATCAGTTCTCGTCTAAGAGATATAATATCCAACTGGTAAAAAGCGATGTAGAAAAGAGGCAAGTAGCAATCGAACAACTCGAACATGACTCTTTTGATTATCAGCGAACTGTTCCAGCGATTTTCAGTTCTGCAAGAAAAGAGAAATGCAACCGTGATTTCTGTTTTTGAAATAAAGCTATAACCAGCAGGCTCATATAGACCTTTGCAAGCTTGCAAGCATCTGACACTTCAAAACAGTTTCTGACATTTCGAAACAGTTTCTGAGACTTATGAACCAAAAATCAGTTGAAGTATTCATCAAAAGTTAACATTCAAAAAGCGAGCTGAGAGTTGGTGCGAGCAGCAAAAGGAAAAGTTATAATTTTCTTCCAGATACATCGAAATTTCTGCTGTAATTTTTACATTTGGCCCAATCTAGATTTTATCATCATCATTGCATAATACATTTGTTTTCAATCTTAAATTTCAAAGGTCTTAACATTAATTAAGGCGATTTAATTAGACTTTAAATTAGATTTAGGGCTAAACTCTAAAGTCAATTTGTAAGCGAAGTTTTAAAAAAGATAAGTTCAGTGTTGGCACAGTTTAGTTTAGTTTAGCATCGCTTAGACTCGTCTGGCCTCCATTGTCTCAACTCACACAGACAGGTTAATGATACTTAATAAAGTATCAACCGAATTGAAAGAGGGGAAAATCTTGACGGGGCAACTTCTCGCAATATTTTGAGCAGGATACGATTTTAATCAGTGCCAAGACAGGAATCGGTACAGTTAGAACTTCTAGTCAAGGAATAGGGAAAATTTAAGCAAACATAGCAAATTTGCATGAACTTATAACGAAATATAAACATAAACAAATAATCGAGGGTCTTCAAAGTTCTTTTTCGGCAGTTTACTAGTCTGCATATAGTCATAACTGCAATCAACCTAAAAATGTTATTAGAAAATGAGTTTATTAGTGATAAGAGTTATTAGAGTGAGATATTAAAAAAAGATTATTGTTATTTGTTATATGTGTTATTGATTATTCTATTTATTAAATGATTTATTAGAAAAGGATTTAGAAAATTGACCGTTAACACCTTAGCTACCAAATCCTTCTTAAAGTTAAATTATATTTTTGAGTATTTTATATCTCAATAGACACATAACATTGATGTTATGATACTTTATTTCGTTTTAGTCAAAGACTTTGCTTGGGTAATTCTGTATTTGTTAGACCCTTACGTAGAAATAAACGTACAGATAAACACACCTGTGATTTTCCAAATCCGTGCAAAAATTTGAGATGAATCTGTACAATCGATTCAGTAAGTTGATGACCAAAGAGTGGGACAGGGTGGGCACCATCCAGCCATAGTAAGGACTGTCAGCCGCAAACAGTTGTCCCTGTTATGGAAAGGGAAAAGTGCCAACTATAACGTCATTGACTCATTCCTGCCCAACAGTTATGCCGGTTAATACAGGGCAACAGGCGGTACAATCGAGTTGACACATGATAAATAGGCGACTGTGAATCGATATTAGGATTTCTTTCCGAAAAGTACCAAAGAAAAAAAACTACGTTGCAAACTTTATACTAACAAAAGTTAAGTTATTTGTTCTCAGTTTTATAAGTTAAGTCAACTTAGTAAAGTACCCATTAGAAGCGTGTGGGCGGGCAGTGATAGGAAATATTGCGAGGCACACTAATTCTTATTTGTTATTAACTTAGTATCAAGCGATTTTTCTCGCCAGTCATTCTTTGGAATAGCTTTCTTCGGCGCTTTGGCTCCGCTGTCTTGTAAAACAAATGTTAGTGTTGTTTAGAGCCAGTCAACATTGCGATCTTAGTATACATTTGAATATTAGGATTATTTACAACTAATGATGTACCCAAATAATAAAAATATAATTCATTATAGTAACTTGATACTGCCATTTCTTAAAATATATTCGCTACTTGCTTGCAGTAGCCTAGCATTGGAAAACTGCAACAATAATCACCAAAAGGCAATTTTCACATTGTGCAATTCACAAAATGCCAAGAACACTTTCACCCCTCCCTATTCTTCGATGACCCCGGTGGATTTTTCGCAAAATGCCAACCACAAAAGCCCTATTATTAGTATGATGCCAATAAAGTTGCAGTAGTGACATTAACAATTTCTGTCAAAATCATAGAATATACCGGCTCCGAATATTTCGCCAAGGCAGCAAGATATATCGGACTATGCTTGTCTTTGACGTATCCGTTGAAGTTCAGTGACAATATCATGGCACCCACAGCCATGCCTAGGAATGGCAGAGTCACCAAAAAGCTGACGCAGTACATTAGCACACGCTTCCATGTCGGATAGTAGCGTTCCGGTTTGCCTGTGACCGGACTCGGTCTGATCTGTCCGTAGAACTCCGGACGCACAATCTCCTTCCTTTCAACTTGCGTCGAGTTCCAGCGTAAGGCCAGCTCGCTTTCTTGCCGCCTCCAGCTCTGTTAGAAAAAGCAATGAGATGCTGCAGGGCAACTTTTTAAAGTGCGTTTTGGCTCCTAGAAAGCCAGACGTCCTATCTACGCTCTAATTCGTATAGTAATTTAAAAAAGATGTCATTGGTGTCCACTTTCGCTTACTGATACTTTGTAACGTTTGAAAGGACAGTCTTTGTAACCTTAACAAAAACACAGCAGTATGAATTGTTTAAAAGAGCCATTTCAAAAAGTAGATTCATAGATTTAAGAGAAGTCATCACTGTCTTGAAAGGAGGGTTAACTTGTCAGAGGGAGTCGAAAACATTACCACCCTCGTAAAAAGAAAACAGCCACCTCAAAATGGTAAAAGCACCCGATGCCCAAATGAAAGGCGATTTAGCTTTCGGCAACATCTTTTAGAGAATACGGATTGAAACATACATATTGACGACAATTTTTCGTATCATTGAGCAAGCGTCCTTTCAATACATTGTTATTGAGTCTGTCTATTTTACTATTTCGGGGTCACATTGCGACAAGCCATCATTTTCCACCTCCCCAATTTTCCAACCTCCTATTTTGAAGTCTTGTGGCTTATTGAAGTGATTAATCACAAGAAACACTGCGACACGAAAAAAAGTACTGACTTACTTTGCAAAAGAAGATAGTCCACAGCGCCATCAAAAAGGCATAGGCCGGGAGGTAGGGGCTGTCGTCAACAGTAATACCACGAGGACGGTGAAAGAAAAGGAATGCACCAAACAGTGCCACAGGGATCAAAGACCAGGTAAAAAAGTTCATCCAAGCAAAATAGAAGGCCACCTCTTCGCCTAAGGAGAGAGTTAATAGGATACTTGTTCAATTAACATTTCAATCACAATACTATTATTTTTCTCCACAGTAAAATGAAAAAAATCTCAGGTCAGAATCTTACCAAACCACCAGGGCTGATGGGCTAGAAGCAATAAAATAATAAGAAACATTTTTATATAAAAAATGTTTCCCATATAAAAACAACAAGAAATACAGCTAAAAATTGGTGTCACAATCTCTCACTAAATGACTAAATCCATCCTAACTTGCATTTACAAGTTTTTTTGACATAGAAAAGAATTCATACACTCTGAAAGGAAACTTCAATATAAACAAGAAACTACTTGCTACCAACCATAGTAAACTTGGATTTCATTAAGTGGAAAAATAAATGGATTTCTACGAGCAGCTTTCCAGAGCTTCGCACGCTCATTAGCAGAATGCATTGGACATACTGCCTCGAGAATTGCTGGCTTTGAATGTAAACAGCCAGTGATGATGCTTTCTTGCGGCTTGAATTTCTTTATTCCAAATTTCAGGAACCTTTCCTTATAAATTAATGTAAATTATCTATCACATGGCAGCATGTTCGAACATGCTAATACAACCAGGAAATATATACCTTTAAAGAACATTGGCTAAATTACTAAACATTTTGATTAGTTCCCTCTACCTTGTTTTGTAATGTATTTAACTTAATATCTAAACTTTCTGTTCATAACCTTTTTTCTTAGTGAACTTTTTAAAATAAACATGAAGTGGGAACTTGACTATGCTTCAAAACTTTGCTGTCCCAGGATCATAGTCATCTGTATTTATGATAAGCAATTAGAACCTTAAATTAGACAAGAGGAAAAACATCAACCACTTTCGTACTTGCATAAAAATTTATAATTTCATTTGGTATCTTTTTCATTCGAACTTAACTTATTTCAAATGCTATTATCTTTTCATGTTCATGTTTGAATGTTTAGGTTTTATAATTGTTTTGGAGCCTTTTAGCCACTTTTTCTGACTGCAAAAAATCAAAAGATAGTGTCGGATATTCTGGCAAAGACAGATGGAAACCTTTTAAAAGGAAAAGAATAGAAATAATTCTTACCCTCTGAAACTCAACTTTGTTCAAAATGTTATATAGCAGTAAGGCTTGTTCAGCAGGCGTAAAGAAATTTTCCTGATCATCACTTCCTTGAAAATTGCTCAACCCATCAACATAAAATTCTTGGTACTATGAGTAGGAAAAAGGCAAACTTTGAAAGTAGCAAAATGTTTGTAAACAGAACAGAAGCTAGGACCATATACAAATTTCAGGGCCCTGGGCTCAGAGTTGACTGGGGCCTATCAGAATATACCAAATGCTAAGATTGCAATGTGGCCCAAAATTTCGTGGGTATTCAAGTGTCACATTATTGAAATTAATTGTCAATCTCAATATTATCATTATATTTCCTTCACTGATTTAACAAATTGATTTCATTAGAAAACTTCACTATGGCTAATATAGCTGGTTAATTATGCTATAACAGAAACTTCATATCTATTCATTTATCAAACTTGATTAAAAAAACTCACCTTTTTGCTATCTTTTAGCTGTTTTTCTAATTCAATATATTCTGCCTGAAATTTGTGGATAAGGCGTTTTTAGGGGAAATCAAATGAATAAAGTAAATGGCTACTTGCACTATTAGGCTTATTTTGAATAAAATACCTAACAGTAGAGAATTGCAAAAAAGAAACTTTTAGTCTACTAGAAATTTGATATTTGGTGGATCTAAGATCTCAGCTGTACACCAGGACCCACCTGATTATTATATAGGCAGTCAAAAATGGATGGGTAATGTCAGCAGGTTGAATATATGGCTGGTTATCAGAAAGTGTCTTTATTTTAGTGGCAGATTGGCCTTCTTCCCTAAACCAATCTTTATTTGTAACCAACAACTTAATGTCTTTAAATTCTCTGATCTGGGTTGATTTCATCAATTTTGTATCTTGCTGTCTACAGATCTTTTTGAAAATGAGCTTCAGAACTGAAATAATCATCTTTAAATCCTATGCAGAAGAAACTGCCTGGATCAGAGGGGACAACCAACAATTTAATTGCATTTATTCTTATAAATTGGTATTAAACTGCTTTGAACCAAAAACCCCACATAAATTAGGACCGGTTGAGAATTACAAGCTCGCATTTCACAAAAAATTTAGGCACAATTCAAGTGTGTGGAAAATTTGCAATACGTACATCACCTTGAAATATTTCGTATTACCACGCCCACTCTGGACATTGGCATCAGATGCTGCATTGAATATTCGTACGGGGGAGCCATTAAAGCATAAAAATATAGTTAAACAAAGAAAGAGCATGTCCATACCTCTTCTGCAAGCATGCTGAACGAAGCACCTACTACAAGAACAGAATGATTGGGACACTGCTCATCTTCAACAACCAACCCATGGCCTTCAATGCACTCAGTGAGATAGCTTATGGCATCTTTTGACAAGTCATCCGCTAGAAATAGTAAATATCTCTCTTTGGTACAACTCATTCCGATTTTTGTACAAATTTACACCCCACAGTGCCAAAATAACTTCTCTAACTATCCCCCAAAATAAAGACGATGATCACCAAAATTATCTTCATGAAAACGAGAATTCGTCACTCGGATCTCGTTTTCGTCCGAAATTTTGCTGACAACGCAACAAACTGTGGCACAGAAAAGGGTGTTTCCTATTCTATGAAAGAGGGAACTTACATCCATGTACAACAAACTAAACCAGATTTTGCTTTTATTTGGCGGGAAACGTTTATAAAACTCGTTTTGAAGAGGAGCATCCCCTTACAGGTTTACAAAATCTAAAGATAAGAGGGAAAAAAGAATAAGAAAAGATGAAAGAGAAAAAAGCATAGCATTACGTTAGAGAAATAATGCGTAATGTGTCAAATTTGTAATATCGAAATTATGTTGGTGCAACTTGCATCGCTGCTATTACGATAGATTTGAGGTACAAATTCTCTCTAAATGTTATACGTTGCTTATAGTTATGTTTAGCTGGTAAGGTTCCCTGGCAGATCAAAGATCTTTCGAATGGGAACGGCCACAGTGCTGGAACAAATTTCAATCGCTTGTCTCTATAAGAAAGATTCTTTTGGGCTTTTAGCATCGAAATGCCTCGAGAAAAAAGAACAAAAATAAGTGGTGGTGCAATTCAAGTAGCATTGACGCAACAGATATTTCGCCATTGAGCTGATTTTCACTGTCGTGATATTTTACGGTAGCTGGAAAGTAACTATTAAAGGGTAGCTAGAAAGAAGCTACCTACAAATGGTTGGAGAGAAGGTAAACAAAGATACCAGCTACTCCCTCCATCTAACAAGCAGCTAATAACTGTATTTAACAAAATTAAACCCTAATGATCTTGCTTTTATATGAGCACAAATGTATCACACATTTCAAAAACTCCATGCTATCCAACTGTCCATAATTTCAGCAGCTCAGATGAAAATTGATGAAAGAAGAGCTTAAAGTAAAACCAATGACCCCTAAATCAATAAACTGTGACCTATACTCGTAAATTTTATGTTTTTGAATTAAATTTAATTCTGACTTCAAGACTTCATTAAATTCTGATGGCTAAGTTTCTTCCTACATCAACTGCACCATTATTGGAAAAGAAGCATCACAAAATTGAATTTCATCCTCAAAATTTTAAACCACTGTAAAATGTGACATGTGAGTTGGTTCGTATGAATAAGAAGCCTCCCTGTTAGGTCTCTGAAAACAGGGTTGGAGCAAGTGGTACCTGTGAATTTTGGATAACTGACATGTGCTTGCGAATGAATGCTTCTATATGCTTTTGCCACTGCCTCTGTGACATCTTTTTGAACCCTATATAATGTATGGCTTCATTGAATGCTTTTGAGGGTCAGGCCACAGATTAATTTTTGGCTTAAAGCACTATTGCTTTATGTGCTTACTCTAATGATACTTTTGCTTTTTCACACAACTTTTTTATTAAGAGCCCATGAAAAAGTAGAATTGACTAATGACTGAAACTCAGATAGCAACTTAGAGCCATCTTGTTACAAGTACCATTAAGCATGGTAGGACCTCGTGTGTGTAGATAAGCAATTTTTAAATTCTTAAGACCAATATAACTTTAATATAAATTGCACAGCAGCACCAACATGGTGAAAAGCAGAGTAAACAGGCAATGTACTATATGCCAGACAGAAAAGTTTGGGTATGCGCGGGGAACGCGTGCAATTATTCTTTGCTCAAATCCCATCAGCACATTTTTTGCAAATTTAGGTTAATCCGCGCAGTTGGAGCACGGATCTTTCAACCAGCCATTTTGTATAAGATTTTTCCCTGCGCAAGCTTAAGAGACAGAACTAATTCTCAGCGCACAAAAAATACTTTGCATTCTGGACTACAAGCAGAATTTTTCTGAATTATTTTGCATTAAAAATCTGGAGATTCTCTTAACCAGCCTTGAATTAGTGCTTCTTTTTGCTTTCATCTTAAAAATATATTATACAGGTACTAACACTAGAAAAAACCGTACACTATCCATAATCTATAACATTAGGATTTGTCTTTCGGTTTTTGTTTTGTTTTACGCACTTGCTGTCCAGTTTCAACATTTTTTTCTTCAACAAGGTCTCTTAAGCCAAAACGTATTTCTTTCTTAAACTTTGCTAAAGTGTCTTTGCCAATTATATCACGATTTTCGGTTTCATATTCGGAGAGGGACGGCTTCTCTTCGCTGCTCTCATCGCTGCATCCCTTCAGAAGTTGGATTTTTATTGTTGGTACATTTCGTGCAACACACAATGTATCAAGTCCAATACTTTTATCTTTCGGCTCCCATTTTTCGTCAAATTCTGTGTAAGAGATGTCCGTTCGTTGAGTCAAATCCTTTTCTTTCCTCTTCAGTATCTCGGCGATTGAGATAGTCTTGTTTATTTGTGGTCCTACACCGATCAGATCGACTTTCTTGTGGCTCACTAGCATTTTTAGACAATACGGGATAACATTTCGCATTCTACAGCCTTGACTAACGAATACTTCCCATTGCTCTTTGTCAGGATGTTCTGTCTTTTTGTGTGGTATCTTTTCATACGACTCCATCTTGCGCCCCCTCGGCCTATCTGTCTCGGATTCAAAACGAGACTATAGAGGAAGTGTAGTGGAGTGAAGTGTAGAGAAAATAAACTTTTGGCACGAATATACGAATATACTATACCAACCCTGTATGCGAAACTAGTGCCATGTCACATACTTAAATTAAGTCTGCAGCCAAGTGGAAATGGACATTTTTTCAAAGGATGTGACCGAAACTATCTGCCACCAAGATGTTTGTTGCTTTCATTTTGAAAAACGTTGACTAAGGAGATGACAGTAGTAATATATTTTTCACTGATAGCATACTATTTAATGATCCATTGCCGATGATTTTTAGTCGTTTCTTTCCATAACATTTCATGCTGTCATAGGAATGCCCATTGTGTCCAGTTCTCTGGCAATCGTACATTTAACCAATCAAGATATGTATGATGATGCAACGAAAGATAATTATGCTGGTTGATGCAACAATGGTGTTTTCCAGAAACATGATGTAGTGTTGTGCAACAAAACTAGTCTGCATAAAAGCGTCGCGGCTATTATAAAATTCATTTTCTACTCTGAAATAGAAACCTTCAGTCGCGAGTCTATTGAAAGCAAAATGGTGAGAGCTAGAAGCGGAGGAAGAAGAATGCGCGGAAGGGGAGGAAGAAACCGCGGAAGAGGAAGGCATCTGCAGGCCCTCACGGAACCCGAAAGATCAAAACCCCAAGAAGGTGATTTTAAAGATCTTGATTTTGTTGGATCGTTTGACAAGTCAGTTATATCAATTTTTACGAAGCAGTCGAGCTTTAAGCAGCATTTTGATGCTCAAAATGCCAACAGCGAGCGGTATTTGGCAGTATTGTTGGTCGTCAAGTCCAGGCTTGTGCAACTCCACGATGGTTCAAAGAGCAAGGCACTCGCTGCTGCTTGGGCAAGAAAGGACTATCAATTGGCTCAAGCATTGCTTGATTTTCCGAAAGAAGAGTTTGCTTTGAAGGAGGTTTTGAAAGCTGTCTCAATATTAGATGCTGCTAGAGAAAAAAGACAGCAAGAAAAACTGTTACGAAGGTTGGAGGCACAAGGTTGCAGAAAGTCAGGGAAGATGGCTAGGTTAAAATCAGTTATTGCCTCGCTTGCACAGGACATTCCTCCTGTAAGTGGAAAAAGAAAAACTCACCCTTAAACATAATCTAATAATGCTTGTCACATTTCCAAGAATTCCCAGATGGGCGTGGTCATTTTCTTAGTTATACCTCCTTGAAGGGTGCACAGCTCTCGTTTAGAATGTTTTGTCACTATCTTGATGCTTTAGCAGGTTTTGTGGTATTTGAACCTGAACTGTGATTACTAGTCAATTTTTCGTGGATTTTGCCAGCCATAAAGATAATACAAGTTGGAAAAGTATTTTGACTAAAGAACTTAAATGTAGAATCAGCATATCTGTCATACCCAAAATACCTAACAAACCTGATATATGACAAAGACCTTTATTTCATATTATTCCAAGCTGCAAAGCTAGAAATTTCTAAGAGTCTAATACATCCTTCAAAAGTCTTTAGTATATGCTCATTTGATTTTACTTCTAGGTTGGTTCACTAAGTGGGGCACTCATTCGTCACATCAAGCTCTGGTTTAAGACAATTCCTGCAGAAAGACTTATTTTCTTTGCACAGCATTTTCCTACAGAGCCTTGGAAAAAATTGGCAGACATCTGTCATCTTCATCCTGACCTTGATGTTCCGCAGTGCCCTTGGTTCTTGCACTTTGTGTTTGGAAAACCAGTTCCAAAAGAGATTGAAAAAAGCCCCACAGAAGTTTTACCAGATGGTTACACCCCTGAAAATATATCAAGCAAAGTTTTAGAGTCTGAGATAGACTACACTGTAGCAAGGAGGTTCAAAGAGCATTTAACAGATGAGGCGAAAGCCAGAATATGTTCATATGCACCATTCAACACAGTTATATGGTAAAACTTTAGGCTTTTTTAAAACAGTTAGTTTAGTCAGGGCAACTCTTTGGTTTGAGCACTTCATTAGCATGCTCTCCAAAACCCTTTTTATGTTTTATATAATTCCCAATTGAAACAATTGTAAAGTATCTCTCTATGATGATGTGGTAGGTTTGAGTTTCCAATATTCAGAAGATAGAGAAGCTTTTAATATCATATCATATTCAAATATATACACTAGTTTAATGCATGTTTAATGATTTAAGTTCATAAGATGATTATATTTACAGGTATTACGAGGAGCTCTGCTGCTCCGATATTGACGAAATTATGAAACAAAGACTAGAAAATGGGGAAAAACCAAGCCTTACATATGGCAAGCTAATGGAGAGGCTGCAAACTTTCATGGAGATGCGGGAGAAGGCCGTAATGAGTTCTAAGGTCAAGACAGAGCTAGCTTCAAGCAGCTCTGAAAATCAGCAGGTAGAAGAAGAAGTGCAAATCGCAGAAACTTTTCTGCCTTTCATAGAGAATTTATTTCCCATTGCCGAAGATCAACTCGGCAAACTTAGGTATGCATTTTATATTTCTATAGCCATAAGCATTCTCCTTTTTTCACCGCCAACAAAAATATTTGATATTGCTCTGAGGGCATTGTTTGTAATATTTTTCTGATTTTAGTTATTTTTGTACTATTTATGCATTTATATGTAAACCTACTTTTAGTTTTAGTTTTGTCAACAGTATTTAGTTTGAGGTTTATGGGAATTAGAACACTGATGAAAAAAGCTCTCCCCTATACACATTAGTCTCACATATACATACTTCAGAGAATCATTTTTGCACTGCCTTGATGGATTGCTCAATCTTTTCTTTTCCTTGCTATCATTATAGCGTCACTGAGAATAAAAGAAATTAGAAAGAAAACCTGTAGATATTGTGGTGGGGTTTCTTGAAGTTGTGGAAAAATAGGTTTTTTATCTAAGCCCTTCTGATGTTTTCAATTAACACAAACAAATGTTCTTGATTGTGAAAATGCTTCCTTGAGTCAAATCAAGCAAAACGCTTTGGAATTGTTATGTTTTCTTTCTTCTAGCCTTGATATAGAGTCTCCTGTAGTGGTCATTGGTGATAAATCTGGTTCAATGCAGTCAGCAATTAGAGCTAGCAACATCATTGCAAGCCTTTTGACTAAAGTGGCCAATGCTGATTTAGTATTTTTTGATAACAACAATGTCATACCACCTTTTATTCCAACTACGGTTGAACAGGTAAAGTATTCAGATTTGAGCATACATTTTGTTAAAAGCAAAGTATTATGGTCAGAGAAAGCATTCTGATTTTGTAGTAATACTTTGAGAGCAGAAAAACAGATGCCAGATGTATCCAGTTTTGCCACACTTTTTACAAATATTTTGTGCTTTAAGTCATTGCATTGTAGCTCATTCTTAAGTATCTGTTTGTTTTAACATATCTAGGATTTAGTTCTTCAGATAAGTGTTGGACATGACCCCATATTTTTCCGTAAAATTTATGATATAATGATTTTCCTTTTTTCTCATGGCACCGCCATTTGCTCAAAAATTTTTGTTTTGAATAATTCATTTGTGACATTTATTTTTCTCTAATAGGTTATGAAGCTATCAGAGCTTATTACTGCAGATAATTCAACAAATCCAGCGGCATCACTTTATCCATTTTTTCAAGAAAAGAAAGTTGTCAAAACTTTTATCATTGTTACTGATGAGGGAGAAAATGGCCAATGTCATGGTTACAAGTAAGTCACCCCGTTTTTGAATTGCCCTTGTCTTTGAAAAGTTTTGTAGCTATATATTTCAAAATATCTTACATGCATTGCTAGTTGCAAAGTTTCAATGGGTAGCTCAAGTACTAGCTGACTTCTTTCCCAAATTATTTTTCACTGCACTTTTTAGACATTTCAGTCTTTTGCTCAAGCCAACAATGAACATACAGTCAATGCAGGGAATGGCGATCGCATGCCAACGTCTTGACACACGCCTTCCATTGCTCAGAAGTGCAGTTCATCACACACCTCAAATAATCTGAACACTTCATTCTAGAGTGGTCAATACTGCTCAATGTTATGCTTTTATCATACCAGAACGGAGTTTGAAGAATATTTTTGATTTTTGACGCAAGTTACGACAAGATCGAACTTCACAAAGACAGTTGTTGTTATATGCTGGTTTCCGTTTTCCGTGTTACAAGGCAGAAATACGCGGTCAGTTAAAACTGATCAGTCTTAACGGACGGACTTTTTTCGTCAGCTCTGGCTTATCGGTGTACCCGATTACACGATGTGTCAAAACTGATGACTTTGTATTATTTTCTTCATTTTACGATGGTGGTGACACAAGGTGCTCTGGTTATAGCCGTGGTGTCAAAACGAAGAAAGGGAACTGCAAAACGAAAGGAAAAACTTTCGTAGGCACAAAGACGAGCGTAGATAGGTGCTATCAAATAGACCTTTCAATTTATCTACTAGACTCTCCAAACTTCTGTTTTATTCCCTTCCAATATTTGTAAAAACAGACCATAACATCCCATAAATTTTGTTCTGCCTCCCGAACGCTGATGAAAATTAAGTTTGCTCGATGCGCTTTGCTTTGCGAATCCTTGTCTTCGAAAAAAGATTTCTCCGCATGAAGTTCAAAGAGGGAATTAACGCCCACATCGTATTCAAGGGAGAGGCTGAAAGTATAAACTGATTGTTTACGTGAATGTTGTATCTTACACGTTGCGCAGAGCCAATAATGTTGGATGAGGTGGTCAAGTGATCCAATATTGTTAATATGGTCCTCTTAAGATGTTGGATTTGACAATTCTAAAGCTTGTTTAAGAAAAATGTATCGATTGGACTAGCCTTGTTTTATGTTTTCTCGTGATTAAGTAAGGTTCTCAACTCTATATACAGCTTTCTATGCTATTAAGTACTTGCACACCATTGCATGGCAGTAAGTAATTGCACACCGTTGCACGCCTTGGCCCCACAAGGAGTGCGATTCATTGCACCCGTACCATTTGATTCCAAGCATTGCCTGACATTGCTTTGTATTTTTGTCAAATTTATAAATTGTTGCATATTGGCAACATGTAACAGTGTTAAAATTTGCTTTATGGAACTTCACAATAGCTAGAAAAAGCGGAACCAGTTTTTGCATACTTAAAGTTTGGTATGTAAAGCACAGTATGTAGGTCAGAAAAAGTAGGCAGTCGGCAAAGATTGGAGGAGAGAATCAAGCAGCATGTTCCCACGAGCATAAGGAGCTAGACCTCTGCAGAAAACGAGCAGCAGTGTCCAAATTGTAAACGATTCAATGCCCAATGTTATAAGTTTCAGCTATAGGGCAACACCTTTTCAAGAACCCAGATTTCGCCAAAACAAACAGTAACAACAATTTTTTCATAATTGGGCATGGTAGGTCGTTTTTTGGAGTTTGTCTACATTTGAACGAACAATCCCATTTTTTGTAGACAGAAATAATTTTTCTTTTCCCTTGGGCTCTTCTAAAAGTTAGGTGTTATGTAACATTGATTTGTCAATTATAACCAAACATACGCTCTTCTTATCACCCTTTTTTCAATCTGCAACTGGCTATTTATTATGTCTGCTTTTGTTCATTTTCCGATGTATCAGACGAAAAAGTACTTTGAATAGTATTAACAGGTACTTTTGGTTTCTTTATGAAATAACAATTTTCAAAATCTTTGAAGTTTTGCAGAGCTGTTCAAAAGATACCACAAAGAGGTTTATCCAGCTGATCTGGTCTTCATTTCAATTTCATCCCATTGCTACTCTAACCAAAAGCAAATGATAAAGAGTTTGAAGACTGTGGCTCCATACATAGAACCTCTTTGCTTTGAGCTAATGGAGGCAAGACCTGACCTAACCAAGCTAGATGGTATAATTGGGACATTGTCACTGGAATCAAATGATGTCAAAACCAAAATTGATGGCTTTGAGCAGCAGATGAAAGAGGATGGTCTAAAGAAAATTTTCCAGTCTATGCAGATATGAAGAGACTCTCTTCTGGTGTTTTATTTAAAACTTTTCACCTGTATGAAGGATTTTAGCTGTTATTTTTTAAAGAATATGCATTACCAAACATTAGTTTATCATTTTGGAATCCATGTTAGTATTTCCCTTCAACTGTACAATTGTTGCCTGGAGGTCATGCTAACGAGTGAAGATTTTTGATAATTAGTTGTATATCATAATGTCGCTAGTATGAAAAGAAGAATTGAAAAAACTTCGAAAGCTTTATCTGTGATTGCAATGAAAGTAAGGATTGGTAATTCATAATTTTTGGAATAGTCACAGTTTTGCAGGGGCCTGGATTAGACTATAGTCCTGTTGTAAATAATTCAATTGTGTAACATTGTATTTAATTTTAAACTCTAATTTGTATTAAAATTTTATTTGAATTGCCATTCTTTTACACAATGTCTTAATTCACCAGTAGTTTGTCGATATTTTTAAGAACAAGTCCCCACCATTTCAAAACAAAGTAATTTTTATCAACATTTAAAAAAGAACTGAGGGACTCTTTGTATATATAAGCTACCTGTCAGTACGCTCTTTATCGTTCAAACTTTGTATATTTCCTTGTTTTCCTTGTCTGATTTCATTCCCTCCTGTTACATCACTTATCTTGGACCGGTGAACTGTGATTTGAATAAAGTACAGTACGTTATAAGGTATTATCAAAATAAAATAAGAAAAATTATTGTGGTTTGATCCTATTGGAAGAATATCGCTGCTCTTTTCCGAAATGAAGTCAGCTTTATTTAAATACCAACTGCATCGATTACTGGCAGTCTCAGCCACTAGAAAACTCACAAGCGAAGCGAGAGACAGCAATCTTCATCATTGAGATGATCTCAAAAGCTCGCAGCCAGTAAGCATGCACGCACGCTAAAGACTCAGCCTACTTGACCGAGACAATCTAGTTCGCGGCAATGGTATTCCTTGAGCAAATGAACTGGCTAGCATTGACAAATGAACACACTTTGCATGCGAAGCCTACTAAAAAATAAATTTCAGTCAAATGAAACTTCGCATCGAACAAGAAGGCCGATGCAAGGTCGAAGAGGAGGCGAAGTTGTGGAAAATTTTCAACTCGAATTTCACATTTCCCGCAACATTAATCCTAGCCAAATAGCTTTTTGCACAAATCAAAAGCGTTTATTCTGTGATTCGTAATTGGCAATAAGCGTCCAATGAACCAGTGTATTTGCACCATTATGGGGTTAAAAATGGTTGTATTTGAGCTTCTCTGGATGTACAAAAAATTTTTGGATTCAGGCTTCATTGCCTTGGTGCTAAATTTCTCATCATCAATGATTCAGCAGCCATTACTTGTCTTGGATTAATACTTCATCAGTAGTATTACCCTTTTTCCGTTTTCGGAGCTTGTGGCACTTTTGGCGCCTAAAAATATTTTTCTTTCCGGTCCCAGCTATAACAACTACAACCCGGGTTTGTTTTTGATAAAGAATGTCAATCTTCTCGTGTCTTTCAAGGCATCACGAATTTTGGGACCTGTAGCATGCCCTCCAGACTCTTTCGCTTGGCCTGCATCAATAACAGACGTCATATTGCTGTTCTTGCTTGTGTCGCTGGGTAAATTGCCAAGCAACATAAATACTTTGGCTACATTTCCTCTTGCGATTTTCATTTCATCGTTATATGTTTTTTTAATTTCGAGTTTAAGAACCGCCTACCAGCACTTCTTATAAAACAAACATTCACATTTATAGGACTATAACTAAAATGATTCGATAAAAATTACTTTGAAGACATATTGAAGCCTTAGTTCTTGTGAACCACGACTTTTGCTTTCCCAGGTTCTAAGCTGTACCAGTATCAGAATTATCCATCTTCATTAATCGTAGCTACAACCGGATATTTAAAGTTATCAGTACAAAATTTACTTATTTTAGATTGTTGTAGGGTTTCAATAGGGGTTTTAAAAGGGGTTTTTAACAGGGTTGTTCATAGTTTTGGTAGTTGTATTGTAATTAGGTTAATTTAGTTATTTACATATTATATTTATCCGTAAGTATTGTAAATGGAGGGCCCCTTGAAAATCAGCTATGCTGAAGGGCTACCCTCCTTAAACAAGTGAAATGAAATGAAACAGAAAAAAGATTTGCTCCCACCCCTTCTGAGCTTTGATTTTACCGCCAATATAGAAATTGAAAATTTCAAATTCGAAATGAGGCTTAGGTAATTTATTTTGCCATAAATTATACTACTTCTATTAGTATGATTCATAAACTATTGTTCAGCCAACCTCTTTGGAAATACAACACTGTCTTATCATCGCACCTAAATCAAGTACGCTCTTTTTTATAAGAAAAGTTTTATAGGAACACGAGCCTCAAAATTGGTCAAAGTTTAATAACAAATTGAGAACAAGCTAAAGCTGACAGCCAAAAATTTATTCGCTTCAATTTTTTATTTTTTGTGATGTCATGACAAAACACATGCAGGGCAATGCAGGAGTTGTTTTACACCCCGGGTTGGCTATGGGAGCAGGCATGGGGGTATGAAACCACCGTCACAATTTAAGAACAAATTAGGAACAATCAAGACTCATATTTTCGAAAAAATTAATGATCATAACATTCAGCCTGAACATAAACATACTGGGTTTCATAAAAGAGAGTGTAGCACTTGTTCTAAAATCTCCACATGCACCACAGATCTTAGCTTCCGATTTCCATGAGATTTCCAACTTAATTACACAGCAACTTTCATGACACTTCCGCAAAAGGTGTCCTGCTAACCTCATCGTAAGCCATTTTGAAACTGCGACTTCTAGCCTGGGGCGTGAAAGAAAATCCAACACTCGTTCCCAGGCTATCATCCGGGTCAGCTGCTTGATCTCATTTCTTTGAGCAGCGACCTCTTGTCAATCACTGGCGTCTTGTTTTACAGAAATTACGCAACAATCAGGTCTTTGGGGACGTCAGAAATGACAGCAAACGGCAAAGTGAGCGCGAGTTTCAAGTGGGCGCACCGCTGCAACATTCAACTCTTAGGAGGCTCTTCACGTCGCATTATTCCTATTAAACCAACAGCTTGCAAAGATGGCTGACCCCTGGCATTGACAAAAACCACTGGATCACCGAGAGATTGTCGTTTTCATGCGGACTTTTGTTCAGAGTTTAACGCGATGAACCTTGGGATCCTAGATAAATGTTGTGCCAATTGACATTTGATTAAAAGCCACAGCGCCAGTTACGAGGAAGCAGCTACACAAAGAGCCTGAGCTTACGCAAAATGGAGTTGAGCGCTAGACTCTTGATTCTGAATGCTATATTACTTCTGCACGTGAGCGACTGTCGCAAATTCAAGATACGGCACTTGGCACCAACTAGCAGTCTGTCAACGAAGTATCTTGGTTTTAATAAATTCATCGGAATATTTGGCATAAAAGTTGTATCGCATCCGTCAGTGTGCAATAGCAACCTCCAGTATGCGGCGAATTTTCTGGCACAGTTGATAGATTGCGACGAAGATGGGACACCGGATGACACTTCTGTGATAGCGAACCTGAGGCTTCGAAAGGCTATACTCCTTCTCACTGGAGACACTGGTACGTCAATAATTGATCTTAAAATACATCAATTTTGGGGCGAATTTGTGGCAATGAATTATAACTCTCACGCTTATTGGAAGAGGAATGAATTTTTAGAAATCGATTAAGAGAAGTGGCGTTGGATTGTCAACTGAAAGGGTTGATTAGAACTACAAACTCATATCTGGGATGGCTGCTAGTACAAATGTATATTTTGTCCTCTTCATAAAAATAGGACAAAACACATCTCAACGTACCCCAATTCTAAGTTGGCTTTTGCAAGGATATGATAGCAAAATTTTCTAATTTATCAATTTCTCCTTTTCTACACATTTGTGATATATGCCAGCGGGTGACTGCAGTTAGTGTTGTGTAAAAACAGAACGCATTTGCAATGACAGGAATTGGTACTTGTAATAATTTACCCAGACACAAGTTCTGTAATTCTGTGATGCACTGGCATATGTAGATTCCCTCCGAATAGCAGAGAATTGTCGCAAAAGATAAAAAACACCTTTTGAGTAGAATCGGTGCAAATGAGTTCCATTGCTCACAGCAATAAAGTTTGTAGAAAGCCCTCTAGGCATCACCATAGACTATATCAAAGAGTAAACAAGACAAGCCACATCGGAAAAATCGTTTATTAACCAGAATCATCCAAAGCCCATTTTCACTTAAACTGCACTCTGGATAATTCTGACGTTCACGAAGTCTTTAAGACCTCTCAGATCTCATCCCAACAAGAATTTGCTCATATCGTGCGTTAGAATAATCCAGCCTTCTATCAGACCAGTTACCTATCTGCATGTTAACTGTCGTACTTGAAAAACTAAACTGAAATTTTTACCTGAAAACGGTTTAATTTTTTCTACGGCTTCTAAAAGTGGAAGGTAATTATGGACGTCTCAAAGTAGTTACGATTAGGGAAGGTGGAACGTTAAAATATATTAAAAAATGATATGCAGACTTTGCCTTGCCACCAGCTCAAAATATTAATCGAAATCGTATCCGTACTTTGATAATTTTCTATATAGACACTAGTAGGTAACGGTCAACGGCCGAACCACAAAAGCCGATGTTCAGTTAACCCAAGGACCACAGCCAGTAGAAACGACGAGGAGCCGCTTGCTGGGAAATCTAAATTCATAAAACGACAAGTGGCAACAGGAGTGACCCTTAATATTGTATCGCTTAATGATGGATTGCAACGCAACGGCATTTTGTGCAAGTGCTTTTGATGCGGGTGCTTCATGATAAAGGGGCGGCTTCGAACCCGAGAGAGGACCGCCTCTAAAGGACAATGTTCTGGACCGCCTCTAAAGGAGCAGGTTTCTGGACCGCCTCTTAAGGAGCAGGTTTCTGGACCGCCTCTAAAGGAGCAGGTTTCAGGACCGCCTCTAAAGGAGCAGGTTTCAGGACCGCCTCTAAAGGAGCAGGTTTCAGGACCGCCTCTAAAGGAGCAGGTTTCAGGACCGCCTCTAAAGGAGCAGGTTTCAGGACCGCCTCTAAAAGAGCAGGTTTCTGGACCGCCTCCAAAGGAGCAGGTTTCAGGACCGCCTCTAAAGGAGCAGGTTTCCGGACCGCCTCTAAAGGAGCAGGTTTCAGGACCGCCTCTAAAGGAGCAGGTTTCAGGACCGCCTCCAAAGGAGCAGGTTTCAAAACCGCCTCCAATTACCCTCGTCTTGTTGTTTGAAATGCTAAAGTATATCGAAACTAATTAAATGCCAATTACATTTCAGCGAAAGAAAAACCAAAAGAAGATGAAAAAAGTCATTTAATAATGATGGAAAACTGCAAAACTAATGACAGCAGGCAGCTCATAATGAAATCCGTGCTGAGATACCTGACAAGATTTGGGATCGTTCCGGCTTACCCTGGGACACTCGGTACGGAACGACGTTCGTTTTTGAGGGAAAATCTGGACATCATTGTAGGGGACTGTGGATATGCGTTTGATGACTCGTTGAAATGGCCCAAATGCAGTGGGCATGTATTCTACAACGAGCGGTCGTGCGGGATCACGTGCATGGCAATGGAATACCTCATAGAACTGATACGCACGGTGATTGGGATCGCCCCAAAGAGCCCCGCAGAGGGCAAGCTGTTCTGGAACATTCGCAATAGGACAGACTTAATATTGCATGATTCACGGGGGTATAGTCTGATTAAGCAAGTGTTGCCCTGGTTGCCCCGAAAAGTGCCCAGTGGCAATTATAGGCCAGGGCGCAATGGTTTCAAGATGGCGTGGTACAATGGTATTCCAATAAAAGAGAAAAAACAGAACAGATCGTGGGAAATCGCAAGAGAACAATTGGTAGAGATAGCTGTGTCTTGAGAATAGATTGATTATAATTAACAATGTTGTAACAAATCGTACTTGGCTGTAAGTAAACTCGATTTGCGTTAATAAAGTGAAGGCTCGTAACATGAAGACATGAATGAAATACGCTCTTTCGCAATAACATTGCACCCGTAACGTGGGGAGGGGAGGGGGGAGGGGGCTGGTTGTACCTCAATAGAAACAAGCAGATTCGCCATCAGCGAAAAAGCAGGGACAAATTTGCCTTTGGTCCATAGAAAGATGGGCTCAAAAACAATGCATTATGCACAAAACTAGCCCAATGTTTAATCGATTGACTAAGTTTGTTCAGTTAATAGGGTTTACGATAAACAAGTTCTGAATGCAAAAATGACGCCAGTCGTCCCCTTTTTGACCCTTTGAACCAATCCCCAGTAGTAATCTCAGCAATAGCGAAACTAAAGGGTCGAATATTTCAATTCAAGAAGAAAGGGAGATGTGCAACAGTTGCAAGGATCAGTACAGGGAAGCAAGGTTCAAGATAGGAATCTTGCAGCTTTTGGGGCGCAGAAAAAACAAATGGGCAAAAATATGACGGAGCCAAATGTGCTCAGTGAATCCACGATGGCCTGGGTATAATCAAAGTGGGTATGTATCATTTCAGGTAATTCGCAAAAAAACAAGACGAATGAACAGCACAAACTGGAAAATTTGAAACAACTTCTAAAGTCAATTTGGAGTATCATTTGGATCGAGCGTTTATCTTCATGAAAAAAATTGGCACAACAGTTATTCATTTCACCAGGTCATACGTCTCTTGACAATTGCTGCCTGTTGACTCGGATCGAGCAATTCTTCTTATGAAAATAAGCAAACTTAAAAAGACATTGATCGGATTGATTCGCCACGTGTTCCGCGATGTGTTCACCACGTGTAACAGAATAAAAAATTACATTGACAGTTAAGGTTGATTCAATAATTAGCATAAGTTTCTCTCTTCAATAAAGTAGTACGAGAGAGAACAAACTCCCTCTCCTTTATCCTCACAGAACGAAACAACTAGAAAGAATATTTTATTTAAACCAGCAACTGGGATACGAATTGGCAATTATTTTTTAAAAAAACTCTGCTACATCTGATGAATTCCATATATGTAATTAAGGTTTGGATTTGATAAAACTGAAAAATTTAAATACTAAATTAAATAATTATACTCAAGATTTCGTCCATTTCATTGGTGTTTTTATTTATCCACCTTCAACTGCTTGCCAAGAAACTCCCTAAAATTGAGAGAATTATAGTATAGAGAGCTTACGAAATCACGATGGTCTCTAAGGCTAATTAGATAGGAACAAAACTGCAAAAAATCGGGAAAACAAAAATCAGAACATGGAAACGGAAGGATGGGGAAACCTCTATCATATCTGTTAGGAATCGTAAAATGATGATTCTACACTACATTCCAATCAGGCGTGTCAAATAAAAGACTTCAAAGCAATAGCCGACACCTGGGGAATTGTGTGGGGGAGCGGGGTTGGGTGCGTGACTATTCTTGCAGTGCAGTTATTGAATCGTTTCAAATTAGGGTCATTTCCACTTAACATTCTACTATGTTTTTCACTGTCTCTACGTATGACCAGGAATTTTCCACGCAATTTAGGTGCCTTCTACCGTCAGAAAAATGAAATTCCAACCCAACTATAAAGGGCTTTACCTTTTTAGCCAAATGGCAAAAATGACAGTAATCCTTAAACAGCATTCACCGTGTCATGGTTAAGGATTACTTTCGTAATTTTTGGTAAACTGAATCTTGGATACATGTATTGATTTAAAAAAAATACAAAAATTATCTGTATTCAAGAAACCAAGAATTCTTTGATAGACGATTTGCCTTGACCGCTTCGCCTTTATTACGAATCAAAGCCATAAATGGTTGCAATAGTCAAGCTTATTATGAACTCACTAAGAACAGACTGTCAAAGCACGGACGAAATTATAAGTGTCAAATTCGTCTACATAACTCTTTTAAATTCAATCGCATAAGTCACAACTTAAAAGCCGAATATTCGGGTTGGTCAGACTTCTTTTGAACTCAACAACTAATAACAGTGTGCACGGAGGATTTGACCATAAAGAAATCAAGGACATAAATTTGTGTTGGAACAGAGATGAAGAAAAAGGCTTTTGGACTTTGGACTTTCATAATAGGCTGCTTAAACGGTTATAGTGTATCCAGGGCCGCCCTTCACTTGACATATTCATTCGTTACTAAATGGTCTTTTCTGCAAGGCCAACTTACCAGTTGTGAACCATCAGTTTCTGTACAGCCAACAGTGCCTCGTACCGGACAACAGGTTCCTCGTGCGTCATTCTAAGCATGATCAGTTCTTTGCCTCCCAGGCCATCAAACACTCTAGAAAGTAGCGACATCGACAATGGAGGCAAGTATCAATGCAAGGTTAAGTCTACTTATGTAAAATGTCAGATATTATTATGAAAATATTATAATTGTTGTAATTATTATGAAAGATATTATAATTGGAGAGTCGGTGACATACAAAGTCGATCTCGTAAAGATAGAAATGTGACTTGACGTGCATCATCTCTAAACATATATTGCACCCTGTATATAACCATTGAGATGTGTACCACGGAGAAATTCAAGCATTTGCAAAAACATCAGTGAAAACAGACCCACACTGCACTAGTTTCTTTGACTTGCAGATTTGCAAGAGAAACTCGTATTTATTCATTTACAATTATTTAGAATTTTTTTCACATTATCTCGTATTTATTCATTTACAATTATTTAGAAATTTTTTTCACATTATCTGCATGAGAGCCTGTTATATGTGACGTCACTAAATAATGAAAGAGGATTTGAATTACATTACAATTGCTGGTGGGGATCATTTACAAATTACACATCGATCATTTGCGAAAGCCTGAAAATCCTATCATGTCGGTTACAATAATTAATATTTTTGTGAAATGTGATCACATGAGCCTTTTCAATTGTCTTGGAAATCAATCCTTCGTGTCAGCTTGTTCATAAAGGAATGAAGATGATATATCCACACTGAAATCCTTTCATTCATGGCACCGTAAAGTTTCCCTAAAAATGACTTCACCTGATAGACCCTTGATCTAAACTGACCTAAATTTTTTCAAAACCCAACAAGGTCTGAATGCATCATGGGTTAGTCCTGGTCTAAATCAGAATTTCTCCACATCATCGGTAAACGCTAGGCCTTTTCCGATCACAGGCAGCACTGGATCGGATTGAATTGTACATTTTATCAGCTTCACTTATCCTGATTAGAATCCAGATTATCATCAAAGCAACCTCACAACAAAGCGGGCAGTAGGGGAACTTTTTGCCGCAACACAATGAATGAGCCTCGCGGACCTCACAACAAGCGAAGCAAATCGCTTCCAGCTTACGTAGTTAGAGCCACCACTCCTTCCCAGTCTTATATTGCAGAATTGATCTCCCTTGGAGGTCCTAGTAATCCACAATGACATATTTTTAACCGTCAAGAGATTAAATAATTAGACAAGAGTATGGAAGAAAAACAGATCCGGCAGAAAAGACATAATCTTATAAGGGTAACCCAGGGAGAATCGTCACTACATCACACCTAGTAACGAGTAGCAAGATTCCCTAATCACAGCTTTGCAAAGCGTCAGTTTCCATTGCTGGACACCAGCTTCCAACACGAGGCATCAAGGAACCAAAACGAGACACGGAAACAAACAGAAAACGAAGAAAGAAGCGTCACAATCCGTGGAAATTCTTGAGTTTGCGCGGACACTTGCTGGGTAATTCGTGGAAAGCTCAAAACTATCATATATGATGTTGGGATAATAAGAATTAAACAGGCTTGAAACTAGCAAGTAGCATCCTAGAAATTTTCTGCTCTGTATATCATCAGCATGTATACTTCTGTTCGCATGTCATTCAGAAATTTAATTATAAAATCAAGTTATAAATGACAATAATGAAAGCTGGTCGTTGACTAGATGGTTGATCATAAAAAATTGAATCTTGTGAGAACATGGCTTTCACTCTAGTTTGGATGGCTATTACTACAAATAGTGAACAAGAAATTTTGGTTCCTCGAAAATAAACATGTCCTGTTTGTCAAAACACAGTGGCAACAAACCTTAAGGGCAATTAACTGAAACATCAAAAATATCTCATCAAAAATAAATTCAACTGGTAAAATATTTCATTTACAGTGTTGGGTGTTGTCGAAAAGGAAGAATGCCAGTTATTTAAACAAAATCGCTAGTTTTGCATGATCCTGTTTTCATATATGTGAAATCGTTCCTTTAAAGGTATAATAATACGAAAATGAATTTGTTTATATGAGTTCGCTTGAAAGTCACCACCCAAAATTAATAGGCTTAGATTTTGCGGAGAACAATAGGCCTAGCTCTTAATTTTATCACATTTCTAATCCATCTTCGTTAGAGACGTGGAAACCTTAGAGAGCATTAGAGGCAAAGTAGATGCAACAACAAAAAAGCAAAAAGAAACAGGTCAGATCATCCGATGGCCTTCAGTTGAAGTACTTACGGCTTTCCCCTTGGATAAAGTCGAACGAATTCACCCAAGTCGTGACAAGCCACTGCCAAGATAACTGGGTCCTTTGAAGTCTCCAGCAGTCTTACCAAAATCCTGTTCAGAGAAAAATTTAAAAGGACTATCTGAGGCGACTTAGTCGAGAAAAGGATCTCAATTTGATTATCGCGTTAAGAAACATTTTAGAATGGAGAATTAAAAAACCAAAACCCTCAAAATAAAACCCCTCGCAAAGGCACCTCTTCTAACCTCCCAGCTTCAAAGAAAACATTTTTCCCTTCTGTAATTACACGGAATTTGAGATCGAGTTATAACTTAACCATTTGCATGTAGATACTTACAAAAATACCTTTAACAAAAACTAGCCTGATGATTCAAAATCTTCCCGATCCCTGCAGAAGGGGATTCTACAATAATTCAAATTATTGGAGATCTAACGACATTTTTAAGCCCCCATGGAGGTTGTCGATATCACGTGCATATATACTTTATCCTATTGCGAAACATCTGTGAACGCTGAGGGAAACAGCGGTTAAACGGTAAATGAAAAGTAGGCTCTGTACAAACATACACCATGGGCCTGATCTAGAGGATTTTCGGAGCCTTTCACCGGCTTTTGAGAACCAATAAGCGTTTAACCCTAATTACAAGTTGATTATCGTGAGACCTTCCGTTCAGATCATCTCATGCCATTTAAACACATGTCCAGGTCAAGGAACAAGGCGTATATTCAAAAGGAAAGATGCAGAAAGCAAAGAAACATCTAACAACACAGAGGACTCATGCATATCAGATAGTGTTTCAGAACAGGAGTATATTGCTACTGGTTGGGAAGGCAACTAGAGTGCCAGGCCCTGTTATATTTGACTTAAGGTGGTAGTGATGATCGAAGGTGGTGTGGGTGTGTTGCATGAGCATATCCAGCCAGCGGTATTTCGAAAAGAAAATCAACAAAATCAGTTGCACTAAATGGAAAATCACACAAGCTGGTGATGGAAATAACGAGGACCAGATCCTTAAGATAAAAGGGCTGCTCCACGGACCATGGCACTGGTATTTCTGGCTGTGAGGTGTTTGATGAGCAACGACAACAACAAAAACAATAACAACATACCGCAACAACTCGTAATTGTTATCCGTCAACCGGATGGCGTTTTCTCTCTGGAAAACAGAAAGGAATTTTATTGATTACAATTCACAAATACGAAATATAAGGATTCAATACCGAAGCATACACGTGTAGCCAAATATGAAACTTAGTTACAAGCGAAATATATTACACCCCAACTTCACAAATATCCAAGAAAGATTCCCCAGAGTTTACATCGCTCAATTGTAGTTGAAATCTTTGCAAGGAATACGCATACAACGTAGGTATTCAGTTGTATCAATCATTGGCGATTCAAAGTAGCTTGTTTTAATTGGCAGGAGCATGCATAGCTAGAATTTCTTACCAACTATGAACAAAGGACGAAAAACGACAAAGAGAAAAAAGAACAGGCAAACGTAGTACCGGCGATTTCCAAACCAAGCTATCTGCTTTGTGCACAAAGAGCTCTCATAGGAGTCGTCAATATAGTCAATTCAAACCAACTCAAAGTTATAATTTATGAATCGTATGGTTCAGGAAAGACTGGCTATAATCAAAAGGACAGGAACATCCATCAAGCTCTCGTTTCCTGCCAGAAAACATGCCATCGTTTACCTGAACCATTATAGCTTAATTTTCATTGAATTACGAGGCTTGTTGGTTAATAATCGATCTAGCGAAAAGGTTTTCACATGTCTTCGAAAAAAATGCACCACTAGACGCGAGTAAGGACTGCTCAGACTAAAGTTGGATATGAAATTGGATATGAAGTTGAATATGACAGGAGAAAAGTTTCAAGCACACGACCGAACAATCAAAACTCCAAGCCAAAAAAACACTCTTCTTCTCGTTCTACAAAACCTCACTGTATCAGAGCCATATCTAGACATATCAAATTCACCTTTATCTTGTTACCAAAAAAAAGCAAAATCGTACCCAGAATTTATCTGATTTATGCACAGGGCTCCATTCAAGTCGACCAGATTTGACCTCTGCAACATACTCGTCAAAGGTGCTGCAGAAAGAAACACGAATTTACTCGCACCTAATAAAGGCACTTAAAAAGAGGAATAAAGTAAAAGTTTAAAAAAGCATCTAACTTGTGAGAAAATAAGAAATAAATAGCTCTAAACTATCCATTGCAAGAAAAGAGGGCTGCTCCTGGTTTCCTTGCTAGCCCTGTGAAAGAATAATGACGCGTCTTGCTCTATGATACATTGGGGCATTCTCAAGAGGAACGTTACGCTATTTGCATTGTTTAAACACTTACCTACATAAACATAAATGCTTCTTATTCATCAGCTGGGCTGTCATTATTTTGGTTTAAACTTAACATCGATATAAAAGCCTTAGATTGAGCTGATGAGAAATAAGGACATAACTGATAAAGGTTAGGTACGACACTTTACAATTTAGGACCCTTTTTTAGGCACTGAATTGAACGCTAAAGACAGGTAACAGAGCCCATGGGTAGTAATGTTACTGTTTTTCTTCACTGATCTCTGTTCGAAACAATACCATTTTTAAGATGCCCTTTTGCAAGCCCTACTGCTGATTTCTAACTTAGGGTCAAGATCATTGGTTCAAGGATAAGTTTCTGTGTCACTAGAAACGGCGAATCGCAACACATACCGCAGCTGGTCAAGAACAAAAACCACATGGAAAAATAGGTTAACACGAAGATAAGGTTTTGAAAGTATCATCTAAAGTTTTATAGGCCAGTAAAAAGAGTAGGAAAAAAAAGAAGAAATTTTCATAGACTGATGAGTGTCCGTCGATCAATGCTTCAAGCATAAAAAATTAAGACACGAAGCATTTGTTCGCTTAAACTTTTTTCTGATCATCAGGAAACTGTTCTCAAAACATTTCGATAGCTTATTTGAGTTCATAGTCATATGTAAGTAAGTGAACTATACAAACTGATAAAAATTAGTATAAGTAAAACAAAGTTACTCAGTTAAAGGTAGCAAGTTGTAAGCTTTAGAAACACCAGGTCCTTCAGTGTGTGACCGAAATGAACCAAGAATGATGTGGCACTTTCTGGGCATTGTCCAACTAGACAAACATTTTATCCCTTTACGACCTACGAGTGTCTTCTTACAAAATGGTTCAAATCTGAAAGTGATCTGGCACACATGTTAGCAGATATCTGGAAGCTCACTGACAAATCTGTCTCAAAGGTTTAGAAGTCTAATATCGTATTTGTTACATGGCCTGAATTTAATACTGAAGACGGCTTCAGGGGAGGATCTCAGTATCTTTAATAATATAATAGTGATATTGTCAAGCCTTTACTAATTAAAATTGACGAAGTGACTTCCAGATCTTCCTCTAAATGACAGCTCGTTTTAAGCAGAGACTAAGGGTTGATAGTAGACTTTTTGCTTACATAGGAGCTCTCAGTACTGGAGCCGCTTTGATTTTACAGTCACATCTTCAAAGACACAGTACGAACTAAATAGAACGTAATTACAACCCTGGGTTTCGCGGTCTGAGCGAACAGAGCTTCTATACGGGATCCAAAGTGTCCCTAATTTAACAAAAATTCGGAAGCTCATAGGTCTGATAATCACACAGTATACATAAAGTAGGCCAAGACAAATGAATATAACTGAATCATGTCAAATTCGGGCCTATCCCCTATCATAATGTGATAGAATCTTCATAAATAGTTTTGTTACAGGGGTACATGAAGAGACACACACGAGATTGACATGTCCTATTCAGAACCCAAACTGTGGTGCACATTATTCAGAAAAGCTTAAAGCGGAACCTGTCACCTAACAGCACCTTTTTGGCACACAGCATGCACTGCGAGTCTTACTCTTTTTCAAAAACATTTTCGAGCGACATTTGAACAAAAAGACATCACGAGCATGCACAAAATGAGTTAAAAAGGGAACGAAGGAAATTGAGAAGGGCTTCACAAGATATTTAAATATGTCTAGCTTACGCACCTCAGGTCTTGTACACCATCGTTCAACTTTTCAAGTAAGAATTCGACGTCATCTTTGATATCTTCATCGTCCCAGTTCTTGCCATTCATCACAGTTATTAGCTTGAAATTAGAAGAAAGATGTCTCAATGATTCAAAGAAAGCAACGACAAAAATGGTTTATTTCGATCAATAAAAATCAACAAAAGGGTTGAGTGTCAGTTAGTGCTCCAATTTGTTCATTACAATTAACTAGAACTCAAGGTTTGATGGCACCATTATTGGCGAGATTTCACAGCGCTGGCTCTTTTTACGTATTGGCACCCTTTTTACAAGAATCATGAGAAACAAGAATTAAGAACAATTCAATTAAGGCGTGAGGTAATACAAACATAACAAGTTTCCTATCAAAGAGAGATAAAAAAACATCGAAGCTAGCAAATAATTGAGCAACCTCTGCTGGTTTCCACCTTTCTAGAATCCATAAGGAAAGGTTTGTCACAGGGGCAAAAGAATAGAAATAACATTGTCCTGGACACACTTCTAGCGATACTACTTGAACATTTATAGGCAAACAAATCATAGATTTGTCAATCGATTTTGCCAAGCAAAGGAACAAAAAAAATATCGACAGGTTAGATCAACAAAACAAAATCTCGAACACGACATTGCTTTTACATTACATTGCGACACACTGCTTTTTTTGCATTTTGCCTGTTTGGGGATCAAGATTGTTTGACTATGGATATCACTGATATGGATGTTGGGAAAACAAAGAAGAACGCGTGGCGACCGCGGGTCACTCAGTATTACCCGCGATCAGCCAACACTTCGTGGCTAAACATAGCAACGAGGCCTGCTTACTGGTAGCAATTTGCAATGGATTATTGACACAGCTGCCAGCTTAGGCTGCTCCGGTTTCTGAAGAAGATTCTGAAACAAAGCATAAGAATCGATGTTAAAACGAGGAAGTTGAGATGCTAGTACCAAGAAACAATTAACACGATATTCTAAATTATCCTCAACATCCATAACATATATGTTTATAAAAAGTAAAACTTCATCAATACCAGAAAGTATTGTTATCAACAAGGTTGTTAGCAGACCCAGAATAGCAATAGAAAATAAAATTTCAAGGCCATTGGCCTAAAGTAATACAGAGTGATATCTGAATAACGACATATAACCATTGAGGTGAGAATGGAGAAATGTGGAAAAAAGAAACTGCAAATGAGCAACGGGACCAGAGGACTGGAGTGTAAGAGCAACGCTGCGTTGAACGTCCCTCGTTTCAAACGCTGGCCTTTGGACAATGGTAATAGCCTAACTAAGACAACCTAGACATTGTAAATAGAACGGAGAAAAGGCGGTCATTGACCAATTAAAGAGTCATCAAGACTTTATCGCTAAACTACCGAGGTGACAGAAATAAGCCGCTAAATCAAGAAGGCCATGAACTGACATTTGTCCTTGTCAAATAACGATATTTTATAACGCAGGCTTCCATGATAGGAAGAATTGCCGTTACTGTATCGCTTAATCCATGCGTTGGTGGGACTAAATGGTAGGTCAAAGGACTGTCTCTACTCTACACCAACGTGAAGGATTTCACTTTTAATTGTTAATGCACCAGTTATAATCTTTAATGATGAGGTTAATTCGTGTGGGCCATCATCATGTCCAGCCTGGGCTGGTTGTGTCTAATGCCCGCTACAGCGTCTCAAAATGCACCAGATAGTAAGAGCTCCAGCTCGTATAGGTGCGATCTATGAGGTCCAATAATCAATGTTTGATTTAAATAAATTACAAGTTTTTTGCTAGCAACCAGGACACAGATCCAATGATGTCTGGGTGGTTGTAGTAGCTATTTGCGACCATTGTAGTTATTAAAGCCAAGCAGAGCAGTCTTAAACAGCTAAACATTATTGCAGCGGATTCGGTACTCAAAACCACACGGAGTTTTGCTGGGCATGTCAAGAGTCATTATTAGCTAATACCTCTTTAAAAGTAATGGTACAGTTCGAAAGACATCTACAAAAGTGATTAAATGAAATCACATAGCCAAGTTCTTTAGATCTAGCAAAAGACTGGGTAAGCAATAATCATATAAATATGTCCTTTTCCGTTAGCGCCTCCACTACCTCTCTACAATGGTATCAGTTGACTGTATAAGGATGTCACTATGATTCGTGCAGTAACGCTACGAGACAACGAGATGCACAATTCAACACCATACCCTTAAAGTGGCCAATACAATTCTCGTGACTTTTTCTTTCTGTGAATTTCGCAAGATATCTGCCAGTACAGGGATAACATTGTTGCTGCAAAATATAAAGCGTAGCGTTGCCAGAAATGCTGCGAATTCTTATTGGGACTAACATCAGGCAATAAGAAAACCGCGCCGGAGGATGCATCACGTCAGCATTTTAGATTCGCGCCAAAAAGCTGAACAGTTGACATTGAGACTCATTTCGTCGGATACTTATCACAGTATTAACGCCAGGAGGACAGAGAGCATTTGGGAACACTACTCAAAAATAAAATTAGAGGAACACTGATGCCAATGGCCGGATGCTATTCATCCTGATTTCTGAAAATGATGCTAAAGAAATAACGGAAAAGACCTTAACCAAAGAAAACAAAGTTGGACATCATTGCGACCAAAACAGACACCGTCTTGAAGTGTGATTTAGGGAATGTGTGAAATGTGTGAAATATATATAAAATTATGAAATATACTAAAATTGAAATAACAGAGACATTGATTAGGGTCTACGAACTCTCATGGTTTTAGATTCTTAAAAGTGGTCCTAGGTTTTACCACGGTTTTGTTTTTTATCTAATAAACGCAGATACAATATGAATTATGGCCGCTTTTTTACTTAAAACAAGAGACTCACTCAATAATTTTCTCTGCAACATCCGCACAGAAACTTAACATCCAAAGAGAAAATATAAGCTGGTACTGCAATTGAAATCCAACATTGCTCAGGAGAACAGCGACAATCCTGAAAGAAATGACAATACACATGTGCATTCACTACAAAAACTGATGTTATAGCATAATCTGAAATATTGCTTAGCCTTTGCAAATGATGAAACTAGGAAACAGACAAGTCCACTTGCTAGTGCTTTCTAGATATCTCAGCTTCTAGGCAAAGTTGACTGGAATGGGTTATAGGGCTACTTTACGTTTGGCTTCAAGATTGCAATAACAAAACGCAACTTTCCACTCATCCCTATTATTCAGCAATACCTTTTAAAAAAGAAGATATAAAGTAAAATGATTTTACCCGTTAATGCCGTTGACTTTAACAAAAGGCATTCGATACTCCTCTACTCTCATCATCCACTGCAAGCATTCTGCAACATTCTGCAAATACTCGTTACCCTAAAACCAAGTACTGACGATTTACATCAAAACAAAACAAATGAAAGCGTTTAAAAAGGAGACATGCCTTTCTAAAATAATAGGCGTTGTTTTGAAATTCACATCATTGACTTTGAAATGAAGCAAAGGTAAGCTGCAAGTACCCAGCTGGGGGGTGTCGCCCCTTGCCTAGAACCCCTCCAACATTCCTAGAGCCTCTCTAAGAAAACAAGAAAAGGAAAGATTTTCCTCAAGGGAAACGTAAAGAAATAGTTGGACAGTATTTCATGAATTGAGGAACAAAAACAAGAAAGCCGGGAAAAACTTACAGGCACAGCAAGTTGCCCCTTTAACCATGTAAGGTACAACGTCAAGTCATCATTCTGGCATTTATACCTGCTCCAGCATGCAAGCTTGGCAATTATTCTCGATACCTGAGATAGAAATACTCCAACTATGAAACAGACAACTGCAACTACTCCTTTTCTTGCTATCAGTAGACTTCAAATGATTATAAAAGCCAGAAACATTTAATAGCAGTGTGAGTAACATACTGGATAGTTATAGTCCTACGGTATTGATAGGAAATAATTAGCCAAAAAGAACAGAGTCTTGGCTTTAAGTCGCAATTTGGGGCTAAATAGGATTCTAGCAAAGTATACATAAAACTTCCATTTACTAAAGACAATGAATTCATCTTCTTCAAAGGAGGTTGGTGTGGCAAATTGATTAAAAAGTTTTCTATATATATACATATAGTTTTTTTTCATGCTTGGTATTTGCTGTCCCTCTTTTTCAAATTTGTGGCTTTACCAAATCGAAGCAACTTAAAATTCATTACCGTCAGGCTAGTTAGATGGTGCATTAACACAAATTTATCTACACAAATTAATCTAGAAACCTGGTTTTGAGCAAACATGTTGAGCAAGTACAGATGAAAAAAATTAAAGTTTCTCTCACCATTTGAAGAATAACTGGATTGTCTCTATGGAGAAGACTGAACAATGGTTTCCATAAATTGATGTCATCTCTGCAGAATTTAAAATATCATTACCAATTGGGACAAAGAGAAGGCAAAAAATGTGTGCACATGCAAACCATTTTGAAGCATTATCTACCAAGCAAATTATTAATATAAAAGAGCTTACCTTTTTGCAACCTCATGGAATACTTTTACCATGCTTCTGTCATCCTGGAAGAAAAATAAAAATTCAATTATATATCAGATCAGAATGAATCCTCTTACCAGTTTTAATCAAACATAACATTCACATTGGAAAGAAAAATCAATCAGGTTAAAAAACAACTTAAGAATGACTGCATAAATTTGAGGAAGATTGTCATTGAAAAAGCATCCATACAATGTACTTACATTAATTGTGTCATCAGTCATAACAAGAATATATGCTAAAGGATGGTCCCTTTTAAGGTCACTCCACAGCAATATTAATGCTCGGATGCACTATAAAGAAAATGAAAATATTTTATCACATACATTGTGTGGGATCAACAGCTTCTGCCAAATTGCATTTGTCTATTTTTCATGTACCCAGTCAAGAGATTATGGGTCCCTTCAGATGGTAAGTCAAAGAAGGCCCAATGATGGAGTAGAGCCCTTGGTATGAATGAAGAGCAAGAAATGGCTGTCATGAATTAAAAAGGATTCAAAAAGGATTCTTCTATGATTTCTACCTTTTCAGCATCTTGAGAGATTAATGTCTTCCTCTCCTTTCCTTTCTTTTCATCAATAAGGTTTGTAAAATCCCATTCATCATCATTTATCACTCCAGTCTGGTGGAATGTTTGCCAGTTAATTTGATACCCTCGTACTTCCACTAATTTTGCATCCAAATGACTTAATGGGATCCCTGGAGAAAAAATATAAACACATTTCTTGGAAAAATTGGAACAATGAATATAGAAAAGCTGAAACAATGAATAGAGGAAAACCTACCATTTTGAGCCTGTCAGAAAGAAATTGATAGCTTGAAGATATAGAAATAGGCCATTTTGTTTATGCTAGTGATTAGTGTCTGCACTTGCGCAAACCCAATTATAAGAGCAATCAGTTACTCCAGAGTGGCAAAATGGCAAAACAAATTGCCTTCATTTTTAATAGTACTATAATATTGTCTGTATTGTTTAGCCAGGGTATGTTTTGCTTATTCTCACTCATTAGACATGATAACCTTGAGTGATCACTCACATAAATACAGTGATATGAGTGTTAGGCCACTGGCATAGGCTACATTTCATATAAAAGCCCATAAAACTAAAACCAATAGCAGTTTTCTTGCCAGTTAATCTGATTTATCAATCATAATAAAATAAAATTGCAACCAAACAAGATAACTTTAAGAAAAAATGAATTAAAATTATATAACAAAAAATTAAAAAAAGGAGTCATGAAAAATAACTAGGCTTTAGTTAATAAAATTACATATGAGTACAAAATGGGAATAGAAAGTATGGTGGCAGATCATGTGAAAATCATCAACTCTTCAGGATACTATGGGTCACAGTCTGTGGCTAAGGGAGCCTCTAACACAACAATAGGATTCAATGAAAGAAAAACAATAAAAACAAAACAATATAGAATACAAAGATAAATATAAATGACATTTATGAACATTTATTCATTTATAAATGATATATATATAGATAAACAAAAAATAATGCAAACAAAAAATTTCATAAATGATGGGAATTGTATTGATAATAACAACAATAACAACCAACACAATGTGAACCCAAAATAAGTTCTTCCAGAGGGTTCACTCGCAAAAAGCTAGAAATGCAGCCAGCAAATCAACTTACCAGTCCCTGACTGACCAAAACTTGCAGTGTCACTTTGAACAGGGTATGTTATTTCAATATTTCTGTCTGGGTATTGCACAGACATTGTTTACAACTGAAAAGACAAAGAAGCTGAAGCTAGATAGATGCCTAGAGTGAAATGTAGATTAATTTGGTGCTAAATAAATATTAGAACTGATAGCATAATTTTCAAGTCTTTGACATAGAGAGATTTCGAACCCAAACCATGGATATATAAAATGCAAACAAAATACCACCAATCTAGTGGGAAATTGCATTTACTGTGCACACAATAACAAGCTGGTATGACATTGTGTCTAATCACTTGCAAATTTTCAATCAAAGACAGGCAATTCAGACACTACAGAGGTAATAGGAAAGCAACAAAGCATGAAATATTTCTCCAAAAATTGTTGCAATTTTCTATGGCTTTTATGTTACTGCTATTTTGAAATATATTCTGTAGAGAGACTGAAAACGCCCAACCAAAATGAGCACTGTGAATTAATCTCTTATGATTAATAAAACGATTAAGTCTTAACTATTCTCGTTTCAACGTTCATAGTTATGACTAAATCTTTTATGCTAATACTGCCTTCTTCCTGTGCTCTAAAACAAGCCAGCAGGGAAATGATCAAGAAATGATCAACCAAGGAACGGGAAAAACTGGCCTAAATACTATCTTCGTAAAGACGACCTCAATCAATGGATGGAAATGCTACAGATAATTATTTGAAAAATATTAAACAAAAACGCTAAAACACATAATATTATTGGACGTTTTATTTAATTTAAAGTGTTTCTTACCCAAGAAAAGAGAAAGGACGTTCCTCTGATATGACCTGCTTCGAAAACATTCGAGGTCATGGGGTAAACGAAAACATGGTTACGAGGCAATGCAATTCAGCTAAGTTTCACTTAGGAAAGGAAAACATGCGAAGAAGAAATGGAGGCTATGAATCAAAACAAGAGAAAACTGTACTAAATGGGGAAATTTTCAGTGCATAAAACATATAGAAATGTCATTTTCATTTAAAGAAAGGGCTTGCTACTACTGAGTTTTATTAGTAGGCAGTTTTTTGACAAAGATGACTGACCAAGGTTGGTTTGTCGTTTCAAATCTGATCTAGTCTATTTCATTTACGAAATATGTATTCACAAATATCAGCCCTGTTCTATCCGCCTGAGACATTTTTGTAAAATTTAACATTGACAAAATTGGCGTGTCTCATCAAGGTCGTAATCTAACGCTTTATTTGACACCGAAAAGCGGTAATAACGTAATATGCTAAGATGTTTTCTCCCTGTCTGTTTTTGACAAAGGAGCACGCTTGCGTCACTTCGAAATTTCCCTGGATCGGAAATGCCCCTGACTGCGAGGCCCCTTAACTGCTCTTTTTGTGTGCCTTGTCCTGGTGTTGTCCACCTTTTTTCATTTTTTGACTTTTCTGATTATACCACCTAGCCCTTCTTGGATGAAATAAGTAATCTAACTATTGAAATTTAACCATACTTAAACTTTAAGTGCCAAAAGTTTGAAAAAACCAGAATACCTACTGTTATCCTATATCTATCCTATGATCTATATCATTCTATGACCATGACTAATGTTCTATGAGACAACCTTGTATTGCAGTGTAAAGGGTAAAATTGTATGTCATTTTCAGAATCATCACTAGTGGTTTGGAAAAGCAGGGAACCTTTTCTTGAAGCTTTCTTTTATGGTGTGTCACAGTTTATGTTTGATCAAGCAAAAGAATTACTGGTAAATCTACTTGATTCAGCATTTTATCATGTTCTACATTACTACAAAGTTTGACATATTTGGAATTTCCCTTTGATCTCCAGATTCCCTAGATCCATTTGGTTACTCAGAACCACCCATGCATAGACCGCTTGTCAAATATTGATGAAAACTTTCTGTTGCATTCATGATGAAGGCAATTTTTTGTAAATTTTATTGTTTTTGCCAACAATAATGTAATGCTCTTGTGATTTATTGTGCTTTCTGGGACAATCTATGAAGCATGACCATTTATAAAGACTTGAAAGTGATAGAAAAAGAGTTATCAAAGATTGGGCCCTGAAAAAGAAAAAAAGGACAGGTCCCTTGCACTTTGCGATGGAGCTTTCCGCACTCTTTATGAAAAGGACTTAAGGGAAGGGAATAATTTTGATGAAGGGGGAGGCAGACAATTTTTTGCATTTTCAAGGCATGATATTATTCTCATATCAGCAAAAAGCACCAGACATACTTGTTTGAACTGGATTCGCATATGGAATATTTAAGCTTCTCCTTGGATACACATTAGTTTCCTGATTATTGGTCATTGTAGGAAAAAGAGAAAGAAGTCACAAAGCAACCTGCAACAGTTTGGCTACAACTCTGTAGCTCACTGGCCGATTTGGTTTCAGCAGAGAAGTTGTATTACTCCTTGACATACATAGAGAGGAGACTTTTGCGTAGAGATGCAAGTACCTCTTATGAACGTATTTTTCAATCATTTGATTATGAACTTATTTCATTATTTATGGAACTGAATACAAATTAGCTATAAAGACATCTGAAAAATTTTTCTATAAGGAATAAGTGATCTTTGTAGTTGTCTCAGCATTCCAGTTTATTATGCAATGAAAATTAGTTTAATGTTGCACAAGAAATGACATTCATAGATTCATTTGTTGAATTTGCTAGCTGGTTCGGCCCCTTTATGACCGGCTTCAAGTTGACTTAAAAAGACTTGAAGTAACTGGTGAAGCCTTGTTGGCAGAGAATGGTGATGTTACAGAGGCAATGATCAGTGACCTAGCAAAACAGATCTCACATTTTGTATCAGCTAGGAAAGAGATGATAGACTTGTATCTTTTTCAAGCTTTTTTCATCACTGTTTCCAGTTGAGTGTTATTAAGGTCAATACAAGGCATGTGATTAGAATGTATGCCGATTGCATGTTTTGTCAACCTGCCTATTGTGTTGATTCTGGTTAATTAATACATAGAAATATTTACTGACAAGATCCCATCAAAGTGGGATGATGTTGCGCCATACTTTTCAAAATTTTCTTTTTTTCTTTCCTTTTTTCATTTGAAATGATAATAGGTTTGACAAAAGCGTCTTTCCAATGACCACTAACTTACCGCCTTAAGAATAGAGTTATTTATCACTAAAGGTTAGATTCATATCCTGTAGACCAAGTTGAAGGCTCTGAACTTTCATTTACTCTACCTTTTCATTAACTGTAAGAAAAGCTACATTAAAATGGCAAAAAACAAATGGGAGTGTAAAGAAAGTGAGGATCAATTAGTAAAGCTGATAGACAATATCATAGAACGGTGAGTGTTTATTGTTTTTGGGACAGCTTTCTTAGATATGTTGGGACAGTTTGATGTAATGTAAAGTAGTTTAAGCTGTTAGTTTTCATCTTGAAAAGGCTTTCATGCATTCAGATTGTTTTCCTATTATGCCCTGTTCACGTATGAAAATAGAACACATATCTCTTTATGAGGATTTCTATGCTTTTTATGGGCCAAACATCTGAGTATTCTTAATTATTTATACAACATAAAAAAAAATATTCTAGAGTTTAGCTCATTTGCATATCTCTGAGATTTTGATAACAAGACATTCCTCTTTTAGACACAAGAATGAATTCCACCATCCAATTTTGGATTCATTAAAAATGAGCTTCAGGTAAATATTTCAATTGTTTCAATGGCCATTAAACACTTTCGGGGTGTTGTGGAAAACAAGACGTAGACTAATTAGAAAAGTCATGTCTGAAGGTGAGGACATATCCATCTACTTAATCATTAACCGAACACTTGCCCTAAATAATCATAATTTATGATTGACTGAGTTTGGTCAACTGTGTAAGTGATATTCATAAAGTTCAAGACCCATCAAACATCAAACATGGAACACAGAAAAACAACTTTGAACCATTCTTTCCTATACACAGCAAGCATTTACTACACTGCCTACACGTTATGGTTTTTGTATCAAATTTTTATTTTAATGATCAGTATTTTAAGGTCCTGAAAGAGATAGTTATTTGACCAAATTTTTCCTGGGTATAAAATTTACTTTTCGAGGTTTCATATTAACTGATTAATTTTCTTGGCTTTATTGCAAACCACTCCTGGTATTATTTCCAACTAGATTTTTTTTTAAAGAGAACTTTTTTATCTTTAAATCTAACATTTGCAAAGTCATATGAAGTGTCACATATTTTGTAGTTTTGAGGTGGAAATCGTACAATGTCTTTGCAAAGCTGAGCTACAAATGCAGAACTGGGAGTTCTTTTCCTCTTTGCTACTTCTCTATCAATGCCAAACAGATTTGAACTCATGGTCATCATTAATTGCTCCCGGATCAGTTCGAGAGGTAAGATATTGCAAAAGCTGCAGAATTTTCATGATCAATCAATAGTTAGCTGCCAATAGTCTTAATTAGTGAAAACTTTTAATACAGCCTCCTGACATACACATTTGCTATGCTACAACATAACATGGAGCTGCGTATTCGTCTTTTGCAGATTGCAGCCCAAACTACTCCTAAAAGCCCTGCATCTCTTATTGCTTCCAGAAAAAGTTGGCATGCCCCAACTCTCTACAGATGGCTCTACCAAGTTCAGCTAGCGGCCATTTCAAAAGTATCTTTACCTGTTTGTTTTCTAGTCGCTAACCATACACTAGAAGAAGCATGGCGAATATGATACATTGCCTGCCAGAGATGCCAGAACATTTTTCGACTCGCACTAATCCATCCCCTTCCCCTTACTACAATTTTCCATGCTGTAGACTGAAGCCAGGTGTTCACGCCTGATCTTTACCCCCTTGCATTGATTTGAAGCTACACTTTGTTAATTGAATTATTTTCGGGAGAACAGGGGTTGGGTTAATAGCTCTGGGGACAAGTGGACAAGGCAAAAATCGGAGAAAGCATTGAGGTGTTCGAGGGCTTCTTGGCAGGTATTGTAGCTGCATCAAGGGAAAGATCTAAACCGTATTGATGACCAGAGTTCTACATCTAGTTAAGGCAGAAAACGATGTGGATGAATACATTTTCGATGCCATTGGCAAACAACAAATTTTGTTTGATGAACTCGAAAGGAACTGTCTTCACCTTTTAACGCCGATAAATTATTTCAAGGCCATCCCTGCTTTCCATTTCTTCCTCTTCTGCGTCAAAATGTTTCCCAAATACTAATAGAGAGTGCCTTGAGTTCTTGACGTCATTTTTACATGGTAAACATCGTTATAAAGCATAATCCAATTTATAGAAACGAGGCATCGAACCTAATCTAAGTTTGTTTCTTTGAGTGTCTTTTACACCGGCCTCTTACTCTAAAGTTGATCTCGAGTCAGGTTAATGTGCAAATGTAAACTTTTTCTATTTTCTGTGTTTCAGTTTAGCTTGTATTTTCACACCACACTGAGCTCACAAACCAACCAAGCCGAGATGAAGCTGCTGACAGCAAAAACAACAATCGATTATTTCGCGAAGTAAATGCCTTAGTTGTTTTATGTTTTTGCCTACCTGAAAGTCATTTGTTTACCGGAGAAAAACCTCGTCACTAACACTCATGCACATTTTCGACTTGTTACCCCCAATTTGACATTACCCTTCCACCAAAAATGTAAATTTTGCTACTAGATTAATCTATTTATCTTTAAGCTAGCTGACGAAAAAATGATACTCCCTAAGACGATACTACCTGGAAAATCGACCCTCACTCTATTCATCAATAAGTCATCTTGAGATGTGCATAAATCGATAGCAATTTGACAATCAACTGATTCTGTTTGAATTTTTTCCCTTTGACTAAAAGGATAACCACATTTATTCGGAGAAGCGAGGCCTACAATGTCTCCCTCATTCTGGACACAACAACAATGGACCACGTGGCGCCAGGCCATGGATACTTCCTTCCGAATATTGAGCACGAACGACGCACAGGCAAAGACACCTATCCTGCTATAGTCAGTCTACTGGAGGTAATCAGTCTTCAGGCTCTGCTTCATCAAAGACTAGGGTTTCATGGTCAATGTCTCTTTGAAGGTAGTACAAGCAATCGCTGGGAGTTTTCAGTGGTGGGGCGTATCCATTGTTATGGTAGCTGGAAATTATTTGGGGGGGGGGGTGAACCTGCTTCCTCCAGCTATGCCACTGAGTATAAGGACATGTATACACATAAATGCATACACAATTTTCAAGATTTATTTTGGCTATACTTTGACAGATTAACTTATTTGTAGATTGTGGATTAACTGCATATCATATTCCACAATATATATCAACTTCAAATCCTGAATATCAGCCCATGAAACTGAAATATTTTTCCAAGTAGCCACTCTTTTCCCCTTTCTGTCAACATCAGCCAGCACCAATGTATAATCTGGATTGGTGCCCAAAACTTGTGTAAAGTATAGAAGTTTCAGATTGGGTATGGCAGCAGGTCAAGTTTAATGAAGAACGATGCTCTCTCGTTTGATACTTTCATTAAATGAATGCACAATTCTCAACAAACGAGGCCTTTGGGTTACATCAGGTTTAATCACGTGACAAATCACTTTTAACTTCCCTTGCATCCTTGCATAACACTCTTATCGTCTTTTGCTCAACATCTTAGCCACAACCAACCAGCCACTGGCCAAACGTCATATCGATACTTATTGACAGGGCGACTGATTTGGCCCATCCTGGCAGAATAGTCCATTACTACGATGACGTAAGTGCAGATTTTTCTTGGAAATAACTTTTTATTCGTTTTGGGATGGAAGCAGTCAGACTTAGTGCTAAATGTTTTTAACCTTTATGATTTCTAACAATTGACAATATCTTTTATAACTTGAAAATGTTTCTTACCTTTCTAATCAATGTCTTTTTAAAATCATTTTTATTCATCAGTTCCTATCTATCAATTCTAGAAAGTTGGAAGTACATATTACATCATTAAGGTCGATGTTCGAATCTATCTTCTTGTCATTTTCAACGGCAAGAAAAAGGAGAGGGACTCACATACATCAAAATTTATGGCAGGTAGTAACATTTGATTCTTTGTTGTTCATAACGGTTGGTTTGTCGGCTGTAAAAACTAGAAATCAAGGATTTAAACACAACACCACCAGCATCAAGTTGCAAATTCAAGAGTTGAAGCGAAAGAAATCTTCACATAGATTGGCAACGGAGAAATCATATGAAGAAAGAGTCTTCGTTTTTCGAATTAAATTTAGAGCAATTTGAACTTCTTGACACCGATACGTATTCCAAGTTCACAATTTTAATAATTGCATTAGATTCCAGAAGCAGAGGAAACAAAAAAGGTTCTTCCTTCATTCTTCTCCTTTCCTTTCGAAAGATTCAAAACTTTATTGGCTTTGTTCTTTTCATCAAGATAAAATATGAATTTCATTTATTTGAACCTTTTTAATTTTGTAGCATTTCGTTTCATTGAGATAAAACATGGATTTCATTTATCTTATCTTGATTTCATTTATTCAATTGTTCAGTCTTCACCGATGTTTATCTTTATTTATTATGTTATGTTTGATGACCGTGGTACGAAAATGGAGAGATTAATAATTTATTACTATAAATAATGGTTTCCATTCCCCTCCAATCAAGTTTCACTTGTTTTCTAGTTCATTGTTTTCTAACAAAATACTTTGATACTAATACTAATATGTTTTGTTGTAACCGTAATATGCGCAAAATTTCCTAATTCAAATTGTTTTTTAATGGAATCTTCTTCTACTTTTCCTCATTCAAACTGTCCGTTTGTCATTCAATCTAATTGTGTCATCATGTTTTAACAGAGACAAGATCACTGCTCAATTACGAGAGCAACTATCAGATGTTGAAGCCAAGGCAAGCACAGAAGTATCGAAACTGAAAACAATTTAATGTTTACAAACGTATTTTAGTACTTTAAATACTTGAAATCTATGGTAATTTGGTTAAAACCCAACTTCATGTTACTGTAGCAACGAATTTTTTTATCCATATTTGAAAGTTCTCTCTAATATTAACGGTTTTCTGGAGTTTGCACTGGTGTTTGCTGATTGACAAAAGTAGGTCCGCTTGATTTTTTATTTACATCACGAAACAGCGCCGCTCCTTGTAGTAAAAAGAACGAAAAGCATTAGAATCTTGTCAACAAAAATGAAGATGAAATGCGTGGTGCCATCTTGGATGCAAGAGGTGGTAGATTAAATCTTTAGACCGAAGAGCAGTGACATGCGCAAATGTGGCATATTCTTCAACTGCCTATGTTGCCACCGATGTTCTAGGGCCTAGGCAATGAATTTAATCTTTATCTAGAATATCTTTGTAGTTAAGAATATTTTTGATAAAGTTTCAGTCTTTTCATTGGATGTACACTTGCATTTCAAAGACAGATGTGAGGCGAAGAAAAATTTGATATTGGCCGAGCCCTTGTCGGGAACGGAATTCTACCAAAAATTATCAATGAAACTTACGACTGATTGCCGCGCGAATCTTTACCAGGAGAAACATTGGGATGACAAAGCCTTTGACGTCTTCAGCTTTGATCCCGATATTATCTCTGAGAAAAGATAAAGTGAGATGATAAAAGAAAAGATAAATGATAAGGTTATTAAACCACGATTGATAACCGTATTACTAGCTGCATGATTATACGATCAAACCATAATTTCGTTTATAATAGATGAAGAAAGTCTCATTGAATCCCAAGCCTCTACAGAGAGTGAAAGACTACTCACACCACTGAGTATAACTAGGGAAAATGTTAATGAGATTTTGTCTTTTTTAGAATAAAAACTCTTTAGTAATATCAGAAAATGAACATCTAGATCTGTGGTTTAAATAACACCCTTTATTCAAATGTTTTTTAGAAATATCAGTATAAGCAAAAAGTTGCTAAATTTCAATCTAATATTCCATGACATATAATTCTGGGCACCTTTGTTTGTCAAACAATAAATTAAAGTAAAAAGCAATAATATTGCATTTCATTTGCTACTTCAAGACAGTATTCCAGATCAACTACTTTACTCATAGCTTGTTCACTTGGTTGGATATTTCACACTTGGTTGTTCACTCAATAAACTCACTTGTAATCTTGGTGTGTGGTAGCCAAAGCCCTAATGTCATCTGCGATCATTATAAAGGCCTGAAGGAGTAACAGAGTTCACATCAAAGTATCTTCTTTCATCATAATTGAAAATGGTAATGATAGGCAGTTGTTTGTGTCTAGTCTATTACACAAAATTCTGGAATTTAAACTACCTGCCTGATTTACTTTAGGGCATAGCAAAAGTTTAAATCCCCCAAAATCTTCATGATACAATAATAATTGTTGATATAGATGTTCTAAACAACCTGCAATGATATTTTTCTCCATTTCTAATAGGAAAGAATTTGTAGCTGATTCACCAAGTCTATTTAGCCTGAGACTGACTTGAGCAAGGAAATTAAATTCTGTTTTGGGATATGAAATCTATATCCAGCCCCTAGCATCATTCTAAAGCTTTTGCCTAAGGTAATGAATAAAATCTTTGCCACTTCTTGGAAACAAAAACTTACTTTCCCTCCAGTTATTGGCATATGGCCATTGTCATATAGCCACTGTTTGTCATCTTGGTCAGCCATATACTAAGGAATAAATAGGGGGTTGATTATAGTTGTGAATCTTAGAAAGAATATGCTTCTTATATAGATTTGCTCCTTATCAACATGTGAACATTGAGCAGTATTGATAAAAAAACCAACATTAGTTGTCATACTGTACAATGATATTATAGTAACTTGTGGCCAATTTTGTAATATCTCAGTATTTCATCATATTGTAACATAATTTAATTGATCAGTTAATACAAGGATCAACATTTCACCTGCAACATTTCAGTAACTTCACCTGCAACAATTCAGTCACCAATTCAGAAGACTAAAGTCAACCACAGCAGCAGTTGTAAATGACCATAGACAAGCAAAGGAAAATCCAATGTTTGCTTTTACTTCAGTTTACCAAAGCAAGCAACAAACAAAATCTTTGAGTGATATTTGGTCCTACCTTAAACAAATCTGGATGTCTTGTATACAATCTTCCTCTTGCAGAGGCGAAACCTAAAATTCTGAACAGAAGGTTGCAAGAAACGTTAATGTTTTAAAAACTAAGATATTTTGATCTCTAGATTTTTCAGTTAGTGAGTTTTTCTTGCCTATTTGCAAAAACCTCTTGAATAACCTGCCATAATAGCTGCTTTGAAGGTATTTAACTAACATAATTTGCACATATTTCTTTCCTGCGGCCACATTTCTTGTTTAAGAGAGAAAGAGAGCAGATAAGAGTTGATGATTTATCAAGGTCAAAATAGAAAAACTATCAAGGCCTACTTGTTTGCTTTTACTCCCATAATGAACTCAGTTTCATCTGTCAACCTTGCCTCATCCCACTAAACATAAAAATTAAAAAGGGTAACAGAAAATTAAAAATATACATTGATATCTGAATAACTTAAATTAAATATTTTATAGACAATTATGTTTAAAACTTAGTTATACAAATAGTTATAGAACATATCTGACAGCTCCCATTACAACAGAAATCACTAGTTGATGGTATGATATCGCTGTCAACCTATGAACAAAATATTGAATCATAAAGCAAAGGATAATGCCATCGTCCGATCTCCAATCTTATTATGACACTTTAAAATTTGCTCATTGAATTTTTCAATATTTCTACTTCTTGATAGACTGGGAGCTATTCATATTGAACCAAGCAATAACTCAGTTCTCGAATAAAAGTTTACTGTTAACCAAAAACCATCTACATACCGGTGGATAGATGTAATCATCTTTTGGTCTAAAAGTGAAATGCAATTATCTATATATAGAAAAAATGAACATATCTACCACGTTATCTCCTACTTATAGTCACTGGTAAATAGACATGAAGGCAGTTAACCTAGGATCAATATACTGAGAAATATCTTAAGTCAAAACATTAAGCCAAAAGCAGCAAAATTATTGTTCAACTACCTGTGATCTTCCCGTCTCATTTTCTTCTAATAAGAAAAAAGGAATATTAAATGAACATCTTACCAATGAAAGTCTGATCAAATGAAAAGCAATAACAAATTTAAAAGGAAGTATTTTAAAAAGAAGTAGCTAACACTGACAAATACTTAGTCAATAAATACCAAAATCAATAAATTATAATTATTATGCATTTACTTCACTTAAAAAAGGGACATTGTGTAATGACTTATTAATTATAGATCATGGTCAATACCTTTTTAATAATAACAGGTTTTATTGGCATTGGTCTCTTCTTCTCTGCCATCTGGAAAACAAATTTCTTAATACTCATTACTTGAAAGGTGAAAATGAACTAGCAATGAATTGAAAATGACATAATCAAGAGTGCATAGAAATCTGATATTATCAAACTGAGGTCAAAAGTAGCTACCTGAGGCTCGTCATCCTTTTCTCCTTCTTTTGAATCACTTTGGAAAAGTGTTTTTGCCTGAAATACAAAACTTTGCTAAATGGACAATTTTTCAATTATGCCACTGTTTAAGAAAATTCAAGACTAAACCTTGTCAGCAAATACATTCCTTCTAGCTATGTTGTGAGCTATGTGTCAGCAAATACATTCCTTCTAGCTATGTTGTGAGAATGATATTAAAATACATACAAGAAAAAACATACAACAATACAGATTGGTAGTTAGTATTCACTGAAATAGTCACATGGCTTTGAATGCCAAGGCCTTTTTCCAAACCTAGCAGTTAAACGTGTCTCCACCTTAAAACAAATGATAAATCAATAAGAAAAATGTGCAAGTTCTCATGCTGTATTTGACATAGCAGAAAAGACATGTAACCTCATCCAAAGCTCTTCTTAAAATGTATTTGACATGATCTTCAGTAAGTGATTCCTTTGTGTTGTCTGAAATATTATATGCAGCCATACGGAACATCTAAAATTTACAAAAAATTGTCCATAAATGTTTTTTATAAATACAAACAGACACTCAAAAGCTAAGCAAACATACATGCTCTTGGATATAAACAAAAATTAGCTAGGATATAATACCTCTTGGTAACTCTGAAGAACTCTTTCAATATCAGAGTTCAAACTTGGCTGCAAAGCTGCTCTCACAAGTTCAAGGGCCTTAGCTGGGTTTGACCCAGTATTTGCTCTGGAAAACAATAAACAATTTAAAAATACATTCTTGATAGCAAATGAAATGAATTCTACTCAAGCACAGAAATAAAATCAAAATCAAGGGTTAACATTAAAACGGAGTAAATAATAGTGACAATGTTGGATATATTTAGCAATCAAACTGTGGATTTTAAAAAGTACCTTGTTCTGTTCATGTGAATTGCTGCTTTGCCAAGGGGTCTGGAAGAAAGATAAGCGTATGTAAATTTATCTCAAAGTAACATATGGATCATTGGGATATCACAAATAATCAGTTATTCTGTTAATTTTTTATTGATTTATGGCATTGAAGTAAAAACTAAATCTGCAAGAAACAACTAAATAACAATGAATATTCAATATGTGTCTAAATTTTCATGATATCAAAAAACACATTCAATGCACAAAAAACTAATGAAAACTAAATGAAACAGAAAAAACAAGCTCAAACTATATGAATGTTGAGAATAAAGTCACTTGCAAAGATTTAGACTATGAAGAAACAAAGATCTATATATGTTTTCAAAGTTAGAACAGTAAGATTTTATACTTGATTGGTTCGAAGACAAAGCATATGAATTGGAGGCTTAATAGATTAAGGTTTTTGATAACCCATGTGATTACTGGGTGTCAACTTTTCAAAAAAGTGATATAGATTGATGTCCCAGGTTAAAGCTGAGATAATTACCTCCTTTTTGGGAAGTTCTTTGCTGTCATGTTGAATGGATTTGAGGCCTGGAGAGAAGAAGATGATCTTTACCATAAAAGAAAGGAAGACTTTGAGGGAGTCAATTTAAAGTTAAAGGTAAATATTTAAAGTTAAAAAAATGAAAAACGGTAAGAAGGCTGTTGATGCCCAATGAAAGGCTCAAACAGAAAATTGCTCTTATCATTGATACAACCAGGCAAAATATGCTCAATAGGAAAAATTATTTTTATGTAGACTAAATTCAATTTATTATGAAGATAAGAAAAGTAGTTAGAGGTACCAATTTCACAGGTTCGTGTCTCCCATCCGACAAAGATTCCCTAAAATACAAAATTTTGTAAATAAGAGCGTTTCTAACAATACAACTGCTGAGAAAGATATCTCATTTATTTTTTTACTATAATTTTAGACTTCTATACAACAAGCAATTAGCATTGACATACCTCTTTCTTTTCAGTTTTGTGGAAACTGGGGTGCCATCCGAAGAATTTCTTTGATACGCTGGCCTATTGATAGTGGCTTCCTTTCTTTGTTGTTGGGACTGTGGTTCAAGTCCAATCGATGTTCCCTCTTTCCCAGCTTGGCTATTTTCCACCATTGTTGAGATTAAGAGAACTTGACAGCAAATGGGCTGATTTGTCTTTTATAAGATTTCGCAGCGATTACTTTCCCACCTGTTCTCTAGCGACCTTCCACAAAAAAACAATCTTAGGCCCAAAAAAAACGTCAACCTCCTTCTCGGATGTCCTGTGTGTGGATCCTCGTTCTCATTATTTGATTTGATTTGACCACTTAGACTCGACACTCGACAGGAAAAGTTATTTGACTCAAGTTGGAGATTGCAAAAAGACATACAAAAATCAACAAGGCAGAAAAACTAACAATTTTATTAATGACACAAATGAAAGTTAAAAGCGATGGCGCTAAAATCAAACAAACATCTTATGGGAAACTTATGGGTGTAGAATTTTGTTTATGCTTATAAGAAGTAAGAATTATTTTTTAGCCACAGCAGCACCCCCAAAGTATGATGGGCAGCTCTGAATGTTTTCTTCAAAAACCCTGCTTTCTATGACAAATAACCAAATATGACAAAGGTGAAATGAATGTGAGAGTAGAATGTAGTAGAGCTTTTGCCTAGAAATGGCTCTGGATTGTAACATTCTTTTACGTACACACGAAATGGCATTATGCAGCGTCCCTGCAAGGTGCAAACGCCAAAATAGCTTTTGCACGGGCTGCATGCAGAGCGGCGTTTGTTATGCAGATTAGATGACCCAGACGCAAAAGACATTTGGAGTAGGCCCACGCAACACGCCAAGTACATTTGGTTGCCACGTAGTCCCTAAAAGTGGGAGTGGATGATGTGTCCCACATCTTAACCTGTTTCTACCACGAATGCTACTTTTTGATACTACAAAATATTCCTCAGCTCAATCTAAGAAAATAACAGCAAGCAATTGTTACCAATCGCCTTAATCTGTGATGTCAAGAATACAATATTAATTACAATATCTTTCGCTGCCTTCTTGTCCAAGAACGCAATATCAGTTACTTTACCTTTTACAACTTATTATTCATCTCCCCTACCTTCAGTATTTGTTTACTTATCATTGTAGCAACAAACAATAAAACTAAATCTGGGTAATTGACCAGTTTATCAATGCATTTTAGCCTCTAAAATCACTTATATTTGTTCAAAACCTGCTGTTACCAAACAGGAAACACAGGTTCTTAGTAAGGCATAGACTAATAAACATAAATAATTAGCTTTTCAGTGTCCCCAGTATATCATAAGTAATAGAGGAGTCTTATACCAGACAGCATAAAGGTTTTGGTCTTGACTCAAGGTTGGACAATAGAGAAACAACTTTATAATGTTCAATCTTTTCATAACAAATTTATTGAGCTGCTTGTTCCCCTGATGGCATTGATCGGATAATGTCTGAATCTCCAGGATCAGTGATGCTTAGCACGGAAACACGGAAGTATTTTCCACAAGCTTCCCCAAGTTCAATGTTGTTACCAGTGTAATGATGCACTCCTGTCTTGGCCAACATGGCATAGTATTCAATTTCACTCTTCCTGTTAAAAACAAGAAAATATCATCAGATTTCTAACCAAAGCACACTTTTATTAATTCAAACATTAACTTTAAACAACAAAGAGGTGAATGTACTTGTAAGACATAATACACATATATACTGTTCAAATCTAGATAAGGGTCAAAACTTCAAAATGATAGTAATTTGGAAATTATTTGGAGCACATTTAACAAAAATGCTGCAACATTGAATTAAAAAAGTCATTATTTCAAATGAAATACATTTCATCCCAAACAGGGCCATATGCCAAAACTGTATGTGAATCACGGGGGAAAAAAGAAGCAATAATTCTTCCTTCCACGTAAAACTCACTCACTTTATTTATGGCAGTGTTTCACAGATGAAGATACTGAGAACCAGCACCTGCAAATTTCTGCCAGCCTTCCAAAAAATACTGGTACAGATACCTTCATAACTATGATCAATCAAAGTACCACTGATCATATTTTTACCCACCTGAGTTGTGGGGTGTTTGATGCAATGATGACTAGTTTTGCTTTTCCTTGCCTCAAAGTTTTCAAGGTTGACCTGTACCCCAAGGTGTACTTGCCACTTTTAACAACAAGGGCAAGCCTTGTGTTTATACTTTCCATAGCTTTCTTTTGTTTCTTTGAAGCAACCATGATGACGTTTTAACCTTGCCTCCAGCAAATGATTCAGCTATTAACAGAATGACATATCTATTAACAAAAACAAATATACTAACACATCTTAACATATTTGATTCATGTATTACCCTTAATTGTGTACCCACTGAGTTTATTAAAATAACGCCCTGACGTGCCTAATGAATAATCTTTCTAGTCTTACAATCTAAGTCTTAAAATTTGTAAGACATAATACACATACTGTTTCAAATCTAGATGAGGGTCAAAACTTCAAAATGATAGTAGTTTGGAAATTAATTGGAGCACTTTAAACAAAAATGCTGCAACATCTAATTAAAAAAGTCCTTATTTCAAATGAAATACATTTCATCCTAAACAGGCCATATGCCAAAACTGTATGTGAATCACGGGGGAAAAAAGAAGCAATAATTCTTCCTTCCACGTAAAACTCACACTTTATTTATGGCAGTGTTTCACAGATGAAGATACTGAGAATCAGCACCTGCAAATTTCTGCCAGCCTTCCAAAAAATACTGGTACAGATACCTTCATAAACTCTAGTGAAATTATTGGAACTATACCAAAACTTTAAAATGTGACCACTGTCAGTCATATACAAAATTATATTTTTCAAAGACATTGAAGGCGCATATCTGTTCTCATACTACTAGATACAGTTTGCCTAGAGAAGAGTCAGAAGGAAAAAGATTAAACATTCCTGGATGAATTTTTAACAATCCCTTTCAAGGGATTTAAAAGTCAACGTTTTTCACAATTTGACGAAATATTGTTTCGGGACATGCCATGATGGCCTAAAAGTGGTTCAACGGCATGAAAATCAACCGGCAAATGAAAAATCGATAGCTAGGTTATTTTCCGGGGAGTTTTAGGCTTACAGATTACAAAAATATATTCAAATAATGGCCTAAGCGTTTGAAACATGCGCTTTAACTTAGAAATATGTACTCCATACCAATTTGCTCTCTCAGGCGACACTCGTGTAATTGAAAGGACGAGCGAGGCATGGCATCGTGATTTAGTCAAGAGGACTAGGAACCACCTTTCAGTTCCCGCAGAAAACCGCGGGTACTTTTTCGCGCAAAAATTGGAAATTACCGTGACGAAAAGATTTGAAGCAACTACCAAGAATGACTCAATCTATAATTGTACAAGGTTAGATTTGTGTTAGGCGAAAGTTTTATGTTGATTTAAGTATTTAAGAACGAATTCTACTCTGTGGTAAGTATTTTTGTTCATCTAAGGCTACGATTCTCATCTGACAGGGCCCGAAGGGGCGGCCTAATAATCACAAGGACACTGCCTGGTTGATATACCTAGATTTTATGATGGATCAACAATTGGATCACCACTTTTTTACCAAGAAGAAATGACTACTCTAAATAACATCTCTTGGAGTTTTTTTATTTCTCTATTGGAAATTGTGGAGAAATTATTTTCCAGAATGTACTACGGGTGGCTAGTACAGGCTGCAGAGTTTTCGCAAGGTTGTTTTGTCTCGCAAAGTAATTTAAGTAACTTGTGAATTACCCTAAAATAGACCCATTTAAATAAAAACAAATTTAACACAATCATGACAAGGCTTGTTGCAACAGCTTTGATTAACTAAATTCTACCTGCAGAATATGAACTAACAACAATCAATTCGCTCTAAAGTTCATACATTTTCATCCATCTCCGTATATATATATGAAGCTTACTTAGATAACAAGTAAGTTGCACTTGTAAATGTCTGTAATCAAGCTCAAATATTGGGAGCACAAGTCTGTCTAGTATTTTGTTATAAGTGGTTTTATTGTCAAAGTTATCCATAGCTTGCTTGTTAGAATGGACTACAATATTTCATATTTTCTGGTAAAAGCTCGAAAGTGTTGATACAAAGCTTGCTGAAAGAACATGGCATTCCTTTCTCTCGACAATCCAGAATCCTTCGAAATCTTATTATATCTCCATTATTTTTATGATTAAGCCTAACTTTATACTCTCTTTTTCATTTTTAGTTGGGCAATGTGGTAACCAGGTAAGTATCATTTGCAAATTGCTGAAGTTTTAGTTATTCTGTTCTGGACCTCTTTAGCTCAATGATGTTTATTGCTCAGATTGTTTGCTCAGAGGTGTCAAAATGTTTGGCGCATTCTTTTTATTTTTTGTTTTTTAGGTCTTATTTTTAAAAGTTTATAATAATTATCAACTTGCTTTGCAAAACAAGCATCATGATACTTTGTGTTATCATAGATGATAAATGCAAAATCAATATTGTTAGTTGTCATGGCAATGTTGATATATGATTTTTCATATTATTTCTGTACTATTTTGCCAAAAACTATATTAACCATATGTTATCTATCATTTGTTGATCCAACATTTCTAGATTGGCTGCAGATTTTGGGACCTTGCCCTAAGGGAGCATGCTCACACAAATAAGGTAAGCCAGAAATAATGCAGAAAAAAATTAAGTGCTTTGAATGAAATAAAATATGGCACTATTATATAACCATGGTGGCTGTTTGTGTAAACTACACCTTGGTTAGTAAGACTTGCAAACTTGAAACACTTTTACTATGCACTTTATGTTTACCAGATTTTTCTTTTCATAGTCAGGAACCTATGATGAAGCTATCGGTAGTTTCTTCAGAAATGTTGATACAAGGTTTGTTGCTTTTGTTCCTTTGCATCTTGTTTCCGCAGCAAGCAGAATTTTGCCACCAAATTCTTTTCCTGCTGTTTTTGGATTTTTGATTGGTAACTTATTCTATTTCAAAGGGGTGGTGACCTGAGAGAGCTTCCAATTGGAGATGGGAAAGGAAAGATTAAAAGTCTTAAAGCAAGGGTAAGGGAATTGCCAGTTATACTTGTAAATGATGGTAAATGTGTTTTTAGTTTGGTTTTGTAAATATTTCTTCATTCTAAGAAGTTTTTTCATAGATGTTTGAAGAATCTTTGGTATTAATTCAAGCCAACAAATTTGGTAGTGTGATTTGATATTATAATTGCAAACTGCAGAATTTTCATTTGAAAGTTTGCCAGGTATATTGCTAAGAAGTACAACTGCTGTATTTGTTTGCTTTCCATGTTTTTTGTAAGCAAACAGGAAGTTGTAGCAAACATTCTTGTGGCAGGCCTACTCTTATCTCTGTTTATGGACAAACATTTTAGAATGTTTGCGCAAAAGCTTCCCTGAGACTTCTTTTACTGATTCATTGAGACTTCTTACTGTGACATGGTAACATCTGACTGAATCTGGGCTAATGCAATGTGTCCTAAAATCATGTCGTAGTAAGGTATCAAGCATTGTCAGTCGCTCCATTCAATGCCCCAGGAGTGGACTAAATGTATTCTTACGCTGTAATATGCTAGAAATATATCCGAACATTTGTGTGTTTTTTTCAATATAAAATTGTTGCTCAGAGTTAAGCCCATACTCTTGCACAAATTTTCACTCCAAAATTTATGAAAAGCTCTTGAGATGAAACTGAAAAACTCCTCCTTGAGTCTGAAAATGAAAAAAGGATTATTGTGGTGCAAAAACATAAATGTGCCACATGTAAATGTTAAAAGAAAATATTGTGACTCTAATACACAAATGACGATCTATGATTATTAGCCATGCATTGTGATTGTTAGAATTCTAGAAGGTGGGAATGGCTTTGTCAGTACAGGTGCCCAGATTGTCAAAACGTTTGTCAGATATTTACTGAATGAAAAACTCCGTCTCAGGCCCCTTGGAAGCTTAGGCTTGTGAGAGTGTTAGAACTTAGAGATTCGTTTAGAATTACTTATTAGCACACCTTGCCATTTTTTAGCCGTAACGTAATGCAATATGGCGCTCGGCAATCTCACTTACACCGGCGGAGCTGTGACTTATGCTACTCCGTGAGACTTTTCATAATTTGCATCTTATTGTTTTGCAAAGGCATTTATAATGGTCTTCATTCACTTATAGGCTGTTCTCATAGACATGGAAGATGGTGTCGTGAATCAGATATTGCAAGGATCGCTACGAGATGTTTTCGACAATCAACAGTTCATAACAAACGTTTATGGATCTGGAAATAATTGGTATTTGTCCCTAACCATTTGTTTATGTAGAATAGTTTTGTGATTTTTTGAAAGTTATTCTTTGTTCGGCTGCTCTTCTTATTATTATCATGTTAGTTTCTGTTAAGTGATTTAATTAGATCTTTCAAAGTCATGATTAACTAAATATTCTAGCAGCAGAGCTACGAACAATTGAATATTATGACATACATATAATACAATATGATAGCAATCTCCAAAGGTCGTAAGCAGCCCTAAAATTCTGCACGAAGATGTCTATATTGTTTACACCAAACATGGAGATGAAGAATTAGCTGACATTTAGAAAGAATGTATCTTTGCATCCTTTTAAAAAAGGATGAAGGATTTTGATTTTTCCCTTTAGGGCAGTGGGACACTTCGAGTATGGTCACCGATACAGGGATGAAATAACTAACATAATTAGGCGTGCTGCTGAATCATGTGATTGCCTGCAATGCTTCTTCTGTATCCACTCAATGGGTGGGGGTAAGAATCTTCAAATAAGATTATAGATGTAAATAGTCAATAGTAAATTATGGCCTCGTTGGGGTTCTCTCGCGGTGAAGTGTCCACTGTTTATAGCTGCCTGCTCGCAATATAAAAGTACTTTCAACTGCTGTTTTTGTTCCTAAGGAACTGGATCTGGACTTGGTACGTACGTATTGCGGCTTCTGGAAGACGAATTCCCGGATGTATACCGTTTTAGTACTGTGGTGTACCCTTCCGAAGATGACGACGTTATCACGTCGCCCTATAACAGCGTACTAGCCATGCGACAACTCACAGACGGAGCAGATTGCGTCATTCCGATCGAAAACCAGGTTTGTATCGATAAAAGTTCACGGGCGAAGCAAATTGCTACCTTCCATATTGTCCCTTAAGCAAGCTGGTGCTATTACTTTGCCTTATTATTGTTACGTCTATAGAACACGAATTTTTTATTAGCATCTACGTCGATCGTTGAAAAACCTTGGCTGCTTTCAAGAAAGTATATTATTTTACACTTCTTAGCATAAGAATGCTGACAAAGCGGTGATAAAAATACGATGTCTGGAAATTGTCTCTCTTGAAAAAAGATCAGTCTGTCACATCGTACGCCAGAGTAAAGAGTTGCCAAAGTAATAATATATCATTTTGTCTGTTGATGATCAACACATACAAATTTAATCAATTATGATATGCGTCCGTCAAAGCTGTTTGCACTGTGTGGCTGGCTATGTGCAAGTTCATCCTTTTCATGGCTGGGTAGTTTTATAGGCTCTGACCATTGTATGTTGTTAGGTGTTGATGAATGATGTTGCCAAGTTTTGGTGATAATTCGTTTTCGGATCTATGTTCCACTTAATGTTTAACTGGCTGTGTAGCAAAATTTATATATCTTTATGAAGCCGAGAAATTTATTTTTAAATATCATTCATCTGCCTGCGATTTTACCGGCGAATGTTCTCTTTGATGCTTGGTGGAGCAAGATTCATGTTTGCCAAGTGATTGGAGGCTCTTACCCTCTTTTTCTTCTTTACCGTAGCCTATGGAGGCCGTGAGTGCATCCTCTGTTGCACACTTCCATCTCTCTCCTGACTGTTTCTGTATTTCTTTTTCTTCTTCTTCTTCTTCTTCTTCTTCTTCTTCTTCTTCTTCTTCTTCTTCGTCTTCATCGTAGTCTGTGGTGGCCGTGGGTGCATCTGCTGTTGCACACTACTCTTCCACCTCCCTCTTGACTGTTGCTGTATTTCTTCTTCTTTTTCTTCTTCTTCTTCTTCTTCTTCATCGTAGTCTGTGGTGGCCGTTGGTGCATCTGCTGTAGCACACTACTCTTCCACCTCCCTCTTGACTGTTGCTGTATTTCTTCTTCTTCTTCTTCTTCTTCTTCTTCTTCTTCTTCTTCTTCTTCATCTTCTTCTTCATCGTAGCCTATGGTGGCCATGGGTGCATCCACTGTAACACACTACTCTTCTGCCTCTCTCTGTCCTCCGCTATTCTTCTGATTTCTGATACTCATTTCTCCGTCCACTGTTTCAGGCCATCCTCCCAGTGTCTCCGTGGACAACATCTGCCTTTGTCACCTCCGACATTACCCTCCATAAGTGCTTTCGCCATGCCATTTCTACGAAAATACTTTCCACGTCATGATGATTTCTATTACAGTTTCCGGTCTTGTGCCCAATATCATTATAACTTTCTTCCATACGCATTTGTTTGTTCTTTTCTCCCTCCACGTGATCTTCAGCCTTCGTTATGTAGCAACTCATTTCGAACGCTTTGAACTTGTCGATTACATCTGAGTTAAATTCCACCTAACACCCGTACAACAGGGTTGCCCATCCAATTGCCTTCATTATTTTGATTTGATTCTTTAGACTCATACCTCGGAGACTCCAGGCTTTATCTAGTTTTTCATAGCGCTCGTTTCATTATCAATCCTGTTCCTGATCTCTTGTTCTGATGTACTAATTTTACTTGCTCTAATACTTCTCCATTTATATCTATCTCCAAATTGAAGCTGCTATTTCCAATTCCAGAAGCCATGATCTTACTGTTTCCTCCACTGACTTCCATACCGAATCTCTTAGACGTTTTGTGAAGTCTATCCGTTAGCTTTGCAACTCTTCTTGACTCACCCCAAATAAATCTATATCATCAGCGAACCGTAAATTCGTTACTCTTATGCCTCCACATCTCTGCATCACCGTCATCACCTTCCATTGCTATCTTTATTCTTTTGAGGAGCAGGTTGATCAAAGTGTTGGTGGCAACCCTACCTGACACCTACAGATACTTTGAGCCAGTCACTGGACTGCTCGCCTGTCATCATTTTAGTCTCCGCATCTTCCTACAAGCTCTTGATTACTCTTATAAGTTGGTCATCAATATTGTGCTTCTCTTTGTATGCCAAAAAATGGAGTGCCATACTCTGTTGAAAGCCTTCTTAAAATCTATTAAGTTATGGCATATGATTCTTTGTTGATTCCTGGTATTTTCATAGATTAGCCTTAAACTAGTAATTTTCTCCGTTGTATTGCGCCTATGTTACACTTAAATATGCTTCCGTTTCCTTTCAATTCAGGCTCTAACAGATATCGTCAAGAAGATAGAATCCAGCTTGCCTCCGCAGCGGTCGGGAAAGCGGGTTAACATCGCGACAACACGGACAACTGGATCAAGTGTTAAACCGTTGAGCGCAGTCACGTCTAGTGAAGGCAGCACTGGAAAAAGCTCCGAAAAACCGTTCGACAGTTTGAATAACATCGTGGCCAATCTTATTCTCAATATAACCAGCTCGTCGCGTTTTGAAGGCTCCTTGAATGTCGACTTGAACGAGATAACGATGAACTTGGTGCCTTTTCCAAAGCTGCATTACCTAGTGTCTAGTATGACTCCGTTGTACGCCTTATCTGACGTCAGCATACCTGGGAGAAGGCTAGACCAAATGTTCACCGATGCCTTTTCGAAGGAGAACCAACTTCTGCGGGTAAACCCGCGAAATGAGCTGTACCTTGCGTGCGGCATGATAGTTCGCGGGAAGGTCGAGATATCCGACATGAGACGTAACATCGACCGTCTACGATCTTCGTTAAGCTTTGTACACTGGAATCAGGAAGGCTGGAAAACAGGCCTATGCTCTGTTCCGCCGGTCGGTCACCAGTTCTCGATGTTGACGTTGGCAAACAGCACCTGTGTAAGAGGACCTTTTGGTGACTTGAAGGACAGGTTCGTGAAGCTCTACAAGCGAAAAGCTCATGTTCATCATTATAAAAACGTCAGTGGATTCGAAAGCGACGTGTTTGAAGAAAGCTTGGAGTCGCTGAACTGGCTGATCTCCGAATACGAAAGGTTTCATAGCACCAAAGATTCAGGGGTGAGACCCGCCCAACGACTCAAGGTTGCTTGCTGATATCTTCAAGATACATGCGTTCAAGGGCATGCAAGCAATTAGTTCTGGTAGCATGGCTGGCATAGATCCCCTAAGAGAGATGCCTGTGGTGGAACTACCCACTTATCATTGTGCCATTTCTGTTACGTAAAGTCAAGCAGAGCTTGAAATTGTAGCCGGTGAAGGAATATGATTTATTCACGGAAAAAACAGGAACCAATATTTGGCTGTCATAAATTTTATCCGATGATTTTTATTAGCCAATTCGAAACATGTTGCACTTCATTTCAGTCAACTTTTATTGTAAATCTTTATATCATAAATTTTTAGATGCTTTCTATTTTACTTTTTCCTTGAAAAAACTCTTGCCCAGAGCTAAGGTCGACGAGTTTGGACAATACCGTAAATCCTCGAATTAGCCCCCTGGGGGCTTATTTATTTTTGTAATTTTTGATGGGGGCTTATTCGAGGGGGGGGGCAATTCGAGGATTTACGGTAATGTCATTCCGTGGATAACTGAAATCTTTCTGTTGTAAAGTAAAAAACACCGCGCTGTTTAATTTCTAAAACTATCCACCAAGAGAGCGAATTGAAAGGTAATGGAAACCATTTTCAAGCAGCCTCGACTTCGAGTTTCTCGTCCATAAACTGTTCTCGTTTTGAGCTGACAACAACGAGAAGTACTTCATGTAGAAGATGAATATATGAACGATCCAGGAGAATAAACAGTCAGAAAAGGCTCTGGTATTCAGCTTATATTTTTAAAACACTATCACTAAGGACAGGGCGTGTTTTCTGGCAGCTGCGAAAGGACTGTGCAAGGGCTGATATTCTCGAGGCGAATTTCACAGCTAAATCTCTTGCCAACAGATTAAATTCTCCTTTCCCTCAACGATTCAGATTGCATAAAAACATATACATATATACTGACGAAAATGCTTGCATTTGTGAGCAAGTAGATCGTCTTTTCACCTAGATATTTGGACAGAAGGTTGGTCTTTTCTCCTGAGCTCTGCTAAGAAAGATGTGCAGTGGAAGTTATTTAGTCATTTGCAGCGCCCTTCCTTCCTACAACCCGGTGCTTTTGAACCGCAACTGGCCATTTATTTTTATAGTTTTTGGTTATTTTTAGACGTTTGTATACTCTGACGAGTGTTAGACAAAAAATTCCTTGGAGTATACGAAAATTATGTTTACGCTATTCCTTGCTATTGTGAAGTTTAAAAAGCTCTTCATGTACTTTTGTAACCCAGTCGTTCAACTATATTAATTTCCAAATCTCTGTTTTCTTTTTTATCAATATGATTTTATTCACATTCACCATAGTTAAAGTTTTGGCAATGAGCGCAAAATTCTACTCAGCAAAATTTGCAGCGAATTCACTACAGCCTGAAAATCAAGGTAGGATTTCATGACAAATTTCGACGCAAATTTCGACTTCTAGAAATCAACGCTTATGCAAACCAAATATTTGCAGAAACTTCAACAATGAATATGATTACACATCTCAAAAGACCTATTTGTTTCGATGTTATCGTCAACCGATTGAACAAACTTCACACTTGCTATCAAAGAATTTAAAATCTCTGGTGCTTGATGTATTTGTACACCTCCAAATGTAAACTGGAAACATGGCACAAACTGCGGAGATTTCAAAACACGTTTTCGTAAGCTTCGTATTTTAGAGAGCGCTCCATTAACATTTATAGTCTCAAAAGAAAAACCAAATGTCGATTATCCCTACTTCTTTCAGCTACCTGAATTATGTTCAGACCTAAAAATATATTCAGCAAAACTATTTACAATTCTAACAAAATATAGCATGCTTAACTACAAGATACTTTAAAAACTAAATAATCCTCCAAATCCTTGCACTTATTGAGGGTGACAGCCAGACAAGTTGGAAATGTTGACATGCAACATTTTTGGCCCAACGACATGACTTTATTGTCTATCATAGAGGAAGGGGTATTCACGGGAAAGGAATATTGAGATGATCCTGTCTTGGAACTGAATTGCAAACAATATGTCAGAGAACATATACAATCTACAATCCTACATAAATAAGACATTAGATATGTTGTCCTCCTCCTGGGGGACTCTTTATTTGCAGTTTAAATGTACACTCCTCTAAAACGCAATAAAATTTTGCTGGCTTAGCAGTCTCTAGCCCTGGCACAGCATTCCTAAATTCCAAACCAAAGCCATAAAATTCCTTAAAATCAAGAACAGCTGGTATGAGTTTGATCGATTTTCCCGCCAAAAATATTTACCAGCAGCTGTGTATGGACCCAAAACATTTTAGTCGTAAGTGAAACTAAACATACCACCACAACTGATGATATAATAAGATCTAAAAACAAAGGTGTGACTAAAAATGCAAATGATAGGCCGTCGGCATTGTACTGTGACGGTTGAAAATATTGAAATAAGTATATATTATATTTACTAATTCATGGTACCAAGCAAGACCACCAAAGCCATGTTAAGGAACATTTCGTTACCACAGCATCGCAGTGGGAATCTTGCCAGCAATTAGGCCCATTGGTTTCCTGTCTCTCTCAGTGAGGACTACCCCAACAGCCGGAAAAAACGAACATTTCACCTGAATTCCTCTTCTCTTACGACACTCTTAGCTACAAATGCACGTCAAGCGCCGTCGAAGCACTAGTATTTTCCTCTTTACTGGAGTCAGGGAAACTGTTGATATCAAGATATTCATCTTCATTGCGTTTGTAAATCCTCTTTTGCTTGCCAGTCTCGTTTTGATGTTTTGTCCATGCTTTCGTTGGGAAATTTTCTATCTCTTCATATTCGTCTCCCTTACCATAAGTTTTTGGGGGGATGCTACTTGCAATGGTCTCATATTCGCTGCTTGAATTCGGAATTGGTTGTTTGATTACTCCCCTTTCCTCGACAGTCTCGTAATCGCTTGCCACCGTAGGCACTTGTGACTTGCCTTTACTTGCTGGCCGAATCGCCTGGAACATCGCCATATTCTTCTGCTCATCAGACGCCCCGCACTCAGTAGAAGTGCTAGAATCGTCCATTTCTAAAATTGAAGTTCAATTCAAGGTTAATGCTTGCTACTTGTCTTTTAAAAAAGTAAAAACTTAAAAATCGTACAAAACATGCTATTTAGAGTAGAAAGGCAGTACTGGGAAAACGAACACGAGGCTGGTCAACATTTTCAAGTGCTAGGTTGCCATTATATAGGGGGGAGGGGGTCACACTTATCTGACTGTCGTAGTTCAAAGTTAGACCAACCATATACAGAATTCGACTAACGTGACAGCCTTGCCTGTATAATAACATACTTAAACTATGATTTGAAGCTTTCTCCGAACCAAGCATAAAGGAAGGGATCGAAAAAGCAGGATTACATTTTTGGGCATTCTGGACTGTCTAATGACAGTTCATAACTGATCTTTATGACCGATTTCTTCCGACATCTAATGTGAGACAAACTTATTATTGACTATTGTAATTCTGTTGAATTGAAAGCACCATCTGCAGTCGGGACCAGATGACTATATGTCCTTCCCCACTGCATGGTGCAAATAAAGTAAGTCGTTTTTCTCTTTAGGTTTTTATTGATAAAAAAAGAGAGAAAAAAGCAGGGAAGAACGAACATAGAATTGCATGCAACTTATCCAAGAAGAAATGAATTTCGAGATGATCTCGATCGGATTTCGACAGTTAACTGTCGAAAAATAATATTCCAGTTCAAAGTTGATGCAAAGAATAAATGGTCACCAGCAAATGAGAGACAGTTGAACTCACCTTCGATTTTGGTATAGTGGTCACCCTCATATTCATTCTGCATCTCCAAAACCTCATTACCATAATAATATTTCTTCACGCCAGTCCTCTCTTTATTCACTGTTGCATACAAAGCTCTTTTTGCCTCTTCGTCGCGCTTCTTTGCCATATCTACATTGGCATACAGATCTTCAATGTTAACAGGTTTTACATTGACGTCAGGCTCATCATCTTGGGGTTGAATGGGGGCTTCCCCAGGCCCATAGGAAACATCTACAACTGCACTGCTTTTATCAGAATTATCAGCATTCACAGTTTGTTTAGCATTTGTCGATATGGTGGTACGTCGCATCAGGACTTCAATCTTTTGTGATTTTTCTGTTGGCAAGGCAACGTTGCTTTCAGTTGTTTCCCCGCCTACGTCCTTTACTGCAGCATTTGCAGACACCATTTTCTTCACTTTAGCATACCCTGGATATGTAGATGTGCCCGTACGCTCAAGTGAACCATCCTTCTTTTCCACAGGAATGCTTTCGTAGTTTTCGTCTTCAAAATCAGCGCTGCTATCTGGGAAACTTGTCACAACTTCCAGTTGTGGAGGCTTCGGTATTTGACGATTAGCCATCAGTGGTGAACTAGCAGAACCAGATCGCCATTTTGGGGCTGTTTCTCGTGTAGGGCTCATTTTATGGACAGCAATGTCCCTATCTGGTATCTCGTATAAGGCATCTTCGATAACACCATCATTGTTGTCATTTTGATTAAAATTCTGGGTACTCGTGGGTGGCCTTTTAACTACTAAAGGAAAAAAGCATTTCAATATAAACAGCAGTTTGACAACGCGAATAAGTATCTATTAATGCATTCGCGTAATTTGTAATGTGTATTGATTGCTAAATGTGTAAATGTCCCAAAAAATGTATACTTAATAAACAGGTCTCAAATAAACATATATATATCCACCTAATTTAACCCAGGTTTTAAATCATATTTTATGGATGGAATACCTTCTAATTAAATATTGTCAATTTTACTTAAGGAACTCCTAATTAAACACAGCTGAGACAAAAATGAAATATATGGATTTAATGGAACCAAATGTGGGATTTTATATGGATTATAAAAAAAATCGCATAGCTCCAGGTCGTTAATTCATCAACTTAAAATGGGTGCTTCCCTCTAATCAGCTACTTGCTACCAGTTTTCTAAACGGTGATAAGGACCTACCATTTTCGTCAGAAGACAAAGCAATTACTGAGTCTCCTTCGTGGTACGTTCTTCGTTTCTCTACTTTCAGTCTCAAATTCTCAATGGGGGGCGGGGGTGGCAGTTGTTCCTCGTGTCCGCTGGCGCTGCGTCGGTGGGAGCCGCTTTCCTGTTGTTTTTTACCACCAGTATCTGCTTTTGATAGCTTTTCATTGGAACCCTTGAAATTGGACTTTCTTCGTTCTGTCGGACTATCTGCGTCATGCTTCTCTTTATTACCTTTACCCTTGTTCCTTTTAATCAGAGAAAACCGCGTCAGGCCCCATTTTTTCTTTGGCTCATCATGAGCTGTTTCTTCAGCTTCGGTAACTTTTTCCTTCTCTATAGTATTCGCAACTTTAAGCTGGCCAGGAACGCTAACAGGTTTCTTTTCTTTTGACTCACCAACGTCCTCGTAAATTCCGCTAGCGCCGGAATCCTCCACTGCATAAAGAACCGGATCTAACTCCGGCGGTTTCTTCACATCAAACGTTTCATACACTGATTTCGCGAAATTTTCCGTCACCTCCTTCTTTGTAGTATTCGTTCTTACTAGTTTTCCATCTATCATCTCATATTTCGTGTCTTTGTCTGCAATGTCAACCACACTATAAGCGCATTCTGGCTTCACTTCCGCGGGCTTTACCCTTGTGTAAAGTTCTTCCCCACTCCAACTGGTTTCAGGATTCCCTTCCGGTACCTTTGGTACGTCCTTCGGTGACCCACTGCCATTTCGGGAATCACGCGGTAGCGAAGCCCCCTTCGCATTTGCCACTTCATTTCCAACAGGTCCACCAAGAATATCATCACGTAGCTTTTTGTCTTGACGGACTAAATCAGTGCTTTCATAGTCTTTCGAATGTCGTTGTAATGAGGGCGTTGGCTGCTTAGGTCTATCACTAATTTCTAGCGAACCAGATGCATTCGATTTCAGCGTTGAAGACTTCTTGTCGTCATCATTATGGTTGCTAGGCTGCAGGGACATTAAAAATTATTATAGGTCTTTGAATAGATGAAATCAAAATAGATTGAACAACACGTATTTTTAAGACGAGTAGCCACCAAGAGATTTCCCTAATAAAATCTGTAGCAATAAGAGTAAGATACAAAAGCTAGAAACAGCGAGTACATAATTTTCGCATCACGAAGTTCCTTTTCGTCCGACACTCCCTAGAGTATGCAAACGTCGGAGAATGACAAAAACTGATAAAATAAATAGCTATTTTCTGATATTGCAAAATTGTGCTTTCTGCTATATCTGTGAATGTTTGTATTACGAACCATATGTTCACCTGAAGATGCAAATATCATAAAACAAATATTATACCCTATTTCATGATGCATCTATTGTTAGTTCTTTTCATAAGTGTTGGCAAAAAATACAAACTTTGTATCATTTAACAATCTGGAGATATTAAGATGCATTAAGCCATTATTTGTGTCCTGTTTCTCTTTACAGATAATTACACTGCACACAAAGTATATGCTATTTAATTGCCAAATACTATCTAGTAATACTTGCTTCTGGTCCATCTTTTGTTTGTTCACAGCTGATTATATATGCTACCTTCTCATAGGGCCCATCAGTCTGGGTACTTTCAATGTCTCTGCAAAAAACAGGTATAAAAATAAGCAAAACACAAAGCTAGAAATGAAATAATTAAAAATTCATAATGATGCAAGAGTAAAAAAACAGCATATCATAGTAATAATCACCAAACCTGACAAGCTACAGAAATGTCATTAAACACCAAATATACAAACAACAGGAACCTTTTCCACGTCTTCTCTGTTATGAAACTCGGGTTGAACTGTAATCACACTGGCTTTCATTTGCAATTAACTTTGCTTCTATTATTGAGGTCTAAGAGCACAAAATTTCTTGCAGTTCTACCCAAATAATCCGCAACATTAAATCTACCTGATTTTGGAGGAGGGGCCACCCACTTGGCTGGACTAAGAGGGTGATCAGATATTCCTGTGATGAATTTAGTGTACATATCTGATCTCACAAACAGTGTACATAGTGTACATATCTGATATACAGTACATTGGTACTAAACTTATTGATCTGACATTGAAATATGTGCAATCTTCTTACCTAGAGTTTCTATCCTTCTTGGCATCACCACACTGAATTAGGACCAAAATCAATAGCAAAATGAGGATAACACCTAATCCTGGAATTCCAATGGTGAATAATGAAACTTCAGCAGCCATTACTATTTTGAAAGAAGGTGTAAATGAGTCTGTTAGTGTCGCCAGCAGAAGTAAGCCTAAATGACAACGCATGAATAAATGTACCCTGGGTTCCAGAGCATCAAGTGTAGCAACCCCTATTTCCTATTTCCTTGACACTCTGGAACCCAGGGTGGAATAAATGCTGCTGAAAAAGTATTAATAGCCCTGCAACAAAAAGAACAATACACACATTAAAGCCACCTCATCAGCTTAACCCAGTCAGGGCTATGAGGACTTGAAACTTATTGCTCATGATTTACCATTTCCAAAGATAATGAAATATTATATTTCCTTCTTCTTAAAAGGCTTATAGCACAAAACATTAGAAACAGAATACCTGCAAAATTACTTAATGATTATACACGTTTTACCATTGTCCACAAAATTTTAAAAAGAATAAATAAACTAAATAGACAGACTGCATTAGACTCTTAACATATTGCATTTGTTTCATTCAGTATGCAGTTGCTGTTCAGAAAAGCTTGTAAGCTTTGTGAAAATGAAGAGGAACTATCACACCACCGGGGTATCAGAGATATGCTCTGTCACATAGAAAAAGATATCAATTTTCAAGCATTTGAATTTGATCCACATGTGGTTACATTGCCATGGAAATTCATAAACAAGTGTAGACTAGGAAGTTGAAAAGACATTTTCTAATGCTTTGAATGATATCTTTTGGACACTAAAAGCTTCTTACAAAACATTCTACAAAAAAGTGTTGTTGTACAGTTGAAATATCAAAGCCTGGTAATTGATTTTCAATTAAAAGCATTGCAAGTAGACAAATTATTTTGCCTGTTGGTCAGTTCTGAGATCTGACTGATTTCTATCACACAAAGAATAGCTCTCTTAAGCCTAAGATCACAACATACATGGTTATGGAACACCTCCATATTTTCTTAGTGTCTTTATGAATCAGGGTTTCTCTTGTAGTTCAAAAGCTTACTCTTTCTAAAATTTTGGCATAAATAATTACATAATAAACACAGGGTATTAACAATGTATACTTTATTAGTTCTCTTTGGCAATCAGCAATGAAGTTGAAAGTGAGGAAAATCTGAAACTGCATTTATAAAATAGCTGTATTCAAAAGCTAACAGGAACTAAAATGTGATTGACCCAGTGTGAGCTCCTCAATTAAACTTATGCACAGTCATATCAAAATCAAAACATTTTGGAGACTGTCTCTATAATTCCTTTAATTTCTAATTAAATAATACATGTATAATAACAAAATTAATGACATTTACCAACGTTTCAATTGAGTCTGTTTTTGGTAAATGGAGTGAACCAGAAGTGAGCATTTTTCGCATACTGTTTCCCATATGGCATGTTGGGCCTTTTAATTGACACTGATGCACAACATTTTTATATGGACGTAGCTGTTTTTATATCTGGTATGAGAGAGGGCAAGGCCCTTACGGGTGCTCCCACTTTATTCTGGATACCAACACATCCCATCATCTGCAATGAGCTTAGCTATAGCGAAAAGCTGTTTGCATTTGTACATGCATCCACGTCACCACATTTCATGAAACTGTCAGAACTCTTACTATAATCCTTAGGGAAGCAAAAAGATGATGCTTTCCACTTAGAAGATAGGCCATGTTGCTCATATCAGTTTCCTGACGATCCCACCATCTGATGCTTATTATTTCTTTAGCTATATCAATCGTTTAAAATACGCGTTCAATGGAATAATATTTGCAAATCTCCTTACCTCTGAGACGTTCAAACAATAGACAACATTGGCACCGCCATTTTCCTTCCTCCTGTGGTTCGACTCTCGTTTCTTGTTGGGTTTTGTTTCCCGAATTCCTCCAATTCAACTCAACGATACCAAAGTGAAATTCTTCTTTGGAAATCATTTCCGGGTTGCTGGCACACATTTCAGTGATTTCGAATTCGCCAATTTTCATAATGTACTGTTTCCGTGGTTCAATACATAGATGATCAGAACCAGTTATTTTACTGACGAACCTCATTGCTAATGCAAAGAGGATTTTAGCAGTTGGAAACAGCCAAGAGAGCATTTGAATTGAAAAACAAGCTAGCCCCAAATGTGGAAGAAACTTTGCAAGTTAAATAATAAATGAAAATACATGAAGATGGAAATAAAGGGCAGTCATTTGCTTCATTTTCTTCTTGGTATACGCAAAATTCCTTCATTAGGGGAGAGCCAGACTGGAAACTTTGGTGCGCGCCCGCAATATCTTGCCCGCGTACCTGTCTGCGTGCTTTTCGAAATTGGCTGCGCAAAATAAATCAAACGTGAATGTGGCCTCGCGAATAATCTTTCTGCACCACAGCAACAAATCAAAGACACATAACAAAATATTTTGGCGAAAATTGGGGGCCCTGATCAATTTATTGCAGCCGCGCAAAAATTTAATGAATTTTTTTCAAACTTTCCAGTCTGGGGGGAGAGAAGGGCGGCGGCGGCTTAATGGTTTTGTGATGTAGTAAAGGAGCCTCAATATAGTAAATTATTTCCATGGGTGGTTTGCATACAAGTTATCAGATCAATGCGGCTTGAAAGGCCGCTTTTCTTCTCGAAATCGGAAATTGCATATTCATTGTACCCGCTATGGATATGTTTGGGGAGAAAGAAGAATTGAGAAAGTCAATGGCAGCACCAGCATCTTCTGCGATGGCGCATATTTACAACGCATGCCCAGTGCATGATGCACATGGAACTTTCCAGAGAAAGGCCTAGCCATTGCAGGTGCAGCTATACGGTGCCAAGCCCAAATTTTTCCTTCTGTACCATTGGCGTATTACTAAAAACACGACAACATGGCAGGCTTGTTACTCGGTGGTGAAAGAACTACTGGAAAGGACATAAGGGCAGAAAATGGTTTGTCATCCAAGCTTTCTATCCTTTTATAAGCGTGTTCCTGATGTCAATTCCCGGCCCTGGTTTACAATTTTTTTACAAATTTTCTTAACAAGGTTTACCAGCACAATATTACAATGAGAGCCCCAAACGAGTGTTTGCTTTTAACACGATTAAGAGAAACATAGTCAGCAAAAACCGTCATTTCGATAAACGCATCATAATTTTGAAAACAGGACCCTGAAATTAAGAGAGTTAGAGACGCCTGGATTGAGATATTCTTATTGGGAAGCATTCAGAGTTACGTTACAAATGCGAATAATCCACTTGAAATTTAACAGTTTCGCATAGTTGATGCCTTCATTGTTCTACTTTCACCTTTAACAGGACTATTCTGGTATCAAAAATCGATAAAATTGAAAAATGCCAATGTTGCTGCCACCCCTGGTTTTTGACTTACTAAAATTTACGATGATTAATTTTTCAATTGGGCTTGTCAATTATGTTTACAGTGCTGCCAAATATTTTTCCTAATGTATAACCAGCTCTTATAAGTGGCTTAAACTTAAAATATCAAATCAAAATCGCAAATAAGATATATAATCAATTTTTTGTTAATACGAATCAAAATGGTGAACTAAACTTTGTCTTCTAGTTAATCCTCTGACATTCTCGAAACCTTGACTTGGCTTGTTGTTTTTGGAATTTTACACAGGCATTCTATGCAAAATATGCCTGTGCTATAATTAAGCCTAGTTTTGTATGTTGTTTTTCCATACCAAACACATATGTGAAGACAAGTTTTCCCTAAATATGGTGGTGATGCAGAGCTTGATACTTAAAGTTACAACTTAAAGGTGAACTGACACGCAAAATTAACTTGATCTCTATTGAAAGTCTATCTGGTCAAAACAATCAGGGCGTTTTCAGTTTTTGAAAATTAAGCACCGTTTGCGAGTTTTTGAGCGCTAAAGTTCATCACCGACAACCTTCCGATTAACTGCGAGTTCGTCCGAGCTTTGTCAAATCCGTGACGTCACAAACACCACATTAGAATCACAGAATACACTTGCGCCACTTGGAACTGGAAGCCTTTTCCGACTTTGGTTGGATCGACTTGATTTTGCGAAAGAGGATCGATCGATACGTTGAAAATGGATTCAGACTCCGATACAGAATTCAGTTATCCTGATTTACAACAACAGGCAACGATTCGCCCTTATATGTTTGAGCCCCTACCGCGGTCACAAAGAGATGCAGCTTGTGGGCCTAGTCAAAGTGACAACACCGAGGATATGGAGGATGAGGATGATGTAAATACCGATAGGATAGGACACACAGAATGGTAATTAGATTTTTACTTCTGCTTTTAAAAGCTGAGCTAGTATTACCATCAGTAAATGCAAATTTTTGTTAACTAAGATAATCACGAGACACTACAATATTGAAGATCGCTATTTGTACAAAATAAAGAGACTTGCCTTGAATGATAGTGTCTACCTGCCGAAACAGTAAACCCATGCTTTCCTGACTGATTCAGGTGTCAGTGTGGCAAATGTTTGCCAATGCGAAAAGGAAGGGAGAGTGTCTGCTGCTTGGAGATAGACGAAGTAAGTCCTCTCTGTGAAGCTTGGTGTTTGCATATTGTGAAAAAGTAGCAATATTTTTGCTGGGGAGCACCCTGACAACAATGTACTTGCAGCAATGACAAAATTTCCAAGTGGCATATCACCAATTAGTGGCTGACTTCTCCATTTTCTTACATGACCTTGCAGACATGATGCTTCAACTTGTACCATTGAGCCCACCAAGGAGGTTGAGATATCAATACAGGGACCAAGACAAACTGAGCAAATTGCGAAAAGCTGCAGGAGACATGACTCAAATACCAGGAACTTTCTTTCAAAGTGAGGTGGAATCCTCTTTTCACATTCAGACTCGGCAGATGAGAAAGATGATGCTTGAGGATCCCAGTTTCACTTTGTGATCCACTGCTGGTTTCAGATTCTACCTCAGAAAACTCATGGGACTCAGCAAGACCACTGCTCAATTGTGGTGACACTGTAGATAAAAAATTTTGAAGAGGAACACCATCTCTTAATTATCCTCAGGCATAAATTACTGTCTATTGTGCTCTCAGACTTGAACTACTACCTCCCCCCCCCCCCCCCTTAAATTTTATCTACATGTAGCCTGTATACTCTCTTTTCTGTTTACCTGCTATTAGGAAAGTCTGCAAGGAATATTTTTCTTGTATGTTGAATGATCTAATCAGTTGACAACATTTTGACAGAAATTACTCTACGGTTGACAGAATTCAAAATCCAAAAATAATTACAAATAAAAATGTATGACATGAGAGAAACAAATCAAATTTTACCTTCGTTCGCCTGATCTGGTACTCTATGGATACATAAAGGATGCATTTGGCTGTCTGTTTGTATGGCTTTATGGACAAACTTTTTTTTCCTTTCAGTTTGGGTATACCTGTTTACAGTCTCTGTTTTTTCTGTTTGCACTGATACACTAACTGGAAGTTGGGTGTCTGTATTGCAGCCAATGTCTATAAACAAGGGCATTGCAAGTTCTGTAGAGTCTTCTTCAGAGGGAGGAGACTGCTCTGCCAATAACTTTTGCACAATCTAGACCAGTATGTAAAAATTAATCATAATTTATTTATTATATAAATTCCCTAAAAGTCCTTTATTTAAGTTTGTAAGCAGAAAACAGGCTTGAAAAAGTTTCCTGTAGGGGCAGACACTTAGTCATATATTGGGGGGACAAGCCATTTGTTTTGATAAGATGATGTCAAATTGTTCCATTGTTTTAGACCCAAAGCCCATTTTCCTCAAAAAATATTGGGGGCAACCACCCCCTCCTCCCAGGTGTCTATCACTGCTTTCCTGAAAAGGAGCCTGAGACTGCAACGCCCCTCCAGTTTCATTCTGGTATACATTTCATATGTTTTGAAAATTATTTAGTGCTTGAAACCCAAAGCTCCTACTGCCCGCTTTATTTTACATTGATAGCATAATAAAAGTCATCTCACAAAACTCACATTTTGTTTTAGAAATATTCACATTATCAGGGAAGCTGGAAAGGGGGGAAGAGGGGGAAACTGCCCTCTTGCCCTTTGATAGGAGGAGCAAGGGGGCTAAAGTGCCCTTGTTCTCTGCCTTTTGTATTTATTAAGGGGGGCATGGCCCCCTAACTATATGCAAAACACTGGAGCTTTTATAAAACCTTTTGTTATGATTGTTATATTTTATCTTGGCCTCTCCACTTAACCTGCGGCGGAGCCCGTTAAAATAGTATCGAAAGTAGAAATTGACTACTTTCGGGCAATTAAAAGTGGGCATGGTCGGACTGGGGGAGGGCATATTTGGAGTATTTGCCACAGCATAACCAAAAAATTTAATAATACGTGCAGCTTTAAATATGAAAATTAAAAGAAGCCGAATATACTGTGTTCTGAGAATCAATGATCTAGAAGGTACTATGCAGTAACAGGCTATGTAAAATTAATATGGCTTGACGAACCTCATGACGGGCTCTCTTCATTAGCGCTTTGCTTTTGCCAGCAGCAGTAACAGGGCTTTTTCTTGGGCTAAGGCTTGGCTCCAGCTGTTTCTGAAATTTGCTCGCAAACCTGCTCCCCAAATACGGTCTTTTCCCTTTGACATTACACTTAAATTTGGGTGACGAGAAGTCGAATTCCGTTGGAACAGCATCCGCTTTCAATTTTAACTTAAAACGAATGCCTGTTAATTCCATTAACTCGGGATTCCTCTCGAAGGAAGTTTGCTTGAAATGGTCTTGACAAAGCGCTGCTCTTGGACCGGGATTGAAGTTTTCCCTTTTTGTATTTCTAATCCACTGTCTACGTATGATAGGGTTTTCGGGGAATGTGAACAACGATTTTCCTTTACCAGTGCAATTATAAGCTGAACAACCAACCATTTTCTTTATCTGCAATCACAGGCCACGTTTATCTCGTCGAAAAGTAGCAGAATATTAACAAGGTGTCTGGTCACTTCGTGCGTGATTTGTATTCGAGAGATGAAAACATGGTGTTTGTGACGTCACGCCCGCTAGGTCACATGAAATGCCGATAATGGCCGAGTCGTTAACGATAATTTTGTGACATTTGAGGCAGAATTGCAACGAAACGGAAAGCAATAATTAACCGAAAACTTGAAATTAAGATTCTATGCGTCATTTTCTACATTATATCAAAAAATAGTTTTGCGTGTCAGTTCACCTTTAAATTGTGGTTTTTTAACATGTAACAAGAACAATGCTTATAATGTGCAATTTTCCCACATATTTTGCTCCCTTGTAAACATACAAGATACCTGTCACCTTATGCTACTTGATCATTCATTGAAGCTTAAATCATTTTTCAGTTATGGCAGTTGCTGCTATCGCAAATATTGTCAAAAGCTCTCTAGGACCAGTTGGTTTAGACAAAATGTTGGTGGATGATGTAGGGGTAAGAAATCTGCTTTGTTGTTTGGAATTACTTTAGTGATGTATGTTGATATAACTTGTGGCTCAAGATTGATGGGATTGAAATATTATCATCATCTCTTTATCATTTCTTTTGAAGTAAAAAATGTATGTGCCAGTTTGGGCTTTAAATGTAAGTAAGTGTATGCATGCATCTTACAGTTTCAGTTTTTCTTTATTGCATGTCACAGGTCTCCGACTTTTTTATCACGTTTTAACAAGTTTTCACTGTATAGAACCTGAGAAGGTCTTCTTATGAAAATTTAAATCATCATGTAAATTGATGTTAAAGCTTAAGAATGCTCTTTTTGTTTGTCAAAGCAAAGTGGAAAGAAATATGAAAAGTTTTAAGAATGTTGTTCAAACATTTTCCAGGATGTTACGATAACAAATGATGGGGCAACAATTTTGAAATTACTTGAAGTTGAACATCCTGCTGCAAAAGTTCTCTGTGAACTTGCTGAACTGCAAGATCAGGAGGTTGGAGATGGAACAACATCAGTGGTAGGTCTTCTAAGATATCCTTTTAGCCCAGATATTTTCTTCATCTAATTCATACAGTGGCAAGTTTTATGTAGTTTCACTCAGACAGATATTCCTTCTTTACTTTGATAAGAAGTCTAAAAGGTCATCAAAGTGGGCATCACACTGAAAACAATGTATATTTTTTCAGTAAATTGCCTGGTAATATAATTTTGTCAGAGCTCTATTAAGAATGTAAAGTAAATTTTTCTTAACCTTAATAGCTTACACTGAATTTTTAGCTCTCTGAAGCAGTGTATTTCTTTTATGCCAGGTGATTATAGCAGCAGAGCTTTTGAAGAATGCAAATGAGCTAATAAAGTTCAAAATTCATCCAACAAGCATAATAAGTGGATACAGACTTGCATGCAGGTTTGATTTGATTGACTTGTAAGCTCTTTATTTAGAAATTCAATATTAAAGGGTGACAGAAAAAGAATCTGGGTAAAGCTCCTCTCTGGTAAAAAAGAATGTCATGTCAATTATAGTTAGGCTTGTAATCCATAAAGGTTAAAATGATAGAATGATTACGCACATTTCTTGTTAGATGTCAAGATGTGAGTATCTATTTAATTGCAAATTCCCATTAGAATTAAGACAGTTTCTTCCATCTTTTCCCAGGGAGGCCTGTAAATACATACAGGAGCATTTGTCTGTCAGCACAGATGAACTTGGTACAGACTCATTTCTGAACGTTGCAAAAACCTCAATGTCTTCAAAGCTAGTTGGTGTAGACTCAGAATTTTTTGCTGAAATGATTGTAAATGCTGCCACCGCTGTAAAAAGAACAAATACTAAGGGTGAGGTGAAAGTGCCAGTAAAAGCTGTCAACATTTTGAAAGCACATGGTGGAAATATGAAACAGAGTACCCTGGTTGGTGGATATGCTCTCAACTGTACTGTAGCGTGTGAAGGTTTGTGACATTCTTCATTGTTTGTGTAGAATTGTTCAGATAGCCTACTGGTAGTTTTGTTTCATTAAAGCATCTAAGCATTGATGACTGAAGCAATGCTGCTAATTTTCTGTAAGTCAATAATTTAATTTTGTGATTGTTGTATTAATGTTGTAATTATGTATTGATTGATGATATATATACCTTAGCAGTGCATACATATATATACTTGTCAGATATGAATGAGTGACAGACAAGTCAATATTCTGCTAAGATGTTTCATGTATTCCTGTGATTGTGAGACCAAGTCTGTTCCATTCTCATTTATAGACAGACACCATGTACTGATACCAGCTCCATTATTATTTGCTTTTAAAAAACAGGTATGCCAAAGAAGGTATCAAATGCAAAGATTGCCTGCCTCGACTTCAGCCTGCAAAAGGCGAAAATGAATCTTGGCGTCCATGTCTTGATCGAGGACCCACAAAAGCTAGATGCAATTAGAAGCAGGTAACATTTTCATTTGCTTGGCTGATAGGGTGCTCAAGTTTTGAATAATAGTTTTGCAATGCTATGATGCTAATGAAAATCAGAATTGCGAATCTGCTACACACTATTTGATACTGCATAGGTAGGAGGGCTATGAACTTACAGGGCACCAGGTGCTTTTGAATTTACTATTTAAATTGGTTTGAAAGCTGGGGTAGCTTAGACATATCCAATCCCTTTTAGATTCCCCTGCGCTGTAGAACAAATGTGGATATATTGTGCTTTCAGGTGTTTCTTCTTTTAAATAAATGGAACATACTACATACATGTATGCATACAACGTTTTTGTTTGAAAACACTGATAGTGTTATTATGCTAGGATTCTGTGCCAGATGCAGGATATTAACTATGGAGTCGGCATAAAGTAATTTGATGATTTTGTATTAGATGTTTTGACTCTCATAGTATTGCTTTATATTGCCTTATATAATAGTGTCAGTAGTAATGTATTGCTTTGCATTTGTAACTACAGAGAGGCAGATATAACGAAGGAAAGGATCCAGAAGATCTTAGCGAGTGGTGCCAATGTTGTTCTAACAACCGGAGGCATTGATGACCTGTGTTTGAAGTATTTTGTTGAAGCCGGAGCCATGGCTGTGCGAAGGTGCAAGAAGCCTGACTTGAAGAGAATCTCTAGAGCAACAGGAGGTATTGCTTGCATATTTTTTGTCAATTGTAATAATCGAAACGGTAGCTGAATCTCCGGATTTGGAGTCTCCAAAAAAGATGAGGTCCAACTTGATTAATTCAAACTAGTGCTCAATCCTTTGTTTTGCAACTTCTTTGCAATTAAATTTCCTAAACAGACATTACCACTTTTGTTTCCTAATTGGTTAAGTTACAATTTGAAAATGCTGCATTTATGCGAGAAGTTGTGCTTGTCTTTCTGCTCACATCATACATACTGAGTGAAATTTACTTCAAATTTTTATTGATAAACTGTGATGGCAAATTGTTGTATCGGAAAAGTCTTCTTTATTTTTTTGTATACATTCGAGTGCTGCATTTTTTCTTCAGATTTACACAATTTTCTAGCAATACTGAATGATTTTTCTCCAAACGATCTACACACTTTTGTTACTTTCTACTATGACCTGTTGCTTTAGTTTGTTGCAAATTTAAGGAACTCTGGATAGACATCTCGGGTTAGGCTACATCCAGATACCTCCCAAGACTGATTAGTCTGCCAACCTGCAAATTGGTTCCATATTGGATCAAAATCTTCTCGTCGTATTGTCTTGAAGCAGGAATTCTACACTAGGCCCTCATTTCAAATTTTTAATGTCTAACAAAATGGAGTGTTTTCTAGCCACGATTGTCGTCAGTCTTGCAAACCTGGAAGGAGAGGAAAGTTTCGACGCATCTCTACTTGGTCACGCTGAAGAAGTTGTCCAAGAAAGGATATGTGACGATGAACTGATTCTTATCAAATCGTAAGTGATTTAGTTTTGGCATGGTACCCCTGTTAATCCCTCTTCGGGCCTAGTAAAATGACATTTAAAAAAGACAAGCCTACTTGTGCAAATCATTCGAGCACGAAGTTCTGTAAATTTATGAGTTGATATCGCTCGCGGTTAAACAATTTTTCTTTCATTCCCCTTGGCGGTGCTTCTTCCGAATCTGCTTTTCGGTGGACCCCTCGTTATTGTGTCACTGTTTTGGTTATAAGTTGAAGTTGCAAAACGTGTTAGCCCTGATGTTTTGCATTTTCATTATCAAACCTTTCGAGCTGGGACTTCAACTAGTATGAATGTATAACCCAATGTATCCTATGCGTGACCCGTTATTTAAAGAGTCTTGCCTAGAGTCTTGCCTAGAGCAGGCTCAGCTGGATGAATGTCGGAATTTCTGTGAATGTTTTTTTCTTCCAATTCTTTAGGCCTAAAGTAAAGTCAGCTGCCTCGATTATCCTTCGTGGAGCAAACGACTTCATGTTGGATGAGATGGAGCGATCCCTTCACGATTCGTTGTGTGCTGTCAAGAGAGTGATGGAATCCAAGTCGATTGTTGCTGGTGGTGGCGCCGTTGAAGCAGCACTGTCGATTTATCTGGAGAGCTTTGCCACCTCTTTGGTGAGTCTGTCTTTGCCATCACAAATCCAGTGTGTTAAATTTGCTTACAGTACTGTTAGTTGGAGAGATCTCTGGTTCTCTCAGTTGCAGATTTTCTCATTCTCACCAATATCTCTCCACAGCCTAGGGCCTTTTATAGGAATCCTCCTTGTAGTAATTGTAGGAAGAGGATTGAATGGGCTGCTGAAAACGGTTTGACCGTTGTCACCGCTGCAATACAGCAGTTGCATTTTTATTTATTGTTCTGTAGTACTATTGTAATTTTTTATATCTCTCCCTGACCCTCTGGTTGTGCTTCGTTCTTCTAGGCGTCCAGGGAACAGCTAGCGATTGCCGAATTCGCCAATTCTTTGCTGGTTATACCCAAGATCCTCTCCGTGAACGCTGCAAAGGACTCGGCAGACTTGGTTTCAAAGCTCAGGGCCTATCACAACACATCCCAGATCCATAAGGAAAAGGCGGATCTTAAATGGTACGTTTTTATTAGACAGTTGCTATGAGGAAACACCTTGCGAGACTTTAATTTCTATTATTCGAAAGTCCTTAGTTTTGTCTTTCAAGTTCTTTCGTCCAGTTGGCCACGCGAAACGTGCTGCAAGGTGGTAATGCAAAGTCTATGTACTGGTTTTGCTGCCGTTTGCCAATTCAAAACAAACAGGTGTTTTCTAGAGAATGTTTGGAAGTATATTAGAGAATGATTTTCCTATCAAATTTTCTTTTTGATTAGACAGCCAAAATAACTCAGTCCCTAATTCAGTTTTCAAGTCACTTTTTATCTCCGACCTGAAACACAGTTTACTATACTAAAGAGAGCAAGGATTCCTGTCTTCATAAAGCTGATATGATTGAGATTCATTATCAAGACACTTTGCAATGTGAAAGGGGAATGTTAAATGTTTTCCAATATCTCAGCAGTACTTTTACACATTTCATCCTTGTTGTCAATCTAGGATTGGGCTGGACCTCGTCAAGGGAGTAGTCCGTGATAACAAAAAGGCTGGTGTGCTGGAGCCTGCTATGGGGAAGGTAAAGTGTCTCAAATTTGCAACGGAAGCTGCAATAACGATTTTAAGGATTGACGACATGGTGAAGCTAGAGCCGGAGAAGAGAGATGACCCGGGGTCCTATGGCAATGCCAGAAGGCCAGGTGGACATCTCCATTGAAACCCTCGCAAAGGTATTTATGTTGCGTTCGAAAGAGCCTGAGCCGCCGCAAAACCATCATGCTGCCGTTGTGGCGACTGTGGAGGAGTATTCGCGGTGTTTTGACAATGGTTTATTTGAAAAGGAGCGGGAATAAGTCCAGCGACATAAGTCTTGTTGAAATAGAAACTCGGTAGATTATTATGTTATGTTGCCATTCTGCATGGCAGATCAGCGAAAGTGAGTTGGCACGTAAAGTTGCGCAGACATTTTGTGATTTTGCAAGAAATTTTCTCCATGTTTGCCGTTTTTTCTGGTTGGAACCCTTATAAGTGCCCTCTGCTGCGAAGGCGCAGCGGTGTATGACTATGGTATTTAGATCAGGATGAGTCTAAGTTGTTGTTCCGCGTTGCATGCTTGATAGAACCACCAGCCTGGTGATAGATGACAGATGACTGCAATATGCACGGAACATGACAGTGTGCGCGTGATTCTATATGACTCTGATGTCAGAGAGTTTGAAAGAACAGTGTTAGTTTCTGGTTGAGCAATTTTCTTTCATGAAAATACAGTGATGTTTATGGAACAATCGTATCGTATGGAACAATCGTAATATATATATACACAGGAATATACAATATACAATAAGAAAATATATGATAAACAGAACTGTGTTGTACAGATAGCTGTATAGGCGTCTATGAAAGGTGTCTATGACAATGATTTTTGTGGTTGCGAAGAGCATCATTGTTTCGATAAACCCAAAAGTTTATGCTTCATTGTTTAGTGTGGCAGCCTGTCATATGCCACTACTCCTCTCCTGCTCATTGGTGTTTTAACCATCGCAGGGTCCCCGGGCTGTTATTCTAAAAACGTCCGACCATCGCGTTTCACGACCGGATTGCTTGTTGCACCGAATTATTTCCGACACGTGCGCATTCGGATATGACAGTTTTGCGACTTCTCCACCAAATGACTCCTTTTTGTACCGTATGCAACCCTTGTCGTTTCGTTTCGAACAGTGCAGTTCGTGTTTGCAGAACGATCCGTTTCCAAACCACTCCGGTTACAAATCACTCCGGTTTCAAATCACTCCACTTTCTAATCGCTTTACTTTCTAATCGCTCCACTTTCAAATGACTCCACTTTCTAATGTCTTGTTGTGATGCATATTAGTGGAAGCGAACATATGTTCTCCATTGCGCGTTCCTTTTCCCTTTCTGGCACTTGCGTCTGTGAATTATTCTGTTAAATGTCTTTGAGCTAAGGAACACTGCAGGTAGGAGGGGGCGAAGGATTACCTGCGCTCAATTTTAGTTGCATCTCTTCGTCGAGTAATGCTCAATTCCCATTCATAGCCTACCGGGGTTCTGAATGGCAACTGTGGCCTTCTTCCTCTTCAAACAATTGAGAGATCGGTCTTTGTATAGCTTGAACAGGAAATACACCATTGGATTTGTCACAGGATTTAGCCAATACAAGTAATAAACTGTTATCCATGCCTCGTTTTTGAACTGCTCTTTTCTGTTTGTTACCTCGTAAATGAAAAGCGGAAAATAACAAACAACGAAAAGAAGGAAGAGAATCCAAGAGTACAAAACGACACCCGAAGATGAACTTGATGCAGCATTGGACGCAACTAGAACGGGACGTTTTCGAATGCGGTGGCATAACAAAGCGTACGATAAGGCAATCACGGCTGTATTTGCAAAGGTCAAGATGTTCACAGTATATTTGTACCATAGGTATGTCATGGAAAGTACCAAAGAGATGCCCCAAATCAGTAACAGGATGAGAATACATCGACGTGACGTCACAATTCGCTTTGCCTTTAATGGGAAAATAACAGCAACCAGTCGCTGGATGACTATCAGTATGATATGCAGTTGACTCGATATCGAGCTGAAAATGATTGACATTGTATAAATCTGCTTAAAAGTCTCAATAGCTCTGTCATGCAATTTCAGTGACAGCAACAATGTATTGCAAAGTGGAGCCAAACTGCACGTTAACACGTCTGCACTGGCTAAACTTACGATCGTCATTTGAAACGGTTCTCTGTGCTTTCGTCCTTTGAAAACGAGAATAATCTCAATAATGTTCAAGGCTGTTCCAACCAGGCCCAGCCCCGCTATTGCGTAGAAATGCTTCGCAGCACTCTCCAACTTTCCCTGCATACTGTTTTTGGTCTTCGAACCTGCTCTGGCTGCACCGGCCGGCTTATCTAAATATTACTTCACTTTAGCTAGATTCGGCTTGTGTGTAAAAAACAACGGGTATTTTTCAGTTTTGCTTGTGATGCCGGCTTTTCATAACTGCCTTCAAAAATGCCCACTTTTGCTTAATGAAACTTCCAAATTAAGAGATCCTGATTAGACAGCAAAAACACTCACCGGGTCGCTCAAAATTCGCAAATGCAAATTTAAAGGCTAATAGCAAAGTCAAAAACGGTTTGCGTTGTTTGCTGTTCCTATTTTCAGAACTGCAGTACCGCCAATCTAACTTCATAATTGCCGAGGCATCTGCTCATGATCTCCGCACCCGCGCATTTACTGACTGAATGCTTGTGGAGTTGAACTTGAAATCTTCAAAAGAATGCCACCGAAAACAATTCGTTAGTCATCGACCAATCTTATGGTCAACGATATCTTCGTTTATGCGCCTCTCATACCCTTCATCTTGTTGTCGGTAGATTGGTTTCTGATCTGATCTCTTGTTCTTTTTACCTTGTTTGTTATGATATACAATGTTCATGACAATATTACTCTTTCTTCTATTCATTTTTCTTGCAGTTCTTGTTTGTACCTACTCAGAGAATGATGGTCGCTATGCACATGTTTAGCGGCTGTTTCCTTAAGTTGACTTCTTCAGGATTTGTCTCTGTCTTCCGCTCTTCACGTGTTATCCATTTCCTAGCCGTAAAAAGCACAGCGTTGTTTTTCCAAAGTTTGTCTGTGCGTTAGCAAAAATGATAATCTGCCTGATTCATATTTTTTGAACAGGAAATAGATAATATTATATCGGTGACATGGATATGTAAAGACAAACACATTACTTCACAATCAAGTTTACTCGTTTCCAGTAACGAAACGCGTTTAACACCACGGGCCGATGATACGTGGAGAAGTGGGGATGCTGATGTACGCTAAACTCATCTTGGGAACAATATTCTCAAACAGGATGTGAGCTTAGATTTATACCGAGATTGAACCATGCCTTAAAACAATTCTAATTTCAAGGGCCCGTTTTACTGCAGAATATTTGCAAAGCTATTGGAGGAATTCAATTTAGTGTCCTTCGTTTCAAGATATAGCCAGTAGATACAAGAGAAGAAGACAATCAATATAACCATGCTTATTCATGAAAGCAGTTGATTTTTAAAGTCTCAACTTCCTTACTGTGGATGAATAGAAAGAACACTTTATATTGTAACTGTAGATTAAGGTTTGGCAAAAGTTACGAGTAGCAAAGTCTTTTTCTTTACGGCTAAATGCTCCATGGGTTTTCAAAGTCATCGGAGATCTGCTGTTGTTGCTGTGGTCTCATTTCTCTTGAGGCAATTGAGAGACCGGCCGTTGCACACCTTGAACAGGAAATACACCATTGGATTTGTCACAGGATTTAGCCAATACAAGTAATACACTGTCATCCACGCCTCGTTTTCAAACTGCTGGTTATTTGTTATGATTTCAAAAATAAAGAATGGAATGTAACAAACAACGAAAAGTAGGAAAAGAATCCAAGAGTACAAAACTACACCCGAAGATGAACTTGATGCAGCATTGGACGCAGCTAGAACCGGACGTTTTCGAATGCGGTGGCATAACAAAGCGTACGATAAGGCAATCACGGCTGTATTTGCAAATGTAAAAATGTGCATGACATATTTGTACCATGATATTGTCATGGAAAGTACCAAAGAAACTCCCCAAATCAGCAACAGGATGAGAATACATCGACGTGACGTCACAATTCGCTTTGCCTTTAATGGGAAAATAACAGCAACCACTCGCTGGATGGCTATCAGTATGATATGCAGTTGACTTGATATTGTGCTGAAAATGACTGATGTAATGTAAATATCATGAATGTATTTGGTATTTTTTGGATTTAGCGTCAATGTCAGCAAAAGCGTATTGCCGATTGGAGCTGAAATGCACGTTAATGCGTCCGCAATGGCTAAACTTACGATCGCCATTTGGAATGGTTCCCTGTATTTCCGTCCTTTGAAAACGAGAACAATTTCAATAATGTTCAAGACTGTTCCAGCCAGGCCCAGCCCAGCTATAGCCCATAAGTGCTCCTCTGTCCACTCCATTTCACCCCTTGACCTAACATCGACGTTGGTTCACAAAACTGGTAGCGCACAACTGTCTTTTGGCAAGCCGAAAGAAATCTTCCCGCGTTAATTACTCTACCAAATACGCTGATCGCAAATTTCAATCACCTCGTACAAATTGCCTCCAGATGCTCTTCTTTGTCTTTTACACTGCATTGTTTATTATATTAAACTCTAACCAGCATTTTGCATAAATAATGCGGTGTTTTACATGTATTTTCGGTCAACAAAAATGTCAAAAATTCGTCAAAAATCACCCTTGATCAAAGAAGTTCGATTCGCATGAAGTTTCTTGTCAAACAGCTTAGGAGAAAGGCAACTTGTCTTCTTCAAATTATACATTTACAAGTGTTTTAGTGTCTTAGTTGTCATAATTTGTCTTGAAAAGTAACTAAAGTGTACAGAATGCTTTTGAAATTCGTCAAAAATCACCCTTGATAAAAGAAGTTCGATTCGCATGAAGTTTTTTGTCAAACAGCTTAGGAGAAAGGCAACTTGTCTTCTTCAAATTATACATTTACAAGTGTTTTAGTGTCTTAGTTGTCATAATTGATCTTGAAAAGTAATTAAAGTGTTATGTGATAATAAACGGCGAATGTCTATTTCCCCCCAATCCAGGTTCCATACTGAAACTTAAAACGCGATCTCGAATGTCGATGTCCTTTGTTAACTTCTTCAAAACGGGCCAGGATCAAATGAAACTTTGCAAAACCACTAATTTCGATGTGCTTGCGAACATGTTTGAGCTTTTTTTGGAATATTTCAAAAACAAGGTAAGTATAGATGATTTCAAACATATTTGGAAACTTTTCAACAAGTATGGAAATTTAGAATAAGTACAAGGTCTTAAGAAACATAAAAGTCTTGAAACATAATAATAATAAGGTCTTAAGAAACATAAAAGTCTTGAAACAAGTATGAATTTTTCTATGCTATCCTCGTTTTGAAAACGAGAAATGTATGAAAAGTTATTTAAAAGTATAGAGAATTTGGAGCAAGCTTGCCTCCAAGAGAATTTCCATTTTGATCAGCATCCGCACTCTAAAATTGGCGCTCCAGGGTTCCCATGGCTTTTGGCATCATTAGCTGTAGAGGTGCAGTTTAAAGTCATTACCAGTGGCAGTGATATTAGAAACGAAGTTGCACCTTTTTGAATACTAACTTGAATTGGAACTATGGACGTAGAAGAATGCAATCGAAGCGTTAAACAGCAGTCAGAAAAAAATATGCGAATTGAATAGCACGATTCGAAATTATATTGTAACGCTTTAGTGAGTAATAATGTAAATGCAAATTCTGTTAATACCATTTTCAAGTAAACTAGCTCGCTTCAGAAGAAAGTTACAGGAATTCAATGGTTGTATAATCCTTGTGCAATGGCGATATCCCATCTAAGAATATTGCAGTATCTATCAAGCAAGTTTCACTCGTTAAAGGCAGTTGAACGCTTTTGCAACATGGGCAGATGACGCTGGAGAAAGAAAGTGTATGGGCTCATCGTAGTATACGAGGCTATTTTCATAAATGCTCAGAGAAAATGTGAGGTTAAGATTCTTCAGAAACATAACCTATTCTAATACCAAACCTAATTTCAAGGGCCAATTTTCCTTGGTTCAGTATAAGTAATATAGTCAGGCTACTAGGACAACTCAGGTTAAAGTCCTTCCTTTCACGAACTAAGTGTTTACAAGCAGAAACCAGACCGTCCTGGTCCATTTTTTCTGGTAACACCGAAAGGTTCTCAACAAAAAAGCAGTAAATTCGTAACAGGGTGATTAATTCCCTTTGGGTCCCGCGATTCATCCACACCTCTATTCTGTAACAAGCAAAAGCGAATTATTAATAAAAGTCCATTCTTTTTGCGAAATGCTCAATGGATAGTAAAAGTCAACAGGAATCGGCAGTTGTTGCTGTGGTCTCATTTCTCTTGAGGTAATTGAGAGACCGGCCTTTGCACACCTTGAACAGGAAATACACCATTGGATTTGTCACAGGATTTAGCCAATACAAGTAATACACTGTCATCCACGCCTCGTTTTCAAACCGCTGGTTATTTGTTATGATTTCAAAAATAAAGAATGGAATGTAACAAACAACGAAAAGTAGGAAAAGAATCCAAGAGTACAAAACGACACCCGAAGATGAACTTGATGCAGCATTGGACGCAGCTAGAACCGGACGTTTTCGGATGCGATGGCATAACAAAGCGTACGATAAGGCAATCACGGCTGTATTTGCAAAGGTCAAGATGTGCACGGTATATTTGTACCATGATATTGTCATGGAAAGTACCAAAGAGACGCCCCAAATCAGTAACAGGATGAGAATACATCGACGTGACGTCACAATTCGCTTTGCCTTTAATGGGAAAATAACAGCAACCACTCGCTGGATGGCTATCAGTATGATATGCAGTTGACTCGATATTGTGCTGAAAATGACTGATATAATGTAAATATCATGAATGTATTTGGTATTTTTTGGATTTAGCGTCAATGTCAGCAAAAGCGTATTGCCGATTGGAGCTGAAATGCACGTTAATGCGTCCGCAATGGCTAAACTTACGATCGCCATTTGGAATGGTTCCCTGTATTTCCGTCCTTTGAAAACGAGAACAATTTCAATAATGTTCAAGACTGTTCCAGCCAGGCCCAGCCCAGCCATTGCCCATAAGTGCTCCTCTGTCCACTCCATTTCACCCCTTGACCTAACATCGACGTTGGTTCACAAATCTGGTTGCGCACAACTGACTTTTGGCAAGCCAAAAGAAATCTTCCCGCGTTAATAACCCTACCACATACTCTGATTGCAAATTTCAATCATCTCGTACAAATTGCCTCCAGATGCTCTTCTTTGTCTTTTACACTGCATTGTTTATTATATTAAACTCTAACCAGCATTTTGTATAAATAATGCGGTGTTTTACATGTACTTTCGGTCAACAAAAACGTCGGCGTGCGCTTCGTCTAATCTGTCAACTTTTTGTTCCTCAACAAATTCATGATGTCCTTTTATCAATATCTTGTTTATTATGATGTCCACAACAAATGAAAGTTCTCTTCTGTACCATCTCCCCTAGAATACTTTTGAAATTCGTCAAAAAATTACCTATAATTGAAAAACTTTAATGCACATTAATTTATTTTGTCAAACAGCTTAGAATGAAGGTCAATTGGCTTCTTCTAGTTATGCATTGTTTAGTGTTTTATCACCCATTACTAATCTTAAAGTGTATTTTAACATTAAGATATTACCGCTCTATCGTAAATTTCGGACTGTATTTCTTTTCTAGAACCGCCTTCTTTTGCAAATTGAAGAGAGAGTCTCCAATAAACATAATGAACATGCAAAGTTTTCCTTTCATGTCCGAATCTTTTCCTAATCACAAACCAGCGACTTCCAAATTTATAATGTAGTAACAATGGATGTATTAGTAGATTAGCCAATCAGATAGGACTGAACACTAAGTAATCTGAATATTCCCTTAATGCATGGTACAAAACCAAATAGTTGCGTTGCTACAAACATCAACACAAACAAACAAAGTTACTCCAGTAGCTACGCAACAACGACATAAACAAAGCACATTCCCCAAATGATCATTCGACTGAGAATTGTGCGCTTTGAATAATGGTACACCTTTCATTTAATAAGTGGAGAGTTGAAAGCTGCACTTGAGAGATCAGCTGAAAATTTAGCTGACATTGCGATTTGCTCGGGGTATTTCTGTAAACATTGAGATGATTTGAATTATTTGATTTCGAAGAATTTAAGCTAACGGTACAACATTTACTTAAGTTGACTAATAGGAACATGTCTATGCCGTCTCGATCCGATATCTTAGGGACAATGCCGCTTAAAACAGTCGTTTTAGTCAATATAGTGTCAAAAGGGAGATCATCGTTACCTGAAACCATTAGTGGAAAGAGAGACTTCAGGCACTGCCAAGAAGAAGTAGCCTTTTGAACTTTTTCCTCTTGGAAGAATGCGAAATTAGAACATCATGACAGCAGAAATCAGTGAATGGTCCGAGAAAGAACAATGCAATAATAAAAGTTGGTTTCAAGAAGTCTAAATTGATTTCTTTTAAAAAATGGTATTGACAGTCTGAACTGAGTTGGTTAGAAAACAAGTAGACAGTCGCTACTGGCCAGTGGCAACCGGACAATGGTAGCCGGACACAAGCACTTAATTTCCATTTAACAGATGACTTGTCTTTCGCTCATACTCTAAGTATTGAATATAAAACTACCTCAGTAGCAAATTACGTTCTTAGCCATGTCACAGGTATGGTTGATGCAGCAAAATTTGAAACCCGACTAAAAATTTGTTAGGAGTGTGCTCATTGCTTGAATTCTACTCAAATGCTTAATTTGGAAATTATATATTTGTGAAACTAATTGTAGGAGAAGTCCGTAATGAATTATGAAGAAACCTGATTGCATATACTTTTGACCCGCTGTCAATATTGAAAATAAATAATTTGACGTGATAAGCACACAGTGAGAGAGTAATTACGACAGGTGTTTAAAAAGCAAAGAATTGCTAAAATCAGCTTGCTTTAGTAAATGGTATAGGTGGTTGCTTCATCTGAGTTTGAGATATAAAAACATCGATGTGTCGATAAATGTTGTCACCAGCGAGATCATTCTTCAACGCAATATTAACAATCTACAAAGCGTCGTTTCCTCGGCAACCCTTGCCCCCTGGACAATTCTCAATGATGAGATAAAGCCGTTCGAGTTACAGTTGCTACTACTGCATCAAGAACCATTGCAGGGGGCCCTTTTGAACTGCATCATTAGACAACGGTGAAATAGCTGATCTTCCTTTGGTGAGCGCCTAAGTAAAGTGAAGTTACCGTCTTGCCGAGAGTGGCCAAGGTGACAGACACTGTTCACAGACACTGTTCACAGACACTGTTTCTTACTCTTCGAAATTGTGCCAAGCGGTGTGGCGATCCTGGTAACCAAAGTTATCAAAGGAAAAGATATGTATTCGGCAGATTTCTATGCTTTTGTAGGAATCGGTGTGGCAGGCGCTGCATTGAATGTCCTTGAGATTGCCTTGATCTTGAAAGGAGGCCAGTACCGACTGCCATTCCAGATGACTATCCTCAGTCTAGCGGTGGCAGACTTGTTGACATGTCTCACACTCGCAATCTGCAACACACTGATTCTGCTTCTAAAGATAGAGCTCCATGAAGATTTTAAGATCTACATCATGTCGATAGTTTTTAGCAGTGTCTCAAGCAGTTCACATCATCCTTATAACAATTCAGCGACTAATTGCTGTGCTGTTTCCATTCAGTTGTAAACGAATGGTGACGTCATATCGATGCCGCTTCTTGTTGTTGTTGTTGTGGGCATTGTCGGTCGGAAGATTCCCATGATGGTTGGTCAGGATGTTCTGGCCATTCTATCGTTCGCAAGTGCTGTTGTGATTGCCTTGTCGTATGCCTTCATTGTTTATCGCATCAGAAATCGACCGGTTGTGTCCGCTTCCAATGCCGAAACATCTGCATCTTCAGGGCTCGTTGTGTATTCTGTTGTTCTTTTCACCCTATTCGTCGCTTCGTATTTCCCACTTTCCGTCACTATGATGATCGATGGTAAAAAGGATACCAACAGTAGAGCAAAGGTACTAGTATACTACTTGTGTTGGCTAAATCCAGTCACGAATCCAGTGCTATACTTTCTTTTCAAAGCGTCAAAAGGCCGTGATATCAAGTGCTTGAACAGAAGAAAGACCACAGTTACCACTGAAGAGCCCTGTCAAGAATGAATGCCAAAAGAAAACAAGAACGAGCCAAAGCAGCGTTCGTTGTCATCTACAGCTTACACGCTTCAAGAGTCGTGTGTTCGACAAGGAAGAACCTTTGTAACTTGAAAGATATAGCTTAGCTGTAAATTTGTAACCAGCAGATTAATGACATGCACCACCTCTTTGTGAATTCAAGACATGATTAGTTTCATCTACTGGAACAATGCTATAACGTTTTACTCATTTCACTTTGACTTTCCCAGCATCCATCAAACGGCAGTCATTACTAGAACCCAATGTTGTATCATTAAAGTACTTTATTTAGGCAGAACTATTTTTCAGCTGTTCCGTGCCTTTATAAAGCATTTTTGATTGAGACATACTCATTGCACGATTTATATATTAACTGACTATGCTAGGATGCAACCGGACAGTGGCAACCGGACAGTGGCAACCGGACAGTAGCAACCGGACAGAGGCTGTCTACACTGATTAGTCAAGATCTTTGACATGATAAGCCATTCTTTTCTATTAAAAAAGCTCCCAGGTTATTGAATAAATGACGGTTGGCTAGGCAAGCTTAATAATTATCTCTTTTTACGAAAGCAGTTTGTCGAAATAAATGGGACGATGTAAATTGCTATTCTAGTCTATACAGGTGTTATGCAAGGCGCAATATTGGGTCCGTTGCTGTTGCTCCTTTGCATGAACGATTAAGGGGAATGCTAGTGAAATTTTTCAATCATCACATGTGCATAAGACACTGTTCTTTTTGCATTATCCAAGTGTGGAGATGGTTAAGAAGGGAGGTCTGGCGACTACATAGATGACTTTCACATATGGTTTGGTGAGATTGAACTGATTGTGAAATTGGGAGGATGGCAACACGTAATCAGTGTTGTTTGGCTACAAAAGTGGCATAGTTTCCTTACTAGGAAGCAGTTTGGAAATAATATGGATAGAACGGTTATCAACTGAACAACAAATTATAAATAATATGGAGTTCATTTAGATCGAACTTTGAAAGTTGATACACACTTCTGCATAGCCTGTAAAAATAATGCCTACCGATCGATCATGATAAAAAGTAGAAAATGGAGTGACATTGAGGACAGCCGAAGCATTGAGACTTTGAAAAAGCATCGATAATAGAGGAGGGAACGAAATCGCAGCAACACTTAGGAATAACACGGAGATACTAATACCACCAATCTCCAGCGTGATCGTAAACAGTGAGCATTAGAGGCATTGAGTCATGGTAAATAGCGGTTTTCCACGGGCTGTTGTCTGTTTTCATGTGATAAATCGGCTTTCATGTGATCAGACATAAACTGCGAGGTTAAAACATCATGTGTGCAGTTTGCTTGACAGCCAATCAAATTAACGGAGCTATCATAGTGACTCAGCAATTTTTGCAATTGGTTACACGCTTTCCATTTATCATGACTCAATGCCTTTAAACACCATAAAATTCCATTGTGTCGGTTATGACACTCTTGAACTACTTAAATATTTGACTAGTGCTTTGCGGTACAAAATTTTACGATAGTTAGAAAAAGCGGAATCACTTTTTGCATACTTGAATATTGTTTTAAGACGTTGGGCCTCAAAGATTCCACATGAAATAATCAAAGTTCAGTGAAGTTATCGAAAGGTAAAGTTTGTGCTAGATGTAAGGGGTTTTTCGTCTTGCCGCCAAAGCATTTAAGGCATAACCACTTGGGAGACAGCAACATAAATTACAATACTGTTTTTAGGAAAGCATTAAAGGAACATGTCTGAGAGGCCTTAATAATACTTTAAGCGCTTTTATTGTTTTATAAGGTTTCAATTCTCATTCAACTTTGAGAAAAGTACACTAATTAGGTTGGTAGATAACCCCATATAGAAATTCAGTTGTTATCATTCTACGTAGAAAACATGGGCTTGAAATTGGACGTGTCAACTTACCAGGCACTTTCACAGAGTATTTTTTATGCGAAATTTTGTTAGACCGAAAAACGTTAATGAACGCAGGAAATGTACCATCGCCAATCAATTTCCCGTAGCGAAATTGAGAACGGAATCTGAGAGCCTGGCATATGTGAGCCTTTTGGGTTTTCATTGGCTTTTTGCTTGACATTATTTTTAGATTGATTTGAATGCTTATCAGAAATGGTATGTTGGCCTAAGCCCAAAGTGTTTCATTCACAACTTACAGTTTTCGATTGTCCGATGACGTTGCGACAGCTGATTGGTCAGAATAGAGCCAATCAAGAAGGGCATTCTTCCTTTCTAAATAAATTTAATTCCCGTCGAATTTAGATTTCCAGTCACCTTTTCGCACAATTTCAGGTTAACAGACAACAGTTTCCCTATCTGATGCTCATACCCGTAAGTATTGAATAAAAACAGCCTAATTGGCAAATTTGGTCTACGCTACTCACAGGAGTGGTAGCACAGGTATGGTTGAAGCAGCAGTAGCTCAAGCCTGACTGAAACCGTTTGTGAAATAACTTATCATGAATTCCTCACTTAATTATAAAGGAAACCTGATTGCATATACTTTTGACCCGCTGTCAATATTGAAAATAAATAATTTGACGTGATAAGCACACAGTAAGAGAGTAATTACGACAGGTGTTTAAAAAGCATAGAATTGCCAAAATCAGCTTGATTTAGTAAATGGTATAGGTGGTTGCTTCATCTGAGTTTGAGATATAAAAACATCGATGTGTCGATAAATGTTGTCACCAGCGAGATCATTCTTCAACGCAATATTAACAATCTACAAAGCGTCGTTTCCTCGGCAACCCTTGCCCCCTGGACAATTTTCAATGATGAGATAAAGCCGTTCGAGTTACAGTGGCTACTACTGCATCAAGAACCATTGCAGGAGGCCCTTTTGAACTGCATCATTAGACAACGGTGAAATAGCTGATCTTCCTTTGGTGAGCGCCTAAGTAAAGTGAAGTTACAGTCTTGCCGAGAGTGCCCAAGGTGACAGTACTGTTTCCATGTCCTCGATAAGCTAAGGTGGCATATACTGTTTCCTTGTCCTCGATAAGCTAAGGTGGCAGATACTGTTTCCATGTCCTCGATAAACAGTGACAATCATTGTGCCAAGCGGTGCTGACGATTGAGGAATGACTGATGACAGAGAAACCCTGGCGATCTTGGTAAACACCATGAAAGTTCTAAAAAGTAAAGCATAAGATGGAAACTGCACATATCTACGGCTTCGCAGGAATCGGCGTGGCAGGCGCTGCATTGAATGTCCTTGAGATTGCCTTGATCTTGAAAGGAGGCCAGTACCGACTGCCATTCCAGATGACTATCCTCAGTCTAGCTGTGGCAGACTTGTTGACATGTCTCACACTCGCAATCTGCAACACACTGATCCTGCTTCTAAAGATAGAGGTTCCGTACCCTGAAGAATTTGTGAAGATCTACATCATGTCGATAGTTTTTAGCAGTGTCTCAAGCCAGTTTCACATCATCCTTATAACAATTCAGCGACTAATTGCTGTGCTGTTTCCATTCAGTTGTAAACGAATGGTGACGTCATATCGATGCCGCTTCTTGTTGTTGTTGTTGTGGGCATTGTCGGTCGGAATGATTCCCGCAATGATTGATGGTCAGGATGTTCTGGCCATTCTGTATTTCGTAACTGCAGTTGTGATTGCCTTGTCGTATGCCTTCATTGTTTATCGCATCAGAAATCGACCGGTTGTGTCCGCTTCCAATGCCGAAACACCTGCATCTTCAGGGCTCGTTGTGTATTCTGTTGTTCTTTTCACCCTATTCGTCGCTTCGTATTTCCCACTTTCCGTCACTATGATGATCGATGGTAAAAAGGATACCAACAGTAGAGCAAAGGTACTAGTATACTACTTGTGTTGGCTAAATCCAGTCACGAATCCAGTGCTATACTTTCTTTTCAAAGCGTCAAAAGGCCGTGATATCAAGTGCTTGAACAGAAGAAAGACCACAGTTACCACTGAAGAGCCCTGTCAAGAATGAATGCCAAAAGAAAACAAGAACGAGCCAAAGCAGCGTTCGTTGTCATCTACAGCTTACACGCTTCAAGAGTCGTGTGTTCGACAAGGAAGAGCCTTTGTAACTTGAAAGATATAGCTTAGCTGTAAATTAGTAACCAGCGGATTAATGACATGCACCACCTCTTTGTGAATTCAAGACATGATTAGTTTCATCTAATGGAACAAAGCTATAACGTTTTGCTCATTTCACTTTGACTTACGCAACAACCATCAAATAGAGACAAGGATTAGTGGAACCGTAAACTTAAATCCTTGAAATTTTGGCGACCAGTTTATTTTATTAATGCCAGCTTTATTCACATTACTTTCTTCCTTCTCATTAATTCAGTACACATCTATGATATCAATTTTCACCATTTGTCTATCAAATGAATATCCCAATATTCATCTTCTTCATCACCTCCCACTCCCACGTCCCATCTTGGTGTGTATTTAAGCATGTAGTTTAGTTCTATTCATTTAGCTGCGATGTGTTTAGAAAAAAACAAATACGCGTGCTTTCTGACAAACCTCTGAAACCTCTGAATCCGAGTTCTCTGCTCGTTGAATAAGAACCATTCGAGAAGATCCAGACAACACATGGACATTCGTTTCAGTAGTGACCACAGTGGTGACCACAACGTGACCACAGTGGTGACCACAATGTGACCCGAACACGCATCACTACAAAGTAGATAATGGAGCAAAACTTTAATTCCACTGCTCTATGCCATTTTGTAATCTTTTCATACTTTATATATATATATATATTTGTTGTGAGTTGTATTTAAAGAAATTAGTAATTTTCACGTATGGTTTGGTGCGATTGAACTGATTTTGAAATTGGGAGGATGGCAGCACGGAATCAGTGTTATTTGGCTTCGAAAAGTGGCCAAGTTTCCTTGCTAGGAAGCAGTTTGGAAATTATATGGATAGAACGGTTATCAACTGAACAACAATTTATAGATATTTTGGATTGCATTTAGATCGAACATTGAAAGTTTCGAGTTTATGAAGGAAAGCTAATTGCATCAAATGTTTGACCTGCTCTGTAAACATGTAAAGTCATTTTACAAGTTATTCTATTTAGGATAATCGAGACAATGTAATTTTTCAAAATTTATTTCATAAGTTTCTGCCAAACTGCACGCAATCATAAACTTTACCCAACCATTAAGAAAAATTAATTTAATACACATAAACCCATTTAATTAAATTTATTCCGTAACATTTGACGAAGTCCTCCATGTCTATTCATAATGGTGTTTGGATTTCCCGCCAAAAAATAATACTATATACGACATAGAGACGGTGGAGGAAGGCCTTAGGAATAGAGCGAGTTAACGAGACCTCTTGTTGTCATAGTTGCTGTACTGTGAGTAGTTTTGATACATCTGCATTTAAATTGTTAGCATATAGACAGTCTAGTCAAAACCAAATCCATATTCCCTTCGGGGTCCCCATATGACACCTAGTTACGACTATTTTATAACTACAGCCTACCCAACTCAGACTTGAAAAGGGTAAAAGTGCATTAAGGAACAATTCGGTAAACCTAGCTCTAAACCAACGTTTTTTAGATGAAAAAGATTTCAAAACGCTTGTTTGGTGGTAGTTTTTGTTCAAGGATGACATGTGTAATGGTACAATTCAGCTGCGGATGGTGCTCAATGTCTTACATTTCTGTAACCGACCATAGCTCCGCTCAGGGCTCGGAGATATTTATCAGAAATAAAGTTACAAAGTTGAGACCAAAGAACTGTGATTATAAATGTATTTTTCCGTAGATTTTTTTCCGAGGCAAAGTTTTTAGATATTCTTTCTTTCGCAAGGCATAGTATTCTTTCGCAACAATCCCGTTTCAAAACAGGATCATAATGGAGACATCAAATTTTTATGCAAAAAAATCCGCCGATTAATCAACTACAAAATATGCCCGTGTTTAACTTTTTGAGTTGGTCTAAAATTTTCACTGCATCTAGTCTTAAGGACTTAGGATGATATAAACACACGAGTCAAACGAAATGCACTTTTAGGGGGAATCCCAAACCCATATTCTATGTCATCCAACTTAACGAAAGTCTTAATCAGGTGTCTTCTTCAAATTTTGACCATACGAAAGCTGCAAAATCTCATATGGCTAATTAAAATAAATCCAAACAGCACATTCATGATTGCTTTACGAGCAAAACAGGCTCTAAAATCAAAATATTTATCGGCAATGACTCAAGTAAACAAGAAAACTGATGTCAGCCGCAACAGCATCTTAATTGAAATTGGCATTGAAAACACAAACTCGGAATTTTGAAATCTGTTAAATAACCGTTGTTTTTCTCTTTGTCGGTTGAATTAGTCAGTAAAATAGAATTTGTAAAGTGGAAAAAACATTGGTAAGCACAACTGCTGGTTTTTATACGCAAACTTCGTTTGGAGATGTGGTGCGGAGCGGAATAAGGACACGCGCGTCCCACAGTTTCACCTCAGCAAGGCTGCAAAATCTCCATCTATGCGCTAATTAGCCTCTACCATGTCACTAATTTGCCGTGCTTTTCCCATTTCGCGCCAAAGCCATAATGACACCGGCGCGCTGCTCTTTACTAGGGGTACTGATCTGGCTCTCGTCACTGGCTGCGGCTGCTGCAGTCGAGAAAATGTCCATTGCATTTAGTGTCACATTCATGACGAGTGCTTTTGTCACCGCTTTTTCGTATGCCTTCATCGTGTATCGCATACGAAATCGTCCAGCTACGTCCAACTCCACTACAAATGCAACTCCACATGTTATTCTGCATTCCGGTATACTTCTACTCCTGTTTATTGTTTCATACTCTCCCATTTTCGTCCATTTCGTAACTACCGATAAGGGTAGCGCGATGAATGTTTATAGAATTGTCGCTTACTACTTCCTTTGGCTCAATTCGTTAACCAACCCATTGGTGTACTTTTTGTTCAAAGTGTTCACATCCGGTGGTCTCAAATGTTGCAAAGATCAGAACACGGCACCCTCTGAATAGCCAGTCCAATATCCACTCTTGCGAAGATCAGAAGCCATGAAGTTTACAGAGGCAGGCAAAGGATGAGTTCTTGGATTTAAGGCTTGAAATTATCAAAAATCTTCTTGTGTGAATAGCCACAAAAATCCCCCATTTGAAAGCTACAAAGACACTTGACTTAATGACGCTCGTCTAAATAAACAAGAAGGAAGACTGTTCAATTCCATGTTTGCTGCAATTGAAGATTGTTCTTAAGATCGCTATGCGATCGGCTACAAAGTAGCTTGCATAGAAAACACTTCCAACCGCCATTCTTTGAAAGACAAATGAAGAGACCGAGGCTGTACACAAGAATCACAAAGCAAAGCAAGATGAAAGATTAACAGGTCTAACAAATCCTCACATATTATTATTATCAAAAATCAATTTTTAAAATTTCAGAATTTTCATTCTTTCTCTACCATGACTTCGTAGTTTTATCAAATTGTCTAATTTGTACATAATACATTATTGGTTCAAGTTCCAGTTTTACAGAACTAGAACGTGCATTGTCTAAGAGCAGCATTCATTGATCTTGATGCTTATCTATGATGAACTTCAACTTGTCCACGGAAATATTGCCACCACAACTTACAATAACGACGTTCTTTCCTTCATATTGGTCTTTTGTTTTTAAGAAAGACGCAATGGCAACCCCTGCTGCCCCTTCCACAACCTGCAGGAATTTTCAAGAAAAAGTGATTTTCTATGATACTATGTCAACGGCTTATTATATCAATTTTTCTCAATCACAAGCTACAAGTGCATCAATATTATAGCATAACAGGAAATGAGGCCAGCTTAAAAATTCCTTTTCTATTTGCTCACTTTTGTTTGAATAATACCAGAAACTCGTGAAATTCATTAGAGTAGAGACGGACGAGTTGAAAATTGAGTATCACCAGGAAACAAAATTCCTCCAATGAGGCGGTCATCATGTTAATTTTACAAAGGCGGTCATCGGGGTAATTGATAAAGTTTGAGGTAACTAGGCTGAAGATGTATTTTCAATGCTCTCGGGTAGGATAAAAGTGATAGAAACAAGTTTTTAACTCGTATGTATGATAAAATTGTGATCAACGTCTTCTACAAAAGAAACTCCTACCTTACAGTGTTCTCTAAGCATCTTATAAACAGCGTAAGAGATTTCTTCCTCAGTCACCAGTACCCAGGCATCAACAAGATCTCTGCAGATGTCAAACGTTACCTACAGCAGCAAAAAAATCGACAAGAAATGATACCCTCCAAAGTTGAAGAATGGGTAGCCAACAAAAAGGTTGGCCAACAATGTGACACCATGTTAACCAAAATGTGTTAATTGTCAAAAGGCACATGAATGAGGTTATCAAGCACATCTTTCACTCCACGGGAAACTAATTCGTCATCTTTCACTCCACGGGAAACTAATTCGAAAGAATTGAAAGAATCCCTTACTGCGTTCTTTTCTATGCCACCCCCGGTTCCATCAGAAAGAGTTTCCAATGAGTCAATGTCCACTATCGATCCATGTTTCACTGATTCATACATCACTTTGGAATTCTCTGGTTGACATCCGATTATCTATGTAACAAATTTATTCTGAAAACAAATGTGTTCCGTGACGCAGGCTTACTAATAGCATGGAACAACTGAACCATGATTTTTGTACACTAGAAGTGCGTTCTTGTCCTAAACGATAGCTTAGGAACATCGCGCAGTGGAGCCTTAGTTTTCGCAAGCTTAAATGAGCTTTTCGTCTGACACTCAGCAGAGCGCGTGATTGGACAACTATTTTAGCCAACCTGCAAGTACCGACGTTTTCTTTAAAAGAGTTTACGTGACAAAACGAACTCTAGAGACAACAATGTGCCCCAACCTCCCCACCCTCACCACCTCTTGTGATGTTTTTTAAAATGCAACTTGCTATTCTTTTTACCAGTCTTGGGTTCATTTAGTTTTTGAGTGTTAAACTATTTGGTACATTCTCCTTTCTTGCATTCATGTTACATTCATTATGGAGCGTTTCTTGCTTTGTTTACGTTGTTCCTTTATCTGGTCCAAATTGTGGTGAACAGTGTTCCAATGTAATGTAATGATCTAAATTCTCTTTTTTTTATACTTTGCTGTCAAAACAAATCATCGTGCAAGCAACGAGGAGCGAAAGTTTCTCCAATCCATGTGTCATAGATCTCTTTATTCATCCATTCACTCATTCATCCATCCTAATACTCCTGATACTTTTTCAGTAAGTAACGCTTGGACCTCTCCAAAAGGGAATGCAACAAGCAGCCAGTTTCCAGGTCTCAGTTGATACATGTTGTATTTATACTATGCATTTCAGGTATTTTTTGAGCTAATTAAGCAACCATCTACTCTCCTTTGCCCTTGATTTTCATGTTGATGGTAATAGGTCTTTGTCTTTGGAAAATAAAACTTTGTTACCTTTACATTAGGCTTCTTGCTTTTCAAATAGGATGCTATCCCAGAAATGAGCCCTCCACCTCCAACAGAAACAAACACTGCATCGACAGATGGAAGATCCTCAAATATCTCCAGCCTAACAAAGAAAACAACTCTTAAAGCTATTATTCATGAATAAGGCATCTTTTTCATAAAATTAGGCATCAATTAGGCAATCATAATTGAAATACACTGCAAATTGGAGCAACTTTGAAATTTCTCAGTTAAAATTATCCTTACCCAATAGTTCCCTGACCAGCAACAACATCAAGATCATTGTATGGTGAAACATACAGAGCCCCAGTTTCCTATCAACAAATTATAGAGAATCATAACAGAAGATGAAAAACAGCCATAGAGAAGAATTCATAAAAGTAGTAAATTATTGGGCAAAAAAGTTGATCCTCTTATATTTGAACATAAAATAGTGTGCAAAGAGAGACAGATTTGTTAGTGTTAGTGTTAATCTAACACCCTAAAAAGTTTTGGATGGATGATAGTTGTACAAGGAAAAAATACACAGTTCTGCTACCTTAATTGCCATGAATAGGATCTATGTGATAAGACTTTATGGATGTGTCATAAAAACATTTCTATTCAACTCACAATTTTTAGAGTTTATTTATCAAGTTTTGTACCTTTGCATAACCTCTTGCAAACCGTTCAGTTTCAACACAGTCTGTCCCATGCAATTTCAAGCTGACATTTGCTTGCTTAATACGATTAACTTTTGCAGGGCTTGTATTCTCTGGGGCAAAAATGATGACATCAACATTTGTCCCACTGACACTTTCAGCCTACAAAGTAACAATTAATTCTTTATAGTTCAATTATTCAAGTAGGTTTCTATAAAGTAATAAGCAGTAGTTTTACCATTCCATAAGCAGTAAGCAGTAGTTTTACCATTTACAATTCCAACCAATCTGTATGGCAAAGAGCTTTTCAGCAAACAAAAGTTGCTGTTGAAATTTGCAATTGAGCAATGATTGGTTATTTTGTATGATAACCTCAAAGTCTTGGGTCCATTCCATTGTGATAGGCATGTACATTAACATTGGTATGAACTACTGACTATGAACATACCTCTCCTTTTTGCAAAAGAAGATTATAGATTAATGAGACTAAGAAAATATAAAAACAACTGTGTGCATTGATACTTACACATGCAAGACCATGGTTTCCAGTGGATGCTGTCACAATGTTTTGCTTTCCATCTGTAGCCTGACAAATCTTTTGTACCTTGTTTACTGCACCTCTGAGCTTAAAAGAATTTGTGACTTGTTCCTCTTCTACAAATGTTTAATTAATGTCAAGCATTAGTTCAATATTTTCAACTTTTAAGGGTAAAGCTTGATTATTAGTAATTATACAATTTTTGCAATAGGCTTATAACCTGTAGCAAAGTCCTACAGGGACCACACAGGTAAGAGGGACAGCTGAGGGTCAATTTTAAAAATGATGAGGACTGAAAATCAAACCTACCAAGGAAGCTTATTCCCTTTACTCGAGCATACCCTGTCATTACAATGGAATATTTATAATTTATATTAATGATTTATGTGTTATTGAGAAATACACTAGGGACTGTGTTGTAATGACGATAACAATTGATTGACAAGGCAAGCAACCTCCCCCCCCCATTTCTTTCTGGAGCCAAATATTTGTTCAACACCATGTAGAAAGGAATAGAGAGAGGTTTTTGGGTAGAAAGAGAGCAGGTCAAGTATACAATACTTTATTTTGCTTAGTAGGGCCCTGACTTTGATTTAATTATTTACATTTTCAGGGGTGGCTGCACCATTTCATAATCTTCAGAATTTGCCCCCTTACTGACCGCGCTTTATGTACACAGAAGTGCATTCCGATGACAGCCATGCAGAGTGGTCCAGTGGCGTTCTTCTCACATATCTTTTTATTCTATCGTACGCTTGCTCTGTGTTGGCCGCAATTTTTTCATAGTTCGTCTGCATGATTAGATTGCTTCGAAGCGTCAACTTCCGCTCCTTGCTTTGGAAACCCTCAAACGAGGCTTCAGTAGTAGGAAAGGAACGCACAGGAACACACTGCCCCAAAGGCAGGGATAAGGCGGCGAGGGGGCTCAGAGGGTGGGCTCAGCCCCCTTCTTTAAATTTTCGAACAAAATCGGGGGGGGGGGTGCTAGCTTACAAACGGTACGCACGTCCTGCGGTGCCTTGGAATGAATTATGTTTGCAATACAACAGCAACAGCACTTGTATAAACGTGCATTGAAGTTGGCTATGCATCCATTAGATGATGCGTGGATTTTTATCCTTTGCACTATGGCCCTGATCTAGCACTTCGTTATCTCCAGTCATTTTCATAACCATCACTCGTGTCATCGGCATTAATGTCTTCGTAAAATAATTTCCTTACTTTCTGCCAAAATCATTCAGCTGTATCTTTAAATCTTGAACAGTTATATGGTGATCATTGCTCAGTGACTCAAAATTGGTAGGAGAAAGGAGTTGGAATGTGGCAAGGAGGTTCTTGTTCTCTTATAAGCGACTTCTCGTCGAATCCAACACAGTTCGCAATGACTTTTGGGTGTTGCTGTCGGCTTATCCACTGTTTGCTCTCCAGGCGTCCCCCACAATGTTCTCTGCCTTGAAATTTCTTTTTCCATCTTGGTCATATATTCCGGATGATTTCTGAGTTTTTGGAGTGCCACCAATCATAAACAAAGAAGTTCAAGTCAAGTCTGATTGGCCCATAGAGCAGGGGCGGATCCAGAGAAAAATCTTACTGAGTTCCGAAAGGGTGTGGTCAAAAAATCATTAAACTATATGATAACTTCCTGTACCCGAAGTGCTGCATGAATATTATCTGGTCTTGGTAAAGGTTCTGTGGCATATCCCATGGGTATCAGAGCCTCAAGATTTCGAACTACATTTCTGTGACAAAATTATGGAGACTCTGGTACCTAAAGTTTGTAGCGTACAATATATTTCCTGTTGTTTACAACTTTAAACTAAAATTGTTTACATAAAGAGTTATCAATTTTCTATTATTTTTTATTGCAGAGATTTTGAAATAGTATTGCTTAAATAATTCGTAGCAGGTATTAGTTAAGGGTTTAAGTAAAGATGGGGAGGGAGCAATTGAAGAAATCAATTTCTTAAAATTTCAAGGTTTGTTGGAACCATACTTGAAATAGAGCTGCTTTATGTATATAATTGCAAACACATTTTTTAATACAGATATTGACAATTTTGCTCAACTGTGTAAAGTCCAAATTTGTGATTGGATCAGCCCATAACAGGCACCTTGGAGTGTTGAGCAAAGTGGGGGTCTAAAAAAGTGGGGGGGGGGATTTAAACCATATAAAAGGAGGCTTTACTGGTAGTTTAATTGATAATAATTTTTTGCTAAAGGTGGGGGAAGGGCTCAAGCCTCCAGCCCCCTACTCCGCGGTGCCTGCATAATTAGCTGTTGCATCATATATTTTATGTAGTATTCACCCCTCATACACCCCTTTAAGGGCACCATTTTATCAACCTTGGCAACTTTAGTTTCAATACAGATATAACATCAAAGAACGAATAATTTAGTTGAGTAGTACGTACTGCTCTTTGCTCCAATAATGTTAGGGTAAGCAGACAGGTTCCAAGGTCACGATTCTGCTACTCTGTTTGAGATTTTCTCTGTCAAAAAGACTCTGCAACAGCATCTCGTGACAGCAGAACTGCGTGTTCACTGCTCCAATTAGTTTTGGATAAATCTAAGATATTTCTTAGCTTTGCCTTCATCTTTAAACAATCTGCTAGACAGCTGCGAAGGTAGCAAAAGTATGATGAGATTGCTAAATCTGCGGTCGCCATTCTGAATACAAAATGTGACAAGCTGCCAGAGCATCGTGGTCCGATGGTATACAATCAAAAACAATAAACAGCCAATAAACGGCTGGATTATTGTTTTGTTTACTGACAAATATGGTGTCATTTTCGAGTTCTAAATGCTGTTCTGACTGAGTTCCATCCCCGTTCCAAATAAAATTTTCACTGTTTTATGCAACTCACTTCCGAGGCCCGAAACTTGTCGCTGCCAAAGATGGGCGGCTTCCATTTCGATAAGGGAGGAGGATAGGAGAGAAGACAAGAAGGACGATTCAGGCGAAACAAGTATCAAAGCTCTATTCAGTGTTTTCACGGAGCTGACTGTACTTTGTCAGATGTTTTGCTAGATTCTTTTGCTGAAATGTATTTATGTTATATCAATCTTTCTATACATTGACTCTGGAAAGCTGACTGAGTTCCGGGCACCAAGGAACCCACTCTGGATCTGCCCCTGTAGAGGATTGGCCATACTTCTTTGGAGCATGCGCAGTACGAAGTCAAACTTGTGCGAATGTGGTTGCTGTTCCCTTGAAATCACTCGTCTTGATGGTTCGCGTTGTTTTGTCTATTTTGGCCTAGATAGAGTGTGATATCAGCCTTGGAAGCAAAAAAAGGCAGATTATGATCGATAGAATGGGCTTTTTGATACTTATAGGCAAATAGCGTAGTCTCGGTTTTTGAACTGGCCGATCCTCTGTAATATGGTGGGATTTCAAGAACAGGATTTTTTTACCTGCTTTGGTACGGACGCAAGAATTGGAAGGAATTGTAACATTACTGGGTGCATTATTAAAACTACGGCGAGTCACTGCCATTGCAACTATTGTACAGTTTTCTTTTAAGACTTGAATTCAATGAGGATGGAGAAGTACATCTTTCCCAAACACGAAACAGAATTGTACCAATAATATTATCGACAGTTGACTCGAAGCATATTGTCTACCCAATAAAGATAGTGATCCTGTTATTGAATTATTTTCTCCCCCTGGTAGTCCCCTACAAAGTTTTGTGATTAAAAGGAAAAACACCATTGTTAGCAAAACATGGCATTGCCAAGTTCTGTGTATGTCTAGTTCATTCCCCTTAGTTTCATAAGTTAGCATCCAAAAGTGATGAGTCTAATAGAGAGTTAAACCGCAAATTCATTATTTAAGCCTGTTTTAGTAACAGAAATTTTTGGCAGGGCAGAAATCTAGAGGAGCACAAAAGACTTTCGAAGCAGCCCACTTATATGTATAACTAGTTCCTTGTACGAACAAAGGATGTTAGGTTTCCATAAGAGGAAAAACAAGCTAGAAAAACAATAGAAATGCGTCTGGATACATAGGTATAATCTGATTCAATCCATAGCGTAGTCCTTAAAATAATACTTATAATAGAGGGTGGTTTCATTAGTGCAAGTGTTCCTACTAGCATATGCAATGCAACAAAGAGTGCGATGCAAGTTGACGCAAATGTTTACGCGCAAACAAGTATGACTAACGCTGCGCAAACGAGGCGGGTAAGAGCGAGGCTTAGCACTTCGAGTAGCGGTATTACAAGATTCATATTTCATTGTTACAATTATAATGCTGTTTCTTATCTGCAATGGAATGGTATTTCAGGCCTCTGCACTAATGAACGATAACGCGCTTCAAACGCAGGAATGGATCAACCAATCAGAGCAATTTTCCCCTCTGCTCCTTCGTCCCCTTTCAGCTTCAACTATGGCCTCGCTTTCATTTCATGTCAGAAAATTTAATTTGAATTATTCATCGCTTTAGACAATAGTCCAAATGTAAAGGAACACGCCAAGCACGCTGTAAACAGTTTTAATATGGGTGAAAATAAGTATATTCGGCACTCTGGTTACATATCTCAACATTGAATTTACTCAATGGCTTTGCAGCTAAAACTGTATGCCTATTAAAGAAAGCGAAAATACTGACAGCGAAGGTCTGGTTACATCCACAAAGGCCCTGAAAGCTAGGCCAGGGAAAACCTAATGTCGTTGTCCAGCGACCGCAAGAAAATAACAAGAACATTTCCAAGTATACAAATGGATGACAATCTTGTAGATCTTGGGTTGAGTGATGAAGATTCTCTCTTAGAGGTTTTGAAGGAACGCGAAGAAAGAGGCGAAAGTTTTGTAAGTATGATTTCTCCTTAACGACTTTTAAAAATTGCATTACACTTTTTCACGAAATCAGCTGTTTTATACAAAATGTATTTCTCTCGATATATTGTAGCTTTTGTAATTTAAGTTTCTAAAACGCTCAAAGACAGTCCATCGTATTGCCTTAAATTATAGTTTGGTTTTGGGGCAATTTTTAAGCATATCAAACGCTGTGTATACGTGTAATCAAAGAAGGAAACGCAAATCAACCTTACTGATTAGCCTAAGCCTGCTACTATCCTGTCGCTCATTCATGCTGCTTAGAGTCTAAATAATCCTCTATGATTTTCATCGTCATCGGTTTTTCTGGAATAAACAATCATGGCTGTTTTATCAAAGAACCAATGTGTTCTGTTATCTTTATCATTTTTATAATGTCTTTGTCATATCATATTATGGGTGATAACTGTTAAACAATTGTTGTTATTAGGTTGGCTGCGTATAAGGTTTGGATCCTTGTGCTGCACAAGTTACATTGTAGCCTTTTTCTTCTTTATTTCACAGAGTACATTTGAATATTATGAACAAGATTTCACAAAAAGCTGTTTTGCCACTCCTCAATTTTTTATTGCAATATTTCTGCATCAGTTTTTTGTACCTAAATTGTGCACTTTCAGTCAAATTGATGACATAACTGGTTTAAGATGTGAATCATAAAACTGAGAAAATAAATTTTGAAGACACTGAATACATCAGACTTGAATAACATTATTTTGTTTATGTAAAAAGAATTGGCTATTTGTATGTCAAATAAAAAATTTGCTACTTCACTACATTTTCTGATAATTTGAGCTAAAAATTAATCATTGTGTGACTTAGAAAATAAGACAATAAAGGATTCATGATCTTTTAGGCTGCAAGTTTTGTTGCTAAAGTTGTGTATGTTTAATTAAATAGCGGAAAAGGGGAAGATTCATATTGTCTCAGGTTTATATTTGTAATCACACAGGTGTACTAGTTATTGTTTCAACAGAGGGTCATTGTATCAACAAAATATATATTCTATTGTTTTGACTGAAGCAATTTCTTGGTTATTGTGAAGTAACTATGTTTACCTTTTCCAAGAATTCTTATTGCCTGCCTAAATGCTGATCTGCAGTTGTTTAACATTCAATTTAGAAACCTTAACTTAGTTTCTCTTCCTTGAATTGAAAGATGATGATGAAAAACATTTAATGGGGTAAAGGGGAGTTGATGAAAGGGAAGTAGACCCTGAACTGCTATTCATTGTTGGTACACATTAAGTTACACAAACTACATCATTAGAAATTAATTCAAAATCTCACTATCAGTTTTTTTATTAAAATAGGTAAGAATATTTTAAGAAAATTCTCAATCTATTGACATTAAATATCTCTTATGGAAGTTTTGACGTAAGGCAGCATTTACCAATTGTTTATGCACCTAGTCCAGGCAGAGGATCAAATGTCATTGGTAGTATGAAAGTACTAGTACTTTATATTTACAACACAAAATCACAGACCACCAACGCATAAGGCTTTAAAATCATTATAGGTGCTAAAAAGAAATCTTCGGATTTTGTGTGACAAAAGTTAAAAGGTTGAAATTTTCAAAGTTAAACCTGAGTACATATAAAAATTTTATTAGTTTTTAGAGCCCTTATATGTCGATTGATTTAGTGTATGCAAAATAGAGAAATATACAGCTGTTTTTGTCAAACTTGCTAAATTGATTATTAGTTAGGTAGGTAAGTATATTTGACAGCAAGCAGTTCTTTAAACACTAAGTTATAGAAGAATACCAAAGTAATTCAAATCGTTTGCTGCTTTTAGCCTCTGTCATTTCTTTTCTAATCATCATTATAATAACGATAAAGCTGCTGACAGGTTGAATTTTTTTCAGCCTCTAAAATATTTCTTCAGTATTTTAAGACATTTTTATTAATTGCTTTTAAAAAGAGATTTGTCATTACTGTCAACATATGTTTGTTGAAATTGAAAGTGAAATCTGCTTTTATTCTTCAAATGTTTATCAACCATATATTTTTAAACCTTTAAAATTGTTTAAAACCAATGATAAAATGGTTTTCAGTTTTTTCGTTAATCTTCAGTTTAGTTATTCAATGTTTATCTTGTCCCCTTCTAGACTTATTTAGGAGATGTATTGGTAGCTTTGAATTCTTTTAGAGGTGTTCCTAAACAGGATACTGTAAGTGATTTCATTTTTCTTTATGTATTATCCATTATAGTTGTTTCAATAGCATTCTGTGTAACTAAACATCCAGTTGCAAGGTTTAGCTTTCAATGCTATAGAAGTTGACAGACATCCCATGAGGGGCCTAGCCCTTGCATGGCTACTCTTGCACAAGGAATACAGATGAAAAATGAGAGAATTTGATGAGAATCTGAGTAACCTTTTTAAATATTCAGGGTAAAGTGTTAGTATTTTGCGCAATTTATCAAAAGCTTGCATAGTCGGCTGCACAGTGATCACAAGCATAAAGCATGAAAGCTTGCATCTTAGTGTCTATTTTCCAATCCTCCCCTGATTGTATTAGGCATTGTTTCCTTTTTTGAAAGCATTGTAACTTTTTTAGAGCAGAACAAGATGGACGGCAGGGAACATTCTTAAATATGAAACCTTAAAAACTGCACTTGAACTCTTTCTTCCTTTATTTTGCTGTTATTTTTAATGTATGTTTTGGTGCAGCTTTTGCAAAAAGCTACTTCAACTTTTCTTAAATAACAGCTCAGTAAAGAAGATGCAAGGACCCCACATCCACATGGTGTTGCCCTATCCATGTATGAGGGAATATGCGAGAAGGCTGAAAGTCAGTGCTGTGTAATTGCGGGAGAAACATGCTCTGGCAAAACGGAAATTGGGAGAATAGTTTTGAACAGCTTACTGAAATTGCTGCAAGCAGAAAAGCCAGAAATTCAATACAAGATTACAATGGTATGATAATGTTTGGTATTTTTGCCATCTTCAAATTATTCAGGACTTTAGGATTTTATTTTGAAAAAGGCTTGCTGTAAATGCCCCAATGAATTTCCCAAAGTGGATGTTCATTAAAATACCTTACCATATCTATGGAGCAAGAAGAACTGTTTGTTTTTATGTGACTTTTATTAATTCTTTTAAATTATGAATTTAAAATGTTTTGTCTTTAGTCTTCTGCTTTTTTTACCTTTATCTAAAACTGCTGAGGAAACTATTCGTATTTCAAAATAATAGCAAATTATATTTTACCGGAACAATAACAAATTCCATGCATTCATTTTGTTGTCACAATAGCATGTGTAAAGTTTTTTCCGATCAGGGTTTGATGTTGTAACTGTTATTTGATTACAGTACTTGCCCTTGAACATGATGAAAATGTTTTATAACTTTTAAAATTAACACCTGCCGCTTATCAGTGCCTCTTTTTAATAAATGTCCCCATCACAAGTAAAAAAATTAAATAAATGCCTTGGATGTTTAAAGGATAATGTAGGATAGTTTATTATTTATTTGCTTTGCATATAGCGGGTGTAATTTACAAAACACACTACCCAAGATGCTATTTGAGTTAGGTTTAGCTTGGTGCTATTGTGAACGCTTCACAGTTACTTCTCATCTATTCACAAATGACAAGTCATTTATAATCAGCATGTTTAAATAATCTACAGGGCAATTCTCTTCTTTACAGTAGCATCTATCTTCTCTTTAATTACTTGTCAAAGATAACCACTTTTGTCATGGAATAATTTATGCTAAAGTGTGGCATTTAATTGAAGAGGCAAATAACAAGAAAGCTTCTCCTTGTAGGCAAACATTATTTTGGATGCATTTGGTCATGCCAAGACACCTCTAAGCAGAAATGCAACAAGATTTGGAAAATTCCTGCAGTTTTTCTTCTCAGCTGATAGAACTGTTATTTCAGGTATTTTGTACAACATTTTTTCTGTGTTAGGATTTGTAGATATGTTTTGTTTTTTGTAATCTACCATGTAGGTTTCAAATCTTTGTTTGCAGATGTAGATTCAAATTTCCTTTTTTGCTAAGTAAGTTAGGCTATCAGTCTGCACTCTCTTCAACGTTAAAATCAGGCCCTAAAATGAGAGGTTGATCAAGTGTTAGCATGTTTTGAGCGTTTGTTGAAATTTTTTATGTTTTGATGGGCCCCCAGATCTCAAGTACCATTCAGATCACATATGCCATTTTCCACAAAATCGCTGCTAAGCAAATGAGAACTTTTTTCACAAAAATAAAAATAATCTGGAAGCTTGAGCAATTGTCAGGAGCGCCTAACTGAATAGAGGAGCTTGATTAACCAATCACAAATTTTTTGCTCATTTCAGGGCCTAGTTAAAATTGATATTGAAAGAACCTCATCTTGATTTTTAGCCTGAAGTAAAGACTTTCTACTGTTAAAGGAAAAACTAGCCTTTATTGAGTCAATGCAAGCAACAAATCAACCAACCAATTTGTTTGAAGTTGCCTTTTTTTCAAAATTGATCAAATGTGTTTTCATTAGCTTCACTGTAAGGCTACCTCTATTCTCTCTAGAATTTGAAATATTCCTTTCTATTTCAGCGTCATTTTCTGACTACATGCTAGAAAAGACAAGAGTTGTTAGACAAAGAAAGGTAATTTTAGTTGCTACTTGCAAATCCATGCATTATTGATGAAAATTTACCTCCTTGATATAAGTACAAGAAGTTTTGGAGTAGCCTGTATGTTTTGCTGGTTATTCTTCAATGTTTTCAGACAGGCAGAGTGAGCAAGAGCTCACTGCTTGTGTATTTTAAAAGCTTTACAGTAATATCCATTTTTTTTATAAAGGAAAAAAGGTTTTTCAGTTGAAAGAATTTCTATTGTGCACTTTATAAGGTTGGAAGATTAAAAGTGTAGTTTTCTATTGCTTTAGTTTTTTCCAGTCATAAGCTCTAAGTGTTGCACTGAAGTTAGGGCTGGTTTTTTGTGACTTTTATCAAAATGCTTTTTGTTTACATATTCTTGTGTTTGTGTTGTCTGGTTTTATTCAGGCATTCATCTTCGTTTATAAACAATTTTGTTTCAGGCTGATAATACATGTTAATCTTTTAACACTCTTGTTTTCAATGTTTTGTGAAGTTGTGCTTCCTAGCTGTAACATGCTACATAATACGAATGACAATCGGCAGGTTATGTTAAATGATAAGCGGTTTTGAGCCTATTCAGGTTTTCTGAGTTCTAGCCATGGAAACCATTCTTTGAGGAGGACTTGAGAGAATTTCCTTATGACAAATAACGTTACTGTTTTCCCATCTTCCTAGAAAAGGTAATATGTGCTGTGAATAATAATAATTGTCTGAGTTGTGGGAACTGGAAGTAATAGTTTCCTAGTCCGGCTCAGTGGCGTTTTTTAAACATCTTTGCACGTGATTTCCCTCTAAAAGTTCCCAACGAAACGCATTCCCTGCAAGCATCGTAGGTAGTTTAATGCAAAATTTTCAAAACAACATCGCTAGGCTTTCAGCTACCGCACATGTGAAAGAACTTAATTTTGCCATGTTAACCCTCTTTCCAGGAAGGACGGAATTTCCACATATTTTACTACCTTTTTCATGGAATGTCTCAGGATGAGTTGGATCAGCTTTACCTCGGAACACTAGAAAATCACAGGTGGGACTGCTGTTTGAGAACAATAAATGTTTGCTCCATCCAGGAGTTCGATGTTGTTTCGACTGAATAGATAGCATAGCGAAATTGAGAGGCAAGCCTTGACACTTCCTGTTCGTGTCCTGAGAGACAAGTCTCTATTTTGCTGTGGTCCTCTAGCTGAGAAGATTGTCGCAAAGTTAGTCAAATATATTCAGCTAAAGGTTTTTGCAGCAGCAACATGCGATATTCATTGTGCACATTTTCTATTAAAGCTCATAAGAGTTAAGGTTTGTGTGCTTTTTCCCTGTTACGTTATCTCGAATCCACACTTGAGTGATGGTTCTCATATGATACCGGCATGCTCTTCGGTCGAAAATCTGCTCTATGTTTGCATCATAATAGATCAACTGTCTGCATGCTTTCAAAACTTTACCTACGGATTTGATATTGCAGATATCTTGGATTCGGCACGCCTCTTGCAGAGACTCAAATTGAAGAGAAATATCTGAAAAGAATGTACTTGGGTGTTTGCAAGTCAATGAAGAACATAGGCTTTACAATAGAGGTAAGGCCTTTGAGTAATGGTTTCTTTGATCAGACAAATGCTAAGAAGCCATCCTTTGTAAACGGAACCTAGAGGCCCTGTTGTTTTATAATATCACGTGTGTAGAAGGATGTAGACGACATAATGTACGCTTGTTCTGAAGAGCACATTTACGGAGGACACATTTTCAGACCCCGAGAGAAGATATTTTTGTAGAAAACCGCGAATGGAGTGAGGGGACGTAAATCTTCAATGTAAGACGCCAATGGTAATCTGAAAAGCCAATGAGCTGTCCAAATAGCACTTTGTCTCCTTTTTTCGAAGAAGCTTAAGGTCCTTGCGTTGTTTTGTATTGTGAGTACAACGAAGATGTCTTTGCCGGTAAGCCGGGGCTTTATCTTGTGGAAGCTCAAATGTTTGCGTCAATTGACGCTTGATGGTGCTTAATAACGCTTAATGACAGAAGTTGACGCTTAATGACGCTTCGTGACGCTCCAACACAACTGTCCGGTTTTGAAAACCAATTCATATTTTGTTTGCTAAGGTTGTCGAAAATATCGCAGTGTAAGCTACTGCCAAGTTGACACTAAGAAAAACTCACTTGAAGTAGAATAAGTGCCCGCAAAATAGAAACCAGTTTTGTCAAAACCTTCTGTTTAGTTTCTTATCAAAAGGGCATTTATCAAGGAAAGAGGCTGAAAGTTTTCTTATAATATATTAAAGAAACTTGAATGATTTCAAGTTAATAACCTCCATATACATACATGCGCACACATCAACTGTGTGCACCATAAAACCACCGCTAAACATCATTAACTCTGATTTAAGTCACCAAATTTGTATGCTTTTGCATTAATTGATGCATTTGGAAATGACTTAATCACAAACTTTTCAGCCATGATTGAATCCTCCTAAGAAAAACCTCCCTGAAATCAGGCTGAGAAGTTTCTTAAATGAGGGCATCATTTCTCAAAAATATCAGCCTGAGGTTTTTTTTTAAAGTGGTTTCTATTTTGCGAGCTATTACTGTATGCAGGCGATAAATTGAATGACTGCCAGGTGATAAATGTTGCACTAGTAGTTTCATTGGCAAAATGCACCAAAAATTTGACTTGAAAAAAGCCAAGGCTATGTCTGAAGGCTGTTGAAGCTCCCATAATCCCAACCGCCATCTAACTCTAACTATAAATGAACGGGCATTTTTGTCACGCGTAATGGCGTGTATTCAGAAGTTGCACAAATGGTCCTTCTTATTTCAAATGTTTAGTTTAAGTGTGGTAAAAAGCATTACTCGGACATGCCACATGTCAATCTAGACGCACGATTATAAGAAAGGCAGGTAGGACTAAGATTGTTTCAACAGGGGTACCCCCTCCAAATGTATGGCCTTACTTTCTTTGTGGGTTTTGGTTTAAAGCAAATAGTAAACACTGGTGAACAATTTAATGTTTTTTTCAAATCCGTTTTTGTCTAGGAAATTGCAGATTGCTTTCAAGTTTTGTCCGGGATTTTGAATGTGGGCAATATGAAGTTTGTCACAAAGGATGACAGTGCAGAGCTCTTTGTTAACACAATAGACGCAATCGAAAATGGTTAGTACTTGCTTTTCTTGCTCTTATTGTTTTCTACGGGATCCTTATAAATTAAAACCAAACTATGTCACTGGTAGGGGCCTCGTGCTATAGCTTTGCCCCAGTGCCTTCATATCCTCTTGGCGGCCCTGTTGATTAAGACCGTGAAATTCTCCCTTAATGTGTCTTTATAATCTACATTTGGCAATTTTCAGGTGTTATCTTATGTATGTTGCTATCGCGGGACAGTATAATGTCCATTTTCACACCTTTAACAACACATTTTTCTCACTAGCTGCCATTTTGCTTGGAGTGGACAAAGAAAAATTCGAGAAGGCATTGACCATGCTTACTACAACAGTTGATGGTAAGTTGTTTGAATGAGTAGTGTGACCAGTGAGTTTTGAGTGATTTGTGTTTTAATGCTCGATCGTACTGCATTTGAGATGAATTGGTCGAATCAGAAGGATATATAGATGCTTTGAGGCTTTATGACAGCCGAAAGCAACTCTTTTGGTCCGGCTAGGTTCACGTACCAAGTATTAATAATAGGAAACTCCTCTAGGAAGCCTTACATTGTAGAAAATTCGTTGGGCATAGTTTTCAAATTTGATTTCAGCTTTACTTCCAAGTTTGTTTAGTCGACTGGAATCTCCCATTGGAATCTCCCATTTTACCAGTCAGCTTACTACGCGACGGATGTTTGATTTAGAATGTACAGCTTATGACATCGACAAAATAGTGAATACATAATGACTGGAAACATTCATAAAAGTAATTGAAAAAAGAAGAACTTGAAATGCCAAACCAAAATCATGCTGCCCCCTTGTGTTTGATTACGGTTTTCTATGCCGAGGTGTCTTTGCCAAAGGGAAAGATTTTTTGTACCAGTCGCCAGGGCTTATCTCCAGCTCTCTTCTCTTTGATTCCAGGTGAAACAATGACGGCTGCCAAAAGTATTTCGAAAGCTAGCTTGGGTAGAGATCTCTTATCCAAGGAGCTGTACGGCAGATTGTTCAGTTGGATTGTTTTCAAAATTAATAGTTTCATTCAATGTTTGGATCACAAGAAGAAGTGAGTTGGGAGGATTTATATTTTCAAACACTTTAAGATTGCCTCTAGTGACACTAAGTTGCTTTCGGTAAAGCACGATGCAAATAAATTTGGTAAAACGCTGCCTTAGTATGTCTAGAAAAGCCAGAAAGGTAAGGCACAGAAACATATTTAATGCTGCGACATGAATCATAATAAATCACCATGAATAGTCAGAAAATTGTGTACAATATTAGCAACATATTCCCGGTTTACCTGAACTGAAACATAGCCGAGTTTTTGTTTTTGTTGATTGAGAAATATCGACTTTAGCTAGAGTCATCATCAGTTGACGATATGATAAAAAGTTTCACGTAAATAATCACCGTCAAGAAAGTGAAGCATACGATGTCTGTTTTCTTAAAAGCTCTTTGGAAATTGTCCATAGTAGGCTGTTCGTGGGTTGTTGGCTGTCTTGTGTGAAACATAGTTTATACCTACACGTTCATGCATGCTCTTTGAAAGCTTTTTGAATGGACAGGATATTAAACAAGCTGAATGGCTAAGTCAATAGTCCAGTTATCGTGTATTTTGTGGTGTTATTTCACGCATGTCTGGTGTTATTAATTTCACTACCCTTCATTCGCCTAAAATGTAACAATAACGTTAATTTTCAAATTTTATCAGTTTACAATTCAGATGAATGCTTTGTCGGGGTACCTTTGAGGTATGTTTTGATTGCAGAGTTGCAAATGCTCCCTCGCTTGGTATTTTGGACATCTTTGGGTTTGAGGAGTTTGAAACGAACACATTTGAGCAGCTATGCGTCAACTCTGCCAACGAACAACTGAATTTCTTCTACGTCCAACATATATTCGCCTGGGAAAAGGTAAACTCTCTTACTAAGGAAATTCCTCCTATCTTTGGCGACACCACTTTTTGTCATCAAAGTCCTCTTTTAGTGTTGGATCACCTGTTGATTCAGTGAAGAACAGTGATGCAAATCTAGAAAATTATGACTTTGGTAAACGTGCTCTTCACTTCTTTCCACGCGCCAATCAGTTAAATGCTTCTTTTGCGATTCACCAAAAGGAAATGGTAGAAACGTTCTTTTGTAACTGTTTCATTTCACCTTATAATTTTGCTTTGGCTGGACAATTTCAAATATATATAGAAGCTCACTGGTATAACTGCTCTATAGATGCTTGTCTAGTTACTTGTAATATGATGACCCGATAGCTCAGCGGTAGAGCACTTGGCGTTCAAAGTCAGGGGTCGTGGGTTCGAGTCTCGCTCGGGTCGGTTATTTTTCCGCACTCTATGATTCTTCGTAAGAAGTTCTGTGACCTATGACCTTTACTTGTAATATGTGGATCCTATTTATCGTCGGCTTTATAGAATTCGCAGTTGGTTGAAGCTGATGTTTTGCGCTGACTGTTTTTTGTAATAGATATTGCTGCAGCGATTGTTGCTTCGGCAATAATGCTATGCTTGATTAGTGTTTTGAGTCGCCTATCAATCTTACTCTAGTTTTTCATTGAAAGGTTATCGAGCACGACTTGAAAACTGTTTTCCACCTTCAGTTATCACCCTTTTATCCTCTTCTTTTGTATCCTGTCTTTTGATCCTGTCACTTTTGTACCCAATAACTTTGTACCCTGTCACTTATGTATTCTGTGCTTTTTGCAGCTGGAACACGAGCAAGAGGGTGTAGAAGTGCTTTCTTTGGATTATCCAGACAACAAGGACATAATCAACCTATTGCTAGAGGTTAGAGCGAGCTATTTCTGTACATTAGGTTTAGTCTTGCACTTCATAAGCCAGCGCCATCAGAGCTGTTTGTTTGAGCCAATAGCCTAAAATATTTTCTTGACATGTTCAAGTTGAGTGGGATTGTTATCGGAAACCGGGCCCCTGTCAACTCTGATCGAAAAGATACTTCAGTTTTGCTTAAAGAGTTTGCCATTTAAAGCCACTGAAATGAGGAAAATAAAATGTTCATCAGCTTTCAGCTTGATGAACTATTCCTTGTCTAAGAAGAGTTGCTAGTGGTGTTTAACTTGTCCTTAAATCTAAATAAATGGTGTTACGTTGTTTGCTGGAAAATAATTGAACTTGAAAAATCGTGAAAAGTCGTACTCATTTACCTGAAAATTTCTTAAATCTGAAAATTAATTGTACCATATTTCAATACAAACTGCAACCCAAGCCCGCCTTTCACCCGTAAATATTTGAAGAGAGATTCTAAGTTTCTCCCCCGTAGGCTGGTTTGCAGATTTAAATGAACCTAGTTATGATTTTACTTGATTTATTTCCCCTTGATTTTTACTTGTGTCATTCCGGATTTTAATGTAAATATCATTATTGCGCCTGCGCAGAAGCCCTCCGGACTGTTTGCATTGCTAGACGAGGAAAGCCGGTACCCAAACGCGGACGACAACACGTTGGTATCGAAGTTCAACGCCAACTGTGTCGATCACGGCAACTACTCGAACATCAGCAGTAAGAGACCGATGTTTGCAATAACGCACTTCAACGGAAAGGTATGTGGATGTCATAATAAGCACCCGCCAAGCCGGTTTGCCAAGAGCGATTGCATTCCGAAGAAGCTCAACGATTTTTTCTCTGATGAAATCTGATCTACTGTGGATGCTTACTCTTACTAGTTACTGATCTAGTTGACTAAGTGCTTAATTTTTGTTGGTATCTAACGGACTAATTTTGTATACCAGTATAGGAACTAAGTTATAGATCGAAGGCATATGAATGTAGCAGTGATGTGGGAAGGCCTTTTTCAGGAAATGTTTCTGGTGAAAAGCAAGCTGGAAAAAACGGATCATTTTCGGCTTTAATGTTATTGAATGGCCATCCTAAAATTAGCCTCACAATAACCTTAAAACTCTTTCACTTGAAAGGTACAATATTTGTCTTCGTGTCTGTCTTTTTCTCGTTGTGAACCAAAGCTTGATTTCAACAGACATATGAGCATTCCTTGGCCAAATGATCATCGAGGCGTCCATTAATGATATACACTGTTTATACTAACAGTGTTCATAAACGCACAAGGCCATTTGACTGCTCATTCTCGTCCCGAAAGTCTTACACATACCATACAGGAAGGCTTATTTGTATGCTCAGCATCTATGTAAGTGTGAAAAAAAGAACAATTCTATAATCAGCAACTGCATACATGTAGAGAGTCGTTGAACCTTTTCTGAAGGAGCGGTATGTCGTGAGTGCGCTACCAAATGGATGAATTTAGGGTTGTGTTCTCATGTCTGCATTGCCAGTTCTCTTTACAGCCCACCCAAGGGTACCTTCTAGAGCCTAAGGTTGGAAAAACTTTGGCAAATTTAAAAAATATGTTTACTTCAGGTTCATTACTTTGTGGATGGTTTCCTACAGAAGAACAGAGCAACTGTTAGTGGACATATCGTCGACTGTCTTAAAGGTACATCGCATTCCACATTGTCTTTTTCTTTTCTCTTGTCATGAGCTTTGATTCTCATTCTTAGCCTTTTAAGCCTGGTTCCCACTTGTCGTAATTTGCGTAAGAATCGGGGAAGTCGGCGACTGTCTTGCTTCTTATGTGTTTTACGACAAATGTGAACGTGTTTTCATAAGCTGTTCCTGAAGTCGCCGACTTCCCTGCCAAATAGAAATGCGTTCTATTTGAGGCAGGCAAGTCCCCGACTTCTTTGACTCTTATGCGAATTACGACCGATGTGAACGCTGCGCATGATAGTCGCCGCCTTTCGGCCACGTTGCTAGTTACAATTCTGAACTTTGCTCTGGTTGTTTTGATTGCTCTGGTTGTTTTGATTGCTCTGGTTGTTTTGATTGCTCTGGTTGTTTTGATTGCTGTGGCTTGTTTTGATTGCTCTGGTTGTTTTGATTGCTCTGGCTTGTTTTGATTGCTCTGGCTTGTTTTGATTTTCCTGATTGTTTCAATTGTTGTGTTTGGTTTTATTGGTGTGGATTTTTTGACTGTTTTGATTGTTTCAAATTGCAGCTTCAATTTCTTCTTTTTTCTGATTTCACCTTAGTATCCTCAATCCTTTCTTTCAGATTCCAGCAACAGCGTCGTGAGTTCGTTGTTTCAAGGAACTATAACAAAAACCGGATCTTTCATAGTTGAGTAAGTGGAAATTTGTTTAATCTTGATCGGATGTGCTCGCATTGATGTCTGTCATATGATTAACTGTCGAAAAAATTTGAATGAATTCATGTTAGTTGCTACGAGAGATAAAATTACTTGTACACCAACTTCCAACAGTGATTCGCCTTTGATTTTTTAGTCCAAATGCTGTAAAAGACCCTTCAAAGCAGACTCCAAGGAAAAGGTAGCAAAATGTTTATATCAACTCGTTGTAGAAATTATATGCAAAAATTATTCGCAAGATATGTTAAAATTAATTTTTAAAATAAATATATTTGTAAACCTTACATGTTACGGCAAGTTAGGGGTTAGTTAAATCTCTATCAAACCCAGAAATAATAGTCTTCTTCCTTAAAGCCAGACTTGGATTCAAAATAAGACTAGGGAAACGTTACAGAAGGTTTTGGGTTGAAGCACTTAAATATTTCTATATTAGTAATCTTTTTCTGAACAAATTTTGAATCCACATCTGTATTGTATTTGTTGAATCCTGAATTATTTTTGGCATTCGATCATCAGTTTCACATTTATTTCCCATTTTTATGCTTGAGGTAATTGTTTTATTTAGGCTGATCTTGACATACTAAATATTTTAGAAAAACAAGTGAAGCTAGTTCGACATCAGCTCGAGGACGCAAACAAAAGCAAACAAATTTTACCACTGGAACACAGTTTAGGGTTTGTATCGATTTATATTCAAGAAATTTTTATCTAAGTATTTTCTAGGTAGTGTTAAGGAGAACTTTGTGAGCTTAGAATTCAGCAAGTGTTATCTGCAACAGTGTTTGATATAAGTGAACAGGGGTCACTACTCAAATCGAGGGCCTAAATGCAAGGAGAGCATAATTTTTCAGCCAGCAAGGAAGTCTCCGTGAGTTTGGTACATGTATCAAGCCCCTAGAACAATGGTTTATTCATTTCCATTAAATGGCCTTGAAATTTCTATGTACTGTGTTTAGCCATTTTCGTATATGTTTTCCATCCAGAGATTTTGTCTTCAAATTCCCTGGTAATGTCAAGACTGTAGGAAAGATTGTATTCATAGCATGAGTACATTGAAAAGGGTAATTTGCTTTGAACAGAAAGAGGTCACTAACTGAATTCTTTGCGGGAAATTCTGTTTGGTTTCTCAGCTTTAAGCTTTCTCGACTTGCTACGGCTTGCCCTGACTGCTCGAAAAAGAATCCCTTCGTTCCAAAAGAAGCTATTCGCATTTTTTACGACACGTGTTTAGAGTAGGGGAAAATCCAGAAATATTATTGGCTACTCTACAATAAGCCCTTTGATTTCTACAATAGCTGTTTCATCAAAACATGACATTAGTTGTAGGTTTATTTCGCTATATTCTGGTTAGATTGGTTAACGTTGTCAAATTTCTTAAGTTGCTTTTTGGCACAACTTGCCAATAATTTCGGTAATTTGCTATGGTCCCTAAAAATCGCTTTGTGCAATTCGTGCTTAAAGTTGTCAAATAGGTTTGTAAAGCTCTATCAGAAATAACCCGTAGTTCTCATGCTAAATAGACAGGTCAAAATCTTGTAGAGTGTAGATAATAAGGACATATGTGATTTGAAACAAACACCATCATTTGAGAACAAACTGCTACAATATTTTCTCCTTGTACTTGGAGATTCCTTCGTTTGAACCGTTGAATTATTGCGCAGTCACAACTTACTTGTGTTAGTTTATTTTGTTAGTTAGTGTACGTTTTACTTGCCTTTTTCTGCCCTTTGATCTCATTGGAGAGAGCCTTCAGCCGTTGATTGGCAATTGCGCCTGACTACTACCTATTGACTACTACCTAACTATTAAGCTACCTATCAGTATACTCAAAATAAATGATATATGTACTAAAAATAAATCATTTTTCAGAACTCGTTGGTAGAATTGATGGAAAAGATACTTCAGAGCCAACCGCATTTCATCAGGTAAAACTTTTTTAACTTGCGCTACTTTTGACTTTTAACATTTGAAAATTTCGGGATTAAACGTGTTCCCGATGACGTCATTCGCCTTTTGTACCTCTCGATCCATATCACTCTTGAAGCAGCATCATTATTGAATTTATTTTTTACTTTTTCAGCTACATGTTGTCAGTTTCATTTGTTTCATTTTAAGTCTTTTTAGTCCGCGCGGTCAGTGCGTGGAAACAGTTTTGATTTCAACTAATTTCCACGTGGGCCTATCATAAATTCTAGTCCGTAATTTTTGTTGGAAGTTTTTTAGTTCCTAGTTCTCTTTCAAAGTGTTGCTATGTCTGTTTGCATCTTGAGCTCTTACATTCAATTGTATTGATGGTGAAATTTTGTGTAAAGGTTCTAGGTGGTGTTAAATTTTCTGTGAAAATGCTCATTATGTTTTTCGTTATCAAAGATAATAGTATTTTATGGATGCCCGGTGGTAAAAGTATATTGACCGCCTCTATCAACAGCCTAAGAATAATTATTAATGGATGTTTAAAGCTGCACGAGAATGATGATTCATTACTGCTTTAAGAATTTAGAGAATCATGATTAATCGCTGCTGTAAGAGATCAAAAATCATGATTAATCGCTTCTATGAGTAGTATATGAATCATAATTAATCGCTGCTATAAGAAGTACAATAATAACGATTAATTGCTGCTATAAGCAGCACAAGAATCTTGATGGATCGCTATTAAATGAATTTGCAATATTTGCTTTCAATATCTATTCGCAACATTTGATTTCCCATCACTGCCTATCTGCAACACCTTCTACATTACTATTCCTAATGTTTTAAAACATTGATGTAACTTAAATTGATTATGGCCTGATTTTCCTTAAGATGTATCAAGTCAAATAGCAACGAAAAGCCAAACGAATTTGACGATTCTGTGATCCTCAAGCAAATCCAAGGTTTCTGCCTCTACGACACTCTGCGTGTTCGTCAGGATGGTTTTCCTGTCAGACTGACATTTAAGCAATTCCTAGAAAGGTGAGGTACTGATAGATTAGTTTGGTAGATTTAAGGGAAATTCTTTTTGGCATGGCTAGAAATAAACCAAAAAGGTCCTGCCGTTTTTACTTCAGTGATGCATGTTCCGCTGAGCCATGTTGTTGCAGTTTATTTGATTCATGGTCTACATGCGTATTTGCAGGACTAGAAACCTGTGTATTAATTCCTGCTCTCTCGACAAAGCAAATTTTACTGTTGATGTATCAATTGGCCTGAGTTTTTGCTCCGAAAAAGAGAAAATATCGGTTTTTAAAAATTTAATCAATTTATCTTCTTCGATATATAGATACAAGTTCGTCTCTTTTCCTTTGGTGTCAGCCATTCCATGTAACAAGGAAAATGTCGAGATTATTCTTATTAAGTGCAAAATTACTGGCCATAAACTTGGAAGTGCCAAGGTAAGATATTCATTTCATATAATTAACTTTTTGTTTTGTGTTATGTAGTGTGCAATTAGTCACTTCTGTTATGCCAATTAAGTTTTATTTTGTACTATGTCCTGCATCCTCCCGTTATATTAAGTTACCTTCTACACAAACTTCAGCCCATGTTTTTGGAAATTTTCCCGAAGGCTGCACCGACACGGGAAAACAGCCCTTTTGTTGAGAAATAGACTAGTACAACATTAAAATAGTTCTGAATTAGCGTTTTCTCTCCGAAACAAAGCATCCGTTATCTACAATTTCAAGGAAATGTTAGTAGAGGTTTTTACCTACCTGTTGTTATATGGAAGTTTGACTGAGAGAAAAGCTGTTATGGGCGAGCGACAAAAGAGAACGTACACAGAGATAGTGATAGTGGTGATCTTAATCGCAGGTGGAAACCCGGAAAGGAGTGCCGGAAATGCCTTAAATTCATACCCGCAATATACCGGGCTTAGAATACTGCTCTCCATATTGATGTTGTAAATCTTCTTTTAACATTCACCAACAACTTTCTTTATCAATATGGACTTACGTGAGGTTCAAATCAGTATTCCATTTGAATGAGGAGAAGATTTGGCAATACCCCTACTGCTATTTTTTTAAAAAACATAGCCCCAATTATACCAGCTCATGTGTAGATTGTACACTTAGGGCCTAATTTCCAACTGTTTGTGGGCAGTGTGGCAAAATTGCGTTCATGTTACACAGAGTTTAAGTAAAGAGACAACAGAATGAGTGATTGGGCCTTTGAAGTTGCACATAAGTAATTCAGGCAGATTTGTGCGATGGCCGCAGCTTGACATAGCTCTGCCAATCGTTAAGCAATATTGGATTTATTGCTAGTAGTTTAGATTAGAAACCAATAATAGTTCCTCTGACATATATTGTTAGTGACATAAATTATTAGTGGTTTGCTTGACCCCACCTACACTTCCTACTTCTCAATCTGCTGCCAGTCTGCTAACCAATTGAAATTCTCAACGTATAATTTTGCGGTATTCTCACATTAGACCTCAGGCGTAAACAAGTTTCGGAACTGTTACAGACAAATCATCTCATTTTACCTTCATCAGCATCAATTTATCGTTGTCACAATAAAGTTTTGTTGTGGGTTGTTCTTATAAAAAGGTTTTCAGAATTGAAAAAGTCGACAATGTAAACATCTTTTAATTAAGTATTTATTTGCTAAAAGTTGAAATTTTGTTTTTGTTCACGTCAAGAAAAGGATCCATTAACAATATTTGGTGATTATCCGTTCTTATCAGATTGTGGTGGGTTAGGAATACTTTCCATTCTTGCAAGTTTTATCTTGCAGTAATGATTTTTACCATAGATGTGCTACAACTTTTGATATATAACGACAGCCATCAGGATTTGTTTTTAAGCATGCCTTTGATTGGTGTATATAGATCACCAGATATACAGACATATATAAATATGTATAAAGATCACCTTAGAATGCAGCGCTGCTTGTGAGTAAGTTGTGTAAGAGGGTGCATACCACAGCTTCTGTGCATGAAGTCATTCGCACAACTGCCCATTCTCAACCGTCTCTGTCATCCAGGTCTTTCTCAAACACCGACACGAAAGGGAGTTGGACAGCAATTTGGAAAAAGTGAAGAAAGACGTCATCACAGTTCAGAAAAGTGAGTACATTTTTTGTTAATGGGTCTGGTTGGTTATTTGGTAATGGCATTTATGTTCCATTTTTCTGTTCTTATACTAATGGCACTCCTTCTACGCATCCTTTTCCCGCTGTCCTATCAATTCAACTTCCTTCCCCCAATCTTCTCTGTTCTCCTCATGCCTAACTACACCACCCCTCTCTGTTTTTTTATAACTTCCCTACCTCTCAACGTTACGTTCCCACCTTTCCAACATTTTTCACCAGACTCATACCATTCCACCCCTCTCGTTCCATTTCTCCCCATTCTCCTTCCAAGCATTCTAATCATTTTCTTTCCAAGCCTATTCTTCTTGTATTTTATTTATTTTCAGTCCGTCCTTCTTTTCTTTTTTCAATCTCTAGAAGTATCTATATTTGACATAGCGTGGTTTTTGGATTTATGCCGCCTAACCATAGAGTTTATTCATGCTTGAGTCCGATATAGGAAGCACTTGCTATTGCAAAAGAGAAAATTTCACCAGGGCTCCAAGAGAAGATTGGTCAAGGCGTTTAGCAGTTGGGCTTCTTAGGTTTTGTAAAGTATCCAACGACAAAACCGCAAGTTCACACATGCCACAGACAGGCTATCATTGTTAAGGATGGTAGCAAATCTGTCAATTCCTTGCTGAATTTCAACCATGTATTTGGTTTTTGTTCTCTTATACCCAATTTCAAGTAAATTTATAGCCTTTTTAGGGCCAGTCTGTGACCCCTTTATGACCTATAAACCTAGATTGTCTTAGCACGCCTCGCTTAACAACCGACCAAAGACTAGGTTTCCAATCTGAAGAAGGGGCAGAGTCTGGAAAAACATTACGGTCGAACGGCCACTGACCGGAGAAAGGTCCTCGAAAAACAATAGAAGCCTCTAGGACACACCTAAGCCACGCCCAGTTTTGGGGGTTTTGTTAGGAAGGTTTTCCTTCTAGGATGTTTTGGTCTGGAGGAAGTTTAACAACTTTTCTGGACTCTGAGAGGGGGAAGAAAAATTCCTGAAATCGTTCAGTTTAATGTTGCTGGACGTTGAAGCATTTGCATGACATCTCCTTCCTGGTTGATATTGTTTGTCCAAATGTGATTCGACAGACTTCTTGTCAGCCCTCGATTTCTCAGACGTCAGAGCGCATTTTTATATGGTATGATGCCATGCAGCAGCTGACTATGATGAAAACTCTGAGCTGTGAAGGCCAAAAGACGACTTGTCACTGAGTGGAGCACTGATCATTCAAAGCAATAGACCCTGATCTCACAACTAAGTACTAAACAAGCATATTGTGAGAGGTGATTTTAGAACATGGTTGAGATGGTAGAGCTGAGAAAACACACTGTTCACATTTCTATATTTTGGTAATCATTCTCGATATATTACTCAACTGAACGAGGTTACAATAATGTCCTGATCAACGATATCCCGAGGATTATATATCAATTGTCGCGTGATTATAATAGGTCATGTGATCTGGGGAGCGTCCTACTACAATATGGGGAGCGGGGCTCGGGGTCGATGTTGGGAAATTTCAAAATTGGGAAAGCTGGGAGATTAATGGGAAATTGAAAATTGGTTATATTTCAGGTAAAACTGAGAAAAGTTAATTTAACTTTTCTAGCGAACACATTTACATTTTCTTACACTTTTCCTTGTACATTTATGCGCAGTTTCTATTTTGATGGGCGCTGCAGCGAACTAAGTGTGTCTCGCGTGAGCGAATAGCTGATAATAGGGAGATTGGAATAACAACATGGGATTGGAAGGAATCCAAAAATTATTTGCCGGGAAGGGGGGAAGACGATTAGGGATAATCAAGAAAACCAGCTTTCAGCAACACTTATCTTGACCACGTTAAATGGTTCTTTGATAGTTGATAAAAATGAGTTCTTCGTTTTTATCAATTTTTATTGTTATTAAAATTCATATAATCTTTGTTATCTGTGAAATTTTTATAATAAAAACATGACGGGAAGCGGCCTTTAAAAGGCGTGGCAAAGGTCTGTACGTTTGCTTTTGATGACTAAGGACCCGTCTATCCGTCTTAAAGTGACTAAGTGATTAACTCCACGGCGAATTTCAATGAACCTGTCTCTTGATACCGAAGCGAGCGCTGAGAACAGATTGTAATTTGGAACAACCACGCTTGTTTCCAAAGGCTGATAAGTAAGCCACTGTGAATGCGCCGTTATCTCCAATTCTCTCATCGCAACGCCTATAGAAGCTCTCAAAGGACATCATGGCAACACCCATTGTTCCTGCGTTGTTTGTTTTTGAAGCCTACGAGATTTTGCTTTACGTGTTGACTGAGCTTCGAAGTGGGAAATCCGAGGAACAGACTTTTTGAAATTCGATCACGCTTCAGTTGTATTTTGAGAGCCGTTGTCATAAATATCGAGGTTGCCTGTTTGGCGTTTTGCGATCAACTATTTTGGCAGCATCGCAATCGCAACGGCGAAGTGTCTCTATTTTCTTGTTCTTTTATGTCCTCTCTAGTGTTTCGTGGGAAGCTTGCGAGGATAGATTACGAGTTCCTAATGAATAACCGAAAGCACGAGGAGCGGACAATTGGAAATTTCCTGATGTCGGTACGTATCAACCAAATTTGTTCACGATTGTCCTTTTTCACTGAAGTTGTACTTCGCTCCCTGTGTTAATCATGGGGAGACCTTCAACGGAAACTGGGGTGGGAATATTCCTAGAATTTTAGTTTCCTCTTTTTTGTTCAAATTATATTTGTTGGTATTTGACCAACAAATAGGTTGGACGTTCTATGTTGGGAGCACAGGAGCAGTGAAGATTGTGGGTGTTTCCCCATGTCATTCTGCATTTTTTCCTCAACAAAATCTTACTGCTTGTCTAGAATTTTTCGCTGGATCCGAGGGCTTTTCCAATTCCTACCTTTAACTGGTCGACGGGCCATAATTTGGTCTTCAAAAATACAGGAAGGCTTTTGTGTCATTTTTGGACTTTCTGTGGTTACAGGCTCGACTTGTCATCCTAATAGTAAAATTTGGGAAGCAAGTAGTTTAGCTAATATCATGAAACTTTGTTGATAGAGAAATGAGTTTTGAATTTTGGATTCCGTTTTGCCACATTTGAATATTGTCAACTGCAAAACTATTTCGAAATGGAAAGTGAAACAAAAACCGATAAGCCAGACCCTAATTGACTTCGGAAACGTGAACTTTGCACAGATGTAATTTTTCAAACTTGTCTCTATTGGCATTGAGGTCGAGAAACTCGATTGATCGTTGCGAAATGTGCCACTGCTTATGTCAATTTGCTTGAACCGGGTTTTTGGGTTGATGATCCCTTTCCTCTGAAACCCCTTTTCGCCCCGTTTTCGTCTTTCAACTTCTACGCACATACGTAATGTATCAGGAGCTTGTCGTTTGATCTGCACGTGAGATTTGAAGAAAACAGGCAATAATGCTGTCTTTGATATTTTTGCAAAGTTGAGAGCAATAATGTTAGACATCGTCTTCCCTGTTTTTTTGTCACAGGAGTAGCTGCTTAAATTGACTCGTTTGCAGCCCATTTTTTTCAGCGCTTTAAAAACTTAAGAACAGGTATCCAGGAAATACATTTTAGCAATCCATACCACCAGACGCGATATTTAGTTTTATACGTCGAGTTTCATAAATTTCATGGGTCATCCTGAAAGCCTTCTTTTTCACACTGCAGGTTTCCCAATATAAGTCCTCTTATTCAGGACCCCATCGTATGCCTGTTTTCGCTTTAGGTACCGCGTATCATCTTTCCTTGCGATAAAGTTTTCTCATCGGCTCCTTAATTATACCCCGGCACCTTATAGTTTCTTAGCAAAGTCTACGCGCAAATTCTGCTGGGATTAAAAATCGCCTTCATCCATTGTCAGGTAAAGATCAAATCCAAAAGAGAATTTACCCTGATCTTAATAAACTAAAAATATAAATTCGCCTTAGCAGCAAGTAAAATATTTTCATTGGTTTAAGATAACTTAGAAACTCGGGTTTCTTTGTCCATTGTTTGACTTCTTAAGAGATATGTCTATTATTCGCCAACCTATTCAAATCCTTCGAACTCAGTCATAGGGCTGACCTCGATTGCTGTCACGTGGGTTCCTTCTCAGTGAGTGTTGCATTTACGTGACGTCACTCTGTCTAAAACGTAGCTTCGTTTTCAATCCCTGTAACTTGTTAGCGCGATTTTATCATAGATTTGTACAGACTTGATTCTGACCTCTGCACTGTTTTTGGCAGTATTTTAATAAACAGTATGCAGCACAATTGTCGTAGGAGCCTATGAAAGAATTCTTTTTCTCGATTTTCCACGGTTAAGCTGATCTCTCAGAACCAAACATGTTTTATATAAAGCCTCACATGAGATCGGACACAATTATGGTGCACTGTTGAAAATAGTTGTTATATACCATGCTTTGCGTTTTAATATTGCTTGAATTATACAACAATAGGTTACCTGCACGTGAATTGGATCTTTATCAGATACCATAATCTTCTTTCGTTTTCAGAAGTTGATGATATGCTATTTGGAGATTTGGAATTTATAAGTGCATTTCCACTGTTTTAGAGTGTTTTTACTTTTTCGATCCATGCAACAAGTACGCAAACCTTTTGTCCCCAATTGAGGTTCTGATCTAATCGTTAACAGATACTAAGACCTGTGTGTAAACAAAGATATAACCAATGGCCTCCTTTTCAGGTATCCACCAAACCTGCCAAGCTACACGAGGCTCTGCTGTCGATGAGCAAGCAGGATGTCCGAAGGCACGACAAGGAGAGCGATGTGAGTTTATTTTGCCTCGCTTGGATGTTGAGAGTCAGGGCCTGTTTTAGGGGTCAGCTCCGGGGGAGGGGTGTGTTAATGATGGTAATGATACGATTGTTTATGATAAAATCAGCAAATGCATTATAGCTAATAAATGATAGAATAGAAATTGCAAGTTTATGCTTTGTTATATGCTTTAATTACATACCTATGCTTTTTTTAAGTAGCTTTAGGGTAACAATTAAGGACGGCGCCAAGATGGCATGATCAAAATGATGATTTACAGCAGTTGTGCGAAACTGTTTATGTGCGATAGAATTTTTTGTTTTTGATGAAAGGGGGAGGTGGTATTGGATCTTTTCTTTGAAGCAAATCATAATCTATTTGCTTCAACTACAACAACATCGAATAATGTGACTTGCACGTGTTCCAGCTTGACATGCAATAGTTTCTGTAATTTTTCCTCTACAGTAATAACTCCACTGATAAATTCTTTCTTCAAAATAGTTATTCTTATAATTCACATTGTGATTACTCATTTTTTTTAGTCGGACGAAAAAAGTACTTTTAAGTATGCGAAAAATAGTTCCGCTTTTTCTAGCAATTGTGAAGTTTTGTACCACAAAGCACTTGTTCACTCATTTTTTTTATTTCTGCGTAGGAGACCCGAAGGAAACTGAGAGAGAACCAAAAGAAGAAGGCGGCAAAGATGCTTTCAGAATCAGCCACTGTTGGATCGAGACGGCCCCGGAGTAAGGACGACTTCCTAATTGGCTCCAGAAAAGTACGTCATTTTGGTGCTCGGCATCACTTTTTCACCCACGCAGCGTCCGAGTGTCCTACCGTTGTTATTGGGATCCGTCCTCACTGCCAACCATTATGCGCAGCGTGTTTTTTTTTCTAAAATGACTGTTCTGTGAGGATATAAAGAATAGCACAATTTTTTCTCAATTTGTACGTGTGATGCGGAATCGGCAAATTGCTTACGTGAAAAAAGTTTTAGAGTCAGACTGTGAAACCGAATTTGTTTCCTAGTATTTATATTATGCTTCCTAAACACGCTCAAAGTTTTCCCACAGAAGTGATCGTTGTTTTAAAAACTATTGCGCTCATGACTTATCAATTTGTTGTTATTTGTCATAACTTGTCATTTTATTCTATAACTCAATGGATAGTTTGACCTCAGTGTAAGGATCGTGCTCGTCATGGTATCTCGACGTGGTTTCAATGCGTTCGTAATCCGTTGGCCGTACGTTTACATTTCCGCCCATTTCATTGTAGTATGGTGGCCAGAAGCAGGGTGGCCGCCCGCAAGTGTACAACGGCGAGTTGCCGCTCATGCGAGATTTCACGCGCGGTCGGCTGAAGGCCTGGTGCCGCGTTGATTGCTACGAAAGACAGTTCCATGTCGCCTCCTTCTTCTTGCATCAGCCAGTTATAACAATTGATGGCTCTAATATTGTCGATGAATCTGCAAAGTGAGAATACCCTTCATTTTCTGTTCAACCCTTTAGGTTTTTCACATGTCTCTTGTTTATAAGATGGTTGTTAAGCGAAAGAAAAGGGGGAGTGGTGGGTTGGCTGGGGGTACAAAACTCGCCCCCTTTTCTAGCTAGCAGCCACCAATTTAGGGAGCAGGGCTCTTCTTGTAGCCCAACCTGATAGCAGCCTGAGGGACATGTTATTGCCACCCTCCAAGATTCAGTATTTATAACAAATTTCATCTTGTAACTTTGTCACTTTTTAAAATAGGGTAATTTATAAACCCTCCAGATACAAGTATGTAAACCAAACAAAATCTCAAAATGTCCTACAGACTTGGTGAAATTCTGAGCCAAACCTAAGGTTGTCTGGAAATCATTTTTCATAGTGGCCAACTTTTGTTTCTATCATATTGAAGATGCTTTGCTGTTACTATAGATATCATTTTTTTAAATTTTCACTCTTGGAAGTATGTACTTTGAGGCTTTTTGACCTCTTTATTTTTGCCAAATGTTCAAGTTCGCCAGTGAGAGATGTCTTTCATCTAGTCCAAGATTTTGTTATGGTGCCATGACCTAAGATCCTCACATTTTCGATCCACTTCAACACTATATAGTCAGCCAATTTTGAGACGGTTGGTGACAAAACCACTTTTTTGCAATTCATTGATATGGATGTGCCCGATCATGAATTTCACAGTTTAAATCGATTCCCGAACAAACTTTTAGGATACACAGATTTATAATACAATACAAACTTTTGCTTGGGCTTGGTAGAAGCTATCACGTCGTCTTCTATAAAGCCTCAAAAGCCTTGATATGTACTGCAGGCCAATATATTATTACTTTCGTTATAGTTGTTTGGATTTAACGACGATAGTTAACTTAATCAGCAAATTTTTGCATTGAATTTTAAGTATAATAAGTTCCAGCGAAAGTAAAATTTATTTCAAATAGATTTTATGAAAGACCTTGCTTTCGGCATACAAGAAATAGATTAGGGTTTGTTGAAATATTTGCGGCATCATTTCTTCAAAGTTTTCTATAGATTGAATTTAGAAACCGGGTCATGTACGAATGCGGTTGATAAAGTAGTTCTGAAAGTCTTAAATACTTTACCTGAATTACTGCTCGTCTGATTATTAATTATGGAGACTCGCAATTACGTTTTTGCGAGGTCATCGACGGAAATCTACATAGCCTTCAGTTTAAGATCGTTTTGAAGTCATTAGAATACAGGATTGCATTTCTTGATATTGTCAAGCCAGCCCCGTTCCCGATACCCATCAAGACATCATTTGTTTTATAAATCGGTCAAGTCAACCCCCGTTCCAAAAACCTGTAGAACAGATTTCCACAATCAACGTTTCCATCATAGCGTAGGCTTTCTTCTGGGATGTTCTGCCTACAACGGTTCTGCAATATGCAGAGGTCAAACCAGCTTTTTACCATTTGAAATAAAATAGTTTCCAGAACAGTGTACATTCAAAACCCATTCATAGCCAATTTTATGCTTCGTACTCAGATGCTTTTCCTGCCACAAGCAAGAGCCACGTGCGATTTCTTGCGCACTTTGATGAATGAAAACATTTCTTGCGATTTCTTGATAAGCAAATGTATTCATGAATAGATGAATTGATAGCTTGACGAAGTCATGAATAGATTCATGGCAGAAAAATTTGTATTTTCAAGCTAGAGCATCAGCATTTGTTAGACGCTTCATTGAATTTTTTTCGAATTAAAACTTTGGTTTAGGTTCTAACAGCAAATTTTATGTTTAGAAATTTTTGTTACAGGATAGGACTATGCTTTTTGCCCTCAAAAACAGGAGACTCCAAAGTCGTCAAAGTGAAGAACTGCATTGGAAAGGTAGGTTTTAGATACATGGGTCTCTTTCATTTCGCAATTAATGTTTCTTATTATCCTCAAAAATCAGAATGTTGATACTTTGCTTAAGGACAGAGTGTTTTGTAGGGACTCAAGTTGCACCAAGATGATACTGGCAATGTCTGGGCTACAAGGATAGGAAAAAATCCAATCTTTGTCAGGGTATTTATTTAACTTTTATAAGCAATGACTCACCCACATCATATTCCTAGATGTATTATGAATGGTGGTTATAGATATATGCATTGGGTCTCTCTATAAATACTAGAGATGACAGATGTTTTATTGAAGGAATTTGTTTGGAAACTAAAACATTTTTGAAGATGATTCTTTATCAATATTTCCGACTTACCAATTTAATTATTAATTTGTCAATATTAGAACCAATTTTTGCACTAGTTCACTACAGATGATTCCATTTTATGATATGCATGGAGAGGATGATAACACAAAGATAACATGACAAAAAATATATACCCTCGGGCCCAAAGTATGGCATCCAATTGAATTAGCAGAGGGTTATTTGCAAATCTGATTGGTAATGAGATCAAGTGAAAGACCGTGTTTTCTAAAGAAGGAAGTTTTATCAAAACATTTTCATGCTTTGGTTATTATCAGGATGTTTCTTATCCTTTCCTTTGTCTTATGTCTTGAATGCTCAGTAAAAGAAATTTTTTTGTTTGCAGGGGTACTTTCTATCTCCAGAATTGATAAAACTGAATGGAAAGCTCACCCAGGGTGTGCCAATGAAGGTATGTGTACCCTTCTTCCCTCTTCAGCCAACAACCAGCAAATTCTATCAAGAAAGAGCTGTGAATATTGTACACAATGATCGGTATATGCTTGTGGTGCATCTAAAATAGAAAAATTCAAGCTGCTTCATGAGTTTTACCCCTCATACCATCAGCTGGCACACAGAAAGTTGCTTGATATTTACATAAGGGTAGCGATTTAGAATAATTGTGTTCTTCTAACCACATACATGTCCTTCTGTTAATTTGGCTGGAAGTAAGCAGTTGTCATTGCTTTTTCAAGATATTTGATGTTAGCGATTACAAAGACACCTTGAATGAAGAGTGCTCAAATGCAGTTAAAGATGAGCAAGCAACAAGAAGCAAGCTGATGGGCACATGCAAAGTAAGACATTGGATTATCTTTTTTATGTAGTCATCTTATTTCATAAGATCACACAGATATGATGCAAAACATTCTTGAGAATTTTTTCATCTAAATACAAGACTTGTGAGACTGTTTTGCTCCTTGATGAATAAGAAGCTGATGCTTTATAGGGTATGACAAAAGCTATCACAGATGATAAATTCAGGTAGTTGGAGCAGTCTTCTGGACTGTGGAAAAATCCAGAGTGTAACTCTCTAAGCGTAACTAAATGCAGAAGCATATAATTTTTTCTCTATTGGTACTAGCATTCTTACAGCTCAGGAAAAAAATTATTATGCAATGAGTAAATGCATTCTTTATTTAACAAGACCATTAATGATTCTAGGTCTGTATAAGTTTCATAAAAGATACGATGGTAGACGAGGAGACACCCTGCTGGATTGAAGTGTGGTTTGTGGAACATGTTGAAACTATACGAAGTATGTTCGAAGATTATTTTTTTGACTGCATTCCTTTTAGTCTTTGCAAACCTGATCAGAAGAGTGTGTTCTACTACATGCCTGTTTATCTTAGGTGTATTGTAACTCATTGTCTAATGAATTGATAAAAAAACTGCTAATTATTACATTTTGATATTAATCTGCCATGCTCGATATCAATTATTTATCAACAACATTATTAATCAACTTAGCTAATTATTTAATGTCATCTTGTATGGTGTGGCATTGAAGGTGGATGATAAATATAACTGGAGTGAGAAACAACTTAAAACAAATATGAGACAGCTATTGACAAATTTATCCTTCTATAACATAGATTGTGCATTACTACCAATATTTGACTTTGACTGTTTAACTCTCCCACAGAGAAACTTCTTGCTGTTTTGAAAAGTCAAGGAAAGTCTCTGTCTTCAAAGATTGCTAATCCAATCACTGCAGAAACGAAAGATTCAAAGATAATTGAGAACGGAACACCAAAGAGAGTTGCTGCTGAAGTTGTCCCCAAGAGAGACTTAAAGACAACTGTTTCTGGGGACAACTTTAGCAATAATGTTGATGTAATGGGAAGAGGTCAACAAATGAGCAAAGAGAAAGGAAAGCAAGAGTCCGTAGATGATGTTCCGTTGCCAGAAAATCAGAAGAGAACTGCCCTGCGATCACCCCATATTGCTGTTACTGATGGAAAATTGGTATTAGATTATGGCTCATATGCCAGGCAAGCCACTCCCATGACACAACCAAATGACATTCCTGAACCTGAAATGATGCCTGAATCAGACTTCTCTCGAATTGAAATCCCAAGTTTTAATCCAAGTCTTGGTTATAACTATGAACTCCCAGAAGCATATGGCCAGGATCAACAATCTTCGGGGCTAAGTTATGGGAAGGTTTTTGGGATGAGTGCGTATGATTACGCATTTGACTTTGTTCCACCCAGTTACCGTAGGCACAGAAGACATTCTGATTCGGACTCAGAGTCTGTGAGAAATTTCATGTCAACAAATATGCCCATTCATGGAATTCTGGAATTAGAGGAAAAGAAAACCACACCCTTGCAGCCCATGAAATGGATAAGCAAAAAAACAAGAAGAAAGAGTGAAGACCAGCGGAGGAAGGCTTTCCCAGTTCGATAATGTAAAAGTCTGAGATACCTCAAAGTGAGTGCATTCAACTTCAAATGACTATAATTTTAAACCCATTAGCTTTCAAATCATTTTGTGAAAAATACTGTGCAGAGATTTTTGTGTTTTTAGTGCTGGCATCATTAATTTTATTCATTAATTTTATGCAATGCCTGTAAGCAAGCTTAGCTTCAAAACCACCTCATACTTTACCTAGAACTGAATAAGACAGAAACAGCATTGCTATTCCAAACAGAGCTCTCAATTTTGCATCAACACAAATGGAACTCTGCCTCATTGGCAGTCACACTTTGGTTCAAATGCCATTCAAGTTTGAAAGACTTTGCAACCTTTTACTTCCAGCTTACTTCTATCTTGGAATGTTTTAGTAACATCTCTCACTTCTCTATTTATTTATATTATGTATATATGTATGATGTAGCAATAAGAAACATACAAGCAATATTGTTGAGCTATACTCAAAGCTAAAGACAACCCAATATATTATCTGGTCAGTGTAGGCCCATCTACCTACTATCTACGTCCAAGTTGTTTATCATTAATTTGACCAGCTTTGTATTGCAAAATAGTTGTGATATATGAAAATAACAATGTCAAAAGTAAAGAGTGATCTGAAACAAAATCTTTTAAAAATAAAGTGAAACTTACGCATCCAATTGCCTTGTTCCCTTGTGGTATTCATAACTTTGTAACAATTGCATAGCGAAGTAACCAATAATACATCAACACATGATAATAATTGATGACATTTACATACAAATTATTGAAGAGTCCTAATAAATCATATTCAGCACATAATTGTACAATATGTAGTTCCAGTTTGTGTTTTTTGTCGTTCTGTTTGATGATGCAAAAACCATGAAAATGCTTTTCGAGGCAAGTGTATGTATAGATAAACAATCTTTTTATTGATATAACTAGGTATAGAGAATAGCTCATTCAAATCAATGTGATTTTAATAAGGATGGCGTCTATGAATTTGACTTGATTTTATAGAAAATGTGAAAGTGTAATAGAGATATTTGTACTAGCTTGTGTTAATAACTAGAAGCAAATTGGCTTTCCACATATGAAGACAACTCCATCTGCAACTTAATCCAAATAATATTTCATTGTTCTGGTTTGAAAATTTTTATCAGAGAAAAATTTAAGAATTGGACTAGTTTTAAGCCAATTTGTTTCATAAATGCCTTTGTTGCTGTTAAATTTGACAAAAGTAGAAGTATTTTGTACATTTGAGTCATCATGCGTGCTTAGTTAATTGATTAAATATTTATTTGAAATCAGAAGGTTGTGGCTTATTTTTGGTAATACCTTATCCTAAATGGCAGTTATTCCTAATTTTTGGTATCTACAAATTCATTTTCATAAGCTGGGATGAGTTTAAAAGCCTCCTTGCTACATGAGCTTAAATATCAGTGCCTATAGATAATTAGCTACAACAATTATAGGCTTTAGGTGGATTCATATGGGTCAAAACATTAGCACACATGTGTTGCTTTGAAGAAAACCTTAAAGTATGCAAACAAAAATTGCAAACCTTCAAATTGTAGCTACAAGGGTACTTGTCCATTACCATCTTTATCAAACTCAATTTTTTTCAAAATTTGTTTTGACATTGTTTGCAAAAGAAGTACATGTGATTTATTGACTGAAAAAATGCATTTTCAAAAACATCTTGGTTTCTGTACAAGTGCTTCTCCCAAGAACAAGCACTCTAATGTTTCTTTGAAAGTTCTCTGGTTAGAATGATATCAACAGCCAGGTCATCCATCCGAACACTGCTTGAACACCCAACAAATGGGCATCGTGCTTTCGACTTCATCCTCCTAATATGTTGTTCAATGGCATCTTTGTCGTAGCTATGTCCACATGTTTTACTTTTCACTGGATTTTTCATCTCAGTCTAAAAGATGACCAGCAATGGTACAGTGATCATAGTCGCAAAAATCACATCAATAGAGAACATTATTTGACTCTGTAAAACATGCCATCATTGTTGATAAACAAATTTTTATAGATGCAAAGAAAAATGAGGATGGGTTTGATGCTGAACCTTGTTGATTTTCTTTACATTGTAGAATTAGCAATAACAATGGATCCTTTTCAGACTAAATTGCGGAGGAGCAAAAATAAACTATAAGTGTTGCATCATACTGGAATATTTTTTCAACTTCTGTTATCAAACATTATGGAAAACATGAGAAGAACCATCAAAGGTTGATCTCTGTAGAAAATTGCGTTCAATTAATATAGGCAATTTATTTCATGGTGAGAAATGACTTGTTTCATATTTACCTTTGTGATTGGACAGATAAGTCTGTTTCCTGTTTTCTTTCCAATTAAAATACTATCATCTTGATCAACTTCTTCATCGATTAACTGTTCATCTGCATGATGTATATTCCAGACATTTTCACGAAAGTCCATTAACACTCTGTGTTTCTCAAGATCTTCCAACTTATTGCTGGATTGTTCCTTTTCCAGATGGTGGTTGAACATCTCTTCTATATTGGTTGCTTTTGATCTGTTTCAATAGATACATGAGATCTTTGAATAATTAATCAATAGAGGAAGGATGGGATAAATGAATAGCCTGTAAGGCTTTCAATTGTGGGTATACAACATTGTCTTTTGGCTCGTGTCACTAGAAAGATTAAATTGACAGTTGGCTAAAGTTAAAAGGCAAGAGACATCAATGTGTTGCCTTTTAGAGGATGTCTACCCTTCTCTCTATGGTATTCCTTCCTGCTAGCCCTTAAATTGCCTACTGTGTGCTTCTAATCGGGATCAACTAGGCCCAAACTTGATTTCCCTCCCCCTCCTCGCGTTGTAAAAACATGGTGCACGTTACGTGTTACGACTACATCCCTACTGCAACTTGCTAAAATACAAATTTAGAAAAAGGACAGAATTTGATGCCAAAAATGCAAAATGCATTTAATCCTTACTGAGTTGGATCATAGCTTTTGCGAAACTCGGCAACTGTTTGCCGTGCGGCGGTCCCCCATTGTTTGATATCTCTACTCATGCTCACAAAATCAAGCATAACATTTTTGAGCTCCCCGATTTCTGTGCAGCCGGCGTCATTGTCTTCACAATCTAATGCAATTTCTTGTGTTGCATCAATGCCACTCTTTATAGCATCTTCTAGCTTCTTAAATTTGGAAAGAACGTTCTCTACATCGAATTGAGCAACTTTCGCCATAACTTTCCTCGACAAATTTTGGCGCGAAATTCACCATTATGAAATAGTCTCGGTTTGATAGATTGGACTGTTTTTGTGATGGAAGATCAGATTTTGGTCCGTGTGACCGACTCAATGAAAGATGCTGTTGAAGAATTGGAGAGGGTAGATTTTTTAGAAAAGATAAAACAGATTGATTCTATAGATGTTATTGAGTACAAACATGTCTCACAGCTATTTGCCGAACTGCAGAAACAAAGTAAGTTCCGCGGTTATTGGTAGCCCAAACATCTAATCTATATCAAGACAACCGGCCGCATTTTCTCAGAAAAACACAAATTAGCTTATTTATCCTTGATTTATAGAATCTACAAAGTACCAATATTTTCACGAATTTATGAGAGGAAGTGGTGTTTACGAGGAACCAGTGAAAGAACCGGAAAAGGTAAATTCATTTTCTTTGATTAATCGATTTATTTTGATATCTTTCTGGTTATACACAGGTATATATCTTGTTGTAACTAAATCAATTGTAATATGTTTTTGAACTTATTTTGTAAATTGTATCAGATGTATTGTTACACTGTAGTGTATGTAGCAACCTTGACTATCTTAGACTTGCATTGAAGCTAAAAGAGTTACTTGCTCTTCATCTGCTTATTATAATTTTTATTATTTTCATGAGATCTAAATAGAGAATGCAATGAAGAAAATAATGTAAGTTGTAAAATGCTGTCTCAAGCTAACTTTAACTCTAGAATTTTAAAATGAAAATTGAATTTAAGAGTCCAGAACTTTTGGCAAGGCTGGATAGATTGAAGGCAGAGCAAGAAGAAAAGAAGTATAAATCTATGGTCAAAAATGTCACTAAGGTAATATTCAGGTACATCTCAGAATAGTGGTCTTTTTATATGGTATATTCAATTTCACCTTATATCGGTATCAGTTTCTGTCTAATTTTCAAGTTCAAATCATTGCAATGATGCTGATGATTATAAAACTTTTAGAAATCATTAAGCCAATAATTATGTGCATTTTATTGACCTAGTATGAACTTTAGCTTTTCATTAAACAATTAAATTAGCATTTTGTAGTTTTTGGGGTCACATAGTAAGCAAATATATTTATATATTATTTATATTTATCCCAGACTAATTTTATTACTATCACTACTTTTTGTTAACTCAAGAATGACAAAAATTGAAGAAAGTTAAGGGAAAGCCACTTGCATGAAAAATTCTCCCTAGGTTTGACATTAATATAATGCATTTACTATGTTCTTTTTCAAAGGAAAAAAGAAAGTTAGGGGAAGAATTTGGTGCTGAAGGTGTGTGCATGAATTATCTGTTAAGCAGTTGATTATCTTTTGAAACCAACTGTCTTTGAAATACTTGCTCAGAATTAAGTTCTTATCTTTTCTTTATCATCATACCTGTTATAAATTGTTGCTATCAAATCTTTTAAGTTTTATGTTTCTTATGTTGCTAATGAAGCTATGAATTGCATTTCTAGTCCGAACTACTTCTCAGCAATTGATGTCAGTTCTGAATTATGTCATAACCATCTTTGCATGTGCAGCATTTGCTTTCTATGCCTCAGAGTATGCATGGAATGAAATAAGCATGGTAAGTTACACTTGCACTTAAATTTTATTCTAGGTGAAGTTGTGAAAGTTGTCTAATAGTGTTTCATTGCTTGTCTTTTGAACGGATTAGATATTTCACATCCCTTAGCTTCTAAAGCCTTTCGTTTCTTTTCAACATAACAAAATTTACAACCAATAAGTCATGTAGTTTACATATTTATAATGCAAAAGTTTCTCAATGACTGAACTTTGAATGAAAGTCAGATGTCTTCCATAAATTACAAACAGTTTGGGAATAAGCTCATACCGCTTTGAGCAGCATCAGGAAATTTGAAAAGTCTATAGAAGTTTATGTGTAGAAATGGAGATGATTGTTTTCTTTTCATTGAACCTCATTTGGCTGTGCAACATAAAGTCAAGACAATCTTCTTTGTACTTCCATCTCCTTCAATCACATCATGTCAGACTCGGTCCTTTCATCTTTACTCAGTTAAGCAAAGGTGCAAATTGATGTGCAACTTTTAATGAACATGATTGTGTTTCCTTATTGATTTGATGTGGTAGACCTTGATTAAGTTGGGATAATGCTGCCCTCATTGCAAGCAGTTCCTTGCAACAAATTGTTTTATCAAACATATAAATATTTATATATTTTATAGAAAAATATTGTGTTTTGCATTGCAAGATTTTGTGGGCATAGCCTCATCTGGACAAAAACCCAATCAACCCTTGGCCAAGTCAGCCAAACAAATTAAGCTCACAACCACAAATCTTGTTAGCTCTGTTCTCTGTGTGTCTTATTGTTGTTGGAACACTAGAACTTGTATATATGCATTGCTGAATTGTTAGGTTTCTTGTTTTGTCTATTACTTGTCACCATGTCACTACAAGTATCATGTAGATTATTATATGAATGCATGTAGTCATTACCTTTCAGCTTAATCTTGTCAATATTCAATGCATGTTTATAGGCATATAAACATATAAACACATTCCATGGAAACCTCTTGATCCTGTCATCACTGATGGAATCATTCTCCTTTTGTTTACAGCGTGTACTTTTTGCTATTACTGTGGGGACAGCTGTGGCAATGGCGGAACTTTACTTCTTGGCAAAAGCTGAGATCTGAAGTTTATCTTCAAAACTCATTTTGACATCCTTTGCATTATGCTTCTGAGTCAAAAAATAGTGAGCAACAGTGACAATGTCTTGCCTCAGATGAAATGTGATCTTAAATCTTCGATACTCCAGATTACATATGAAGAATAGTTTAACCTATTGCTGGAGAAGTAGTACTGGAGAAGGTCCAAATTGCTTATCAACTAAATTCTTGTACATTTATGCAGTAGAAGTACCCTATCAACTCTGATTATTTATTTTGATTATGAGTAATTTAATGTAATGCTATTTCATAATAAAATAAGACGTTTTTTGTAAAATGTTTTTCATATATTCAGTGTGCTCAAGGCACGTCGTGTCTTTATTGTTTTAAATGTTAAGGTGACGGGTTTGTAGTTTGGCGAGCGAAGGAAGAAATTCTATTTAAAATTCCAGTATTTTGATTAGAAGTGGAAAAACTTTTTGGACCACTTCCGAGAAATGTCTTCAAGTCAATGCACAGAATTATTACAAAGGTAGATAGATTTTCGTTTATTCTTGAAGACCTTGTTCATTAGGACGGGACATTGATGCTCAGATATTTGTGCAAAGAGTTGAAATGTTTCCTGCATCACGCTTTTTCTTCTACATTCTTCTACATTCTTCTTTATGCTATTTATATTTATTCTATGTACAGCGTGTGAAGTAAGTATACATTAAGCATCAGTAGACGAACTCACTTTTTAGGCGTTTCATTTCAGGCTCGTGGTTTTGTTAGTTGAGAAGAAGGAGTATTCGGATTTAGGCTTAGAAAGGCATCAAGCAAAGCGCCTTGGGTGAATTTTTCAACTGTATCATTTTACGCAAAAAGAAGCTTAAACGAAAGTTGCCGACCTATATACAAAAAGTCTTAACACAATATAATACACTAAAGATAAGTTCTTTACCGAAAACTTATTTTTTGGCAGGAATAAATAATTATAACGGATTAAAATCATGAGGAATGAACTTCCTATTCGAGATCACAACCATGGTATCCATTTTAGTTTTTACACATCTAAACACGTCTAAAACCTACATAACAACACTGAATTTAGATGAAAGCGTTGGGGTGGAAAGCTCTAGACACGTCTCATCCAGAACTGCGGGGAATGCCCAATGGATCAGGCTTCTATATCCAGAGGATTGGGGACTACTCTCGTGTCTACAGATGGGACAGTGTTGGGCAGTGTTTAGTTTTTTCTGTCTAGATTATTCCCCAAGCGATTCATTTTTCAATAAAATATTCCTCAACCTTCACTTCACATTTTCATGGAGTCAAGCTGATCGAACAGTTTAGCTTTCTAAGTTTTTGAAGCCTATCGGATGTTTTATTGCCATTATTTTGAGCATCACGCAAGAGCTGTTAATCTCTACGCTTAGGCCAACATGGCTGATTGAAGCATTTCCCCCGCAATATTTATAAGCAAGCAGAATTATAACTTGAAACACAGTTATGATTCCAGAGCATTATATACAGTCGGAATATTTGTAAGCGAATGAAAACATCGAATTTGGAAGACATAGTAATGTAAATCCTTTATTGTAAGACGCAGCCGGGCGATCGATCAGCCACGGTCAATTTATGCGTGCTTCTTTGTTGATATACTTCTGCCTCAGCCTTTCTTCTTTCTCGTATTTTCTTCTTCAAATTTGAATATTTCTGCTCGGTTATCTCCAGCTTTTTCTTCACTCCAACCACTTCCCTTAGTGCATTGCACACAGAGCCACAATAACAAGTGCATTCTGGGAAGGACGAGTCGCCAACATTGATTGTTTGAAGAATGGCGGCTTGTGATTTACGTGATATTCTCCCGTCTTGTTTTCGTAGTTCAGATAATTCGTTTTCAAGGTCCATTATTCGCTTCTGAGAGTTCTCCAACTCTTCGAGAAGCGCTGCCTGTCTGCTTATATCGCCGACCAGTGGTTGTTTTGCAACCTCCAGTGCTTCTCGAAGCATTGCGATTTCCTCGTCTCTCTCGCTCAAGAGCTTTTGACTCTCTCCAGAGCCTTTTCCAGTTCTTGCATGGCCTCCTTGACCAAGTCATCTGTTATGTTATCGCAAGACATCAAGCTAGCAATAGAACCTTGCCAAATGTTGCTAAAATTTAGCTGCGGATTGTTGTCCCGTAACTTGGAATAAAATCCTTCTTTTGCAGTTGCTGTCATGTGCTCTTGAAACATTTTTGCTGCTTCCATTACCATTTCGTTTCTCTGCCCACCTTCAATGGCTTTCGTTTCCTGCATGGGTCTTCCTCTATCCATGTTGATTTCAATGGTCGCAAACACAATCTCTTCTATCTAAATGTTTCTTTCTTTTTATTAACACTCCAAACAAGCCATCCTTGTTTCTTAAAAGCTGGAAGTGATTTTGCGTTGGGGTCACGGGGTCAGGAACCTTTTACTCTCAACCTGCCATTCTTCAATAACCTAGTCATTCTATAAGAATCTTCACCCACCTGTTATAATCTCGATACCAATTTTCAGTTTATGATGCATTCCGCGAGTACCATCAAATCTCGTTCGCAAACGCAGTTATGCAACCGCTGTAAAAACGTTTTTGTTCAAGCAATGACAAAGCTGATATACCATATTTCCAGCTTCTATACGAGGCTTTGTCGTGTCGCTCCATACGAGCTGCGAAAGAGACTAGGTAATTCAGTGACACATTCACTCATGGGCCTACTATGCCTAGGCCTAGTGTCCTCCTAAGATTTTCGACTTCTCGGGGACCCGAGAAAGGTTTTAAAACCTGCATGGAGTGCTACTGGTGAATCGAGTAACATGACAGAAATTCGTTTGGTATGCTTAAGGGGCCCCAATCAAATAGTGGTCCATGGCATGTCCCCCACAGTCCTAGATGCGGCCTTAAGGTAATTGACTTCAATTAGCCATAATAACCTTCGACTTGACTCATTTCAGGCTCCCAGTCATATGACCACTGAAGCTTCTTCTTCAAAGGATAAAAAGCACTGAAATGGGCCTTGAACAATCGTCATCATGTGGTCTCATTACCTTCACCAAGTTTAAGGCCGCACATGCCGATAGCCTCTTATCCTGCAAACTCTTTCTTCCTTCACAGACTTGTATACAATTATGCAACGTATCTTTGTTACTTGTTTCCCGGTTACACCTCCCAATATTGCTGCCAGCTGCCTTTCATTCCTACTGTCACCTGGTTTCAGTTTACTCGATATCAATATGATTTCCTTTGTATTTTGTTTATTTTACTATTACCTCTTTCATTACCCTACTGTTGCATATTTTGGCTGTAGAGTTTAATTAGACATATCTGCGATCTGAAATGGAAAGAAAATTTTCTGAAATTTCCTCTTGTTGTGCTGTTTCTATAAATCTTTAGCCGGCCCTTGTGCTAGGGGCCCTAATCTTTGCACAGACATTCTTCGTTGGTTCATTTGCTTCAATCAACCACCCATCTTTGGCTTTAAAAGGCGGCAGTCCTGTACATGGACCTATCTTTTAGTTTTAGTGTTATATTGAGAATACACAGCTACAATTAACGTAAGAACAAGTGTTTTGATTTGTGATTTCCAAAGTATGTTGGTTCGTTGCCTCCCTCTCGTTTTTTGTTGCAAACGAGGCTCTTACTGTAGAAGAGATACAGTCATTGGCCTTGTCTTTAGAATTTATAGAAATGATCTTCACCTGAGTTGTGCGTTTTCTCTGTTCAGAGCAAACATTTCGTTGCAGAGGCGAATAGAACGATAATATTGTTGGCAAAAGCAATGGTCTTATCGTCTTATCTCTGTATTGATTTATGCCTACAGCATACTTACCTCTACATCGAGTTTATATATTAGTCGTTATGATGGAGTCCTTTTGCCATATCGATACCAAAACCCGACACTTTTTCAATGCTTCATTTGATGAATCCACATTATTATTCACGTTAATCCACTTACATCCCTTTCACATTATAGTTGTCAGAAAAAAGGCAAGATTTTTATATCATGCAATTACTTGTTTGAAGGTTGGAGCTCAGTCCCCTCAAAGTCCATCCAAATCTAGTGATTGAGGTATAGCTTATGAAGTTTTCTTTCTACAAAATCACCTACTGTCATTTGTCAGCTGCATACCTGACCGAAGCACTAGGACGGAGGGCTAACGTGGTAGCTGGCAAATCCCAAAATGGTGTAGCCCCGAAGCTAGCAGAGAATAGGAGGTTCCACAGGTTTACTTTGCAGGATTCATTGACTCGACTAGTAGTCAATGTGAAGTAATCTGATGTGCGTTTAAGAGAAAAATGCTACGCAAGACCACTAAAATGGAGAAAACTTGGCAATGAAGTAAAGAATCAGCAAGTAAAGAAGCACATTAGTGGGAAGGAAAGATTGCAGCATTGATAACGGAAAAACAGAAATGATGTACAAATCATTCAATTCTGATGGACGTTAAGCAGAGACAATCCGAACCAGAATGATAGGGTAGTTTGAAGCCTATGACAAATATAGATGTTTAGTCGTAAAAAATGGGGAGGTAATATGTCCGGACAGCGGAAAACAAAAGAGTTTAAATTTAGGATTCAATGTGGCATTCTTCCTGAGGCTATAGCAGCAAAACGTACCCGTCTCGGTATATTCCTCTTGGTTATTTTTCACCCGCACTAAAGCTTGACACATCTCTTCAACTCTTAAAAACTTCCAATACGCCTTATCAAACTTTCCACGAGTGGTACATGATTAATATCGTTTTCATAAGCACAGTTCCTAGTCTGCAATGGAATAAGAGGCTGGATGACTCATTAATGGACTGCAACTTCCCAATGCGATGATCGCTAAACACGTTCAGTATGAGAGTCGACCAAGGTGTCCATGAACAGAGCTCCAAGCAGGTTAATGAGTCTCACGAAGACGAATCATGTGTTGTGACCGCTAATCAATAACACAAACATCACCGCCATTGCTCTGTTCCCCTTTTCAATATGATTCGGACGTATCCGGGTAACAAAAGTCTTCAAATTGATATAAGAATTCACAAATGCAAAGTATTTGGTAACAAAACATTAACAAGGCACCCGAAATATCTAATGCTTTACAAAATCTTAATTTACCAATATTAAGATTACGTTTGTTCACTCATGCATACACACTTCAAACGTTCCTCTGGTCATTGCTTATATATTTTAGAGAAACCGCCTTGTTTTCTTTTTTCAGTCCATATTTGGTTCATCCTTTACAATCTTTCCTTGAGATTGTCTTCTCGAAGCACTAATAAATACAACAAAGTAAATATTTCATATCTAATCTGGAGTCCAAAACAACAGAATACATTTAAATTCTAATTTCATTAGATTTTTAATTTTATCAGAAAATTATTCTCATTAGATTCTAATTTTGAAAAAACTCATTTCATTCTTTGGTCCAAGACTGCATGAAACAATTATAATCTGTTACATTTCAATACTAAAGTAAAGAGTAAAGAGTTATGTAAGTTCAACTTTTCGTTTAATATCGTCTCGTTTTCTTTCCAAATGCAGCTTAATTACAAAAGGCGTTTTGCGTGGTGGTAAATTTCAATGTGATCGCCAATATAACCCCCACTCAAGTCGACGTCGACTTGTTTCCTTACGTCATCCTTGCTTTTTCCTTTTCAGGTTACTATCAATTTAGGCCAAAATCCTCATTTGATGGCTCCATGTCTGCTGTTTGAATAACATACGACTAAACATCTCAAAAGAGCGTCTCTCAATGTTTCTGTGGTATCAATAGCCACTGTACTTTACTTGCAAGGAAAACCGCAGGCAAAAGTACTAGTGAAATCGATAGCACAAGGCTATTTCTAAAAGTGATTTTGCCAACAATAACTGTTTTCCTTAGGTTTCAATCTCTGCGAGGACCTATTAAAATAGTAGCCGCTATTAGCGAAGCTCTTCTTGTACAAATGTAAATTTTCTACTCGAAACTTGTGAGACGGAGAATTTGCGACCTTCTTGTCGCATTTTGTGAGCCTCGAATATAATGTCCTGCCTCCTATCCTCATATTCTAAGATTGCGAGAATCGCTCGTAATTGCTCCTCCGCATGATAGTCTATCATGAAGTAAAAGAACGCGTCCCTCATGAACTTCATTCGCAGTTTCATTTGAAGATTTTGTTCTTTCTGGACATTTTTACATTTTGTCTTTTCATTACTAGAAATAGCCAACGGCTTTGGATTGGAACCTTCCATCTTTGTCTGCTCCTTTTCTCTGGCCATCTCCGACTCGCGTAGCCTCATTTTCAGTTCGAGGATCCTCTTCTCCTGCTCAATGTTTATTTCCCGTATTCTGTCAATTTCTTCTGGCGTGGCACAAACAGTCTCTTTGACTGAATTAGCTATGTTCTCATCTTTGTTGTTTTCAATCCACAATTTCAAATTCTCTGTTTCTTTCTTCTCGTTTTTCAGCCTGTCTTCGAGGCTTTTGATGATCAGAGTCTTTTCTTCATCCGCCAACTCCAGCGCTTTTCTTCTTTCCATCTCATCCTCGCACCTTTTTTCAGCGAGCATCAGCTGGGACCGTACTTTGCTGTTCTCTGCATCTCTCACTGCCAACAACTTGTTCGTGTCGTTCAAAGCTCTTTCAAGCTCCGAAATCGTCCTTCTCAATAAGGAATTCGCGGCCCTATCCGCGGGGCTTCCTGAGTTCTGCACTTCAGCTCTATTGATAATGGTTTTAGCTTCATCAAGGCCGGTTTCACGAACATCTGCTTTATCAAGGTCCTTTGTTTCATTGTTCCCATCATTTTTCATTCCTCGCTCATTTATGTCCTCATCAGCATGGAATTCATTAAGAAAACCCGGCCTACATTCAATATCTTCCTCAAATTCAGGCGGCTGCCAAACTAACTCTTCTTCATCCAAAATTTCCGACTCCTTAATCAGATCTGAATTCAACTGCATAACAAGTTCCTCCTCGGAGAATCCGTAAGACTCGTAGCTGTTTAGTGGCTCCATCGTGGACATACTCCCCACTTATCGCACACACAGTTCGTATGCATCTGCTATGTTTTCGAAGAAATTCTTTCTGCTCACCGGCCCAGCCTGCCTTTTGTGTTGTTGGCTGACCATAACCAGTAGGCCTTAACAAACCAGATTAAACAATTCGATTGTGTTTATCGCCGATCGTGATCTTAGCCCGTGTTTAGTTCACGCTAATAAGACAGGAGAATGCAACCACAGACAATACCTTATATGGAGCAGGTGCTGCGTTGGCGCGCAGCTTTTGCCGCTGATATCCGCAAGACCTCCTGTGCAGTCCACCGCATTTTCCGGAGTTTTCATAGCGCTAGTTGGGGCTTTGTTATCATTCACTATGTGCATAGAACACTAACTGTCATCGCAACAAGGAATAATAATAGGACCACTGAATTCCGTAAGCTTGACAGAAAGTCGCATTGCGATACATTGACGCTACTGCCCGTATAAGCTAAATGAACCCGCGTTTTGAACGCGGCAGCAGAAGGTGAATGTACGTGACGCCCTGACTTGATACACGTGACCTTTTCATTAGTTTAAGCAACTCCAAGTTCAACTTGAATGTAAAATGTTGTCTTCGCGACGGGGGGACCTCTGCAAATGTTCAGTATACAGCTCCACATAGTGCAGCATATTTTTAATAGCATGCCTTAAAGGCCGGTCGCACGATATTTGGATATTGGTTTCCGCGCTTTAGAAGAACTGTTCAAGATCATTTTTTCATTCGCATCCCACTAAATTGAAAGGCACATTAGCCTATATGTCAAGTCACACGTATTGTGGAGAGTGCCAATACGCAATACACAAAAACAATTCGGAGTTAGGAAGTCGAAAACTTCGTGATATGAAATCCGGTGCTTGAAGTCCAAAGGGGCGGGCGTGTAAATGGGGGTCATGCTTAGGCTTGAACAAACCCCTCCCATGATGGTTTCCTTGAAAAGAAGCCCTTGATAAAGAACATCAATGTCTGGTTGTGTTATTTTAGCTTTAGGTGATGTGATGGAAAGACTTGAGAATGACCGTTCTGTTATTCAGGATAAAGTCATCCCAGCATGTTACATTCTTGGGTACGCATCTGTTTACCTTGTTGATCTTGCAGCTGGTTGACTGAGTTTTCTGAATAGCTGCGAGCCACCTGGATTAGAGAATTGTCAAACGTGCGAACCCTCCCCGCTATTCCCAATCTACAATACACAGTCACAAATAAATATATAAGCCCACTGTAGAAACATAGAAGATTGGGAACAAAGGTTTGAAAATAATTTGTTTCTTTCTGGGAACCTAAGCATTTGGCTCAAAACTCTCTGCAAGATTTTAAGGGGTAGACAAATAGACTTTCAGTTTGTGCCTGTATCTCCATGCGCCGATATTGTAAATTTTGTTGCCTTGAACCAATTCATGAACTCCAATATGTTGTGTTTTAAAAACATCATTGGAACCACTACATAGATATTATGTCAACAATCATTCCTTGGCCGATTTTCCTCTTAAAGAAAATAAAGGAGGAGGCACGGATGGAGATTTGACTGATGCCTAGTTCATCTTATATAGCGAGTGTATTGTACAATGCAGGGATTGCTGATAGCTCTGCCAATTCATGGCTGATTGTAAACAATGATTCAATCGACAGAATCTCAATACTGAGCTAACTATCTGACACTTGATGGAACTCAAAATTTCATATTTCGAAAAATGAGTAGATTATTTGGAATGTAATTGCCAACAAGTCGTTTAAGAGATAAAGCAAGAACATCATCTGCTTTTAAGTCATCATCAAATCTAACAAGGTAGTAAGGTTTTTTATCTCCAAAGCTTCATCACCGTACTTAGTTGGAGAAATTCAAGACCTGTTTATATGACACTGACTCAGACTAGACCTATCTCGATATTTTAGATGCAGCTTAACTTAATGCATAAATGCACATAAAAAGGAGTTAAACTTTAGCTAGAAATGTTTAACATAGCCTAATTTTTAGCAAGTTGGGAGCAATATATGGTTGAAATGGAGTCCTAGCATGCACCAACTCAATTCAACCAAGCATATAAACATATGATCAACGCTGCTCACACTAAAGTGCTAGAAATAGTTTATGTGATAGATGACGGAAAATACGCCGCGCTTTTGGGCATACCAAGATGGCGTCGATCAAATTTCGCGGGCTTCAAAGATTTGTGACAGAGACAATAGGGATACTCGATCCAGTCTTTTTTCTGAGATCGTTTGTAGGTTGGCTTCGAACTGAGGCATTTTCTATGTAAGACCAAAGTGCTAGGCTAGTATTTGGGGCTTTTGCATTAAGCAAAGAGGTTGTAGCTCATGCAATGGGCTTTTCGGCAGCTGGTCGAAGTACTCGTACAGATAAATACTGCGTAGACTCTTGCCAAAACTGTTAAAACTTGTTTTTGTATTATTTAATGTTACATAACAGAAATAGGGTTCCATAGTTGGATCGTGATTAATTTTGGTTTTTTGCTATTTGTTGTTTATTTCCAGTTTCGCGAAGGAAGGCAAGGCAGGGAGTGGCTATGGGGCTAATAAATGCTGTTATAATACTTCAAGTTATGATTCTTCGTTGCATTGAAAGGTTCCTCCACTTAAAGCGTTCATGTAGTATAACTGTTGGATCATGTGCATTTTAATAAGATACTGTTAACAAGTAGATGCTTAGGTAAAAGCAGAAATTCTTACATGGTAATAAGACAGTGAACTTTAGCCATGAGCTAACCGCAACGAATATTCAGCGTCAATGAGTTAATTCACCGACCAAGCTTTAACTCTTGCTTTTCAATGTATAACTCATTTTATAGTTATATATTGTGAACTTTAACCATTCTAGCAATATGATCTTGTCATTTACGAGTAAATGAGACCCTTCTACGTGCTATCCCTAATATTTTCTACCACAAATTGTCCTTGAAATAAACCAATACTTTATATAAACTACACCCTTTTTCATAAGAATATGGGAAAATTGAGCTTGAGCTTAATATGCTTAAGATTTTTCCAATTTAGGCCTGAACTAGTGCTTAGAATATGCTTAATTTCAAATTTCGTTTCATGGTCTGATATCTCGCTTGATAAAATCATGCCATTTCCTATCACTTAGCATCGTTCTTTGTGTGATATTATTCTTTACACTTGATTTCAGAAGAATTGGGAGTGAGAGAAAAAATTCTGAGACTGCGAAATACGCTTAGTGCATGCTTATTTTTTCAAGCATGTGAGCTCAAGTATGCATATAAGCTTTATGCTCATAAATAGAAAAGAGTGTATATAAAGTAGAAATACGCATCCAATGACATTCCATAACATTTAACGACCATCCGTAAAATTTACCGACCAGCTTTTCGAAATTTAGGGGGAAGATATGCCACCCCCTCACACCCCCGGTAGGTACGCCCCCTTGGAAATATGTGATTTTAGCCTTGCCTATATGTTGTGCCGCCATACGATCAACCTGTTGCCAATATATTTTGCCAGTGATTCTTGGACGATGTAGCCTCCTCCTGAAAACGCTGCCTCGATTGAAGAATAACTCGATTCCCGCTTTGGATTAGGCCACAATATTACGGACTTCTTATATTGGTATAAAAAGAGGTACCATTTTCTGTATTTTCGTTTTTTAAAGTGAATGTAACATGTCGCTCATTTCATTTTGTAAATCTTCCATTACTCAAAGAGGCTGGTATGGGAACTGTAGTATCCCCAAAAAAACATGGCACCATTTCAGAGTCAGAGTGCAAAACATAATAGTTTTCACTTCCCATAAACCAAGAGCCATAGTTTGATGCATACATGCACAATTTGATATGTCACTTTTGAATCGGCTCAGAATATTGAATATTCATGCTCCTGATTGGTCCGGCCCTCATTATAGGGACATGAAAACTAACAAAACTAGCAATGAAGTTATGAAACTCACTGCAATGAAATGTATTACCATGAAGGCTTGTACGTGCAAGTCCAGCAATACAGGTTTCACTTTTTTGGCAGATGTTATGTTGACAGGAGGTGGCTGGTTGCGGTACACTGCATTTGCAGAACGCCACACAATTCCACATTCACAACCAGAACATTGCGCTTCATCTAGATTAGAACACTATAGCTCCACAATGTACACACTTTGTCAAAAATAAGATCGGCCAAGTACACAATTCATCTTCTTGTGAAGAACAAAGCAACTATAATTTGTGTTTATAAGGTGGCAGAGCTGATTTTTTGTTTCAAAAGCATTCTCATCAGATATAACTTATTGGCAATTAAATTGCTTCAGAATTTTGTGTTCTCTTTGATCTTTCAATTTTGTCAAGCAAAGGCAAAAAGTCAAGCAAATGGTGTAAATTTTTAACAGTTACTGTTGTCCACAATGTCTTTACAAGTAGTTAATTAAACATTTCCACAATGCTAAGCAGGAATAGAATATGAATTATATTTTTAGACATATATAAACATTAAAGTTTAAATCCTTAATTCAATTTTTGTAAGCTTGTACAAATTTAAGAATTGCTCTAACGTAAGGGTGAATTTGACCCAATTTCAAATATTCAATTGTACATTTAATGTATATTGTAAAACAAGTATAATGTATAACAAGTCAAACTCCTAAGATATCATCAGTTTTTATATTACAAATCATTTGTCTTGTTTTCCTGCTTATGGCATTTTGATATTTTTTTCTAGGAGATTAGGTTCAAGATGTTAAAAAGAAAGAAGGCATTTATCGGGGTTCAAGCACCACTTGGTTATGTACCTGGTCTTGGTAGAGGGTAAGCATAACGAGTTAATGTTTAGACCAGACCTACCAACTTGATTTCATTTTCTCATTTGTGCATAACAAAAGTTGATTAAGTACCACAAGTTTTTTTAAGATTTCAAAAAAAGGTTTTGCAATGTGGAACTGGTGGTAGCACACAAATGATTTGTTAAAAAGAGTTATGAAATAACATGATAGTTAGTTTTAAATACCAAATTATATCGTTGATTATATTTGGCAGTCTTCAAGGGGCTGATCTGCATGCTATTTCTTTGGGCTTAGCTGAGCTACAAAGAAGTTCTTAACTTGAAACAACTAGTTTAATAGTTGGTAATATTTTTGTGATATTTCAAATCTTTTTTGTTCTGATCTGTCTTTTTAAGTTACTCCAGGTAGAAGAACGTGCTTAACCAACATTTTATTGTTGTTATATACTATAATAATTAATGTTTGTTTGACTTGTTTTCCTTTTGTTGGTCATAAAATGTTTTTTTTAGATGTAAGGAGTTTTCCAAGAAATCTTTTCTTTCCTTATTTTATACTAGAGCAGAAAATTTAAAAGAATTGAATCTCCTGTCCCTATTCCAATATCCTTTTCAAATTATAATTCCCCTGGATGTGTTGACACAAACATCATAATCATAATTTTGATTGCATATACATTTCATACAAAGCGTTCTCAACAGATGAAAAGAGATTAGATTAGCTTTTGTAATTAGGAGTCTGAAGACCTTGAGTAGTTAAATCCTTGAATCTTTGAATTTTTGAATCTTTGAATTTTTGAAGACCTTGAATATTGATACCCACCTTGTATATAAATGAAATGTTATGCAAAGCTATTTGTTAAACATGGTTTGATTACGTAAGTACTGAAAGTAGCATACAGTGGGTTTTTTTGTAAGTTTTCTTTTTGTTCTGTATTTGCTTAAATCAACACCAGACTCATTTTAATCAGTCATTCAAACATAGCAAAATTGAGTTTAAAGAAACTCCTCTTCATTGACTTGGCTTGCATTGACAGCAAAGAAATTGCTCTGTTTGTACATTCATTGTTCATTCAACATCTGCCATTCAACTACATTAGAAAGTTCTAGATTATGTTCACATAATTAAAAAGGAAGTGTGTTAATTGAATTTTGCTTTGCTCTCCAAATATTGTTTTACATTTGTGAACAATCTTATCAACATAAACAAAATCTTGTACAATGGACAGATATAATGAAATGAAAATTGTGTCATTGAAAGTAGGAATGAATTTATGTTGTTATTCATACCATCACTTAAAACCCATTATTAATTTTAGGGCAACAGGCTTCACAACAAGATCTGATATTGGGCCTGCAAGAGACTCAACAGATGTTCCGTGAGTCATTTTATATTGTTCAGTATTTTCTCTTGATTTGTAGGTTTCTTGTGAAGTTATTTGTTTCTATTGAATCATATTGTCTGCTCTAAAGACTTTTCACAACATACTTCAATGTGCTGTAGAAATTTTTACAGCTTAAATTTTTAATTTTTATTCTGCATCAATATATATTTTAATGATTCTCTTTTAACAGTTCTTACTAGCGTCCATTTTTTTAATAGATTTTACTGCAAACATTTATGTGTTTTTGCTAACAGTTTCAGACGCTTACTTGACCCCTTCAATTTTAGTTAAGCCCAAACTACTAATACAAATATTTCCACAAACCTCTTTTAAAAAGGGAGACTATCAATCATTTTTTACCCATTTCGAGCATTAGATTAATCCTCATTCACTGATAATTGTCAAAGCTATCAATTTAAAAAGAAAATTATATTAAGAAGGACCCCAGATTTTGAGATTTTTTAAAGCGAAGATGCTTTTGAAATGTCGATTGTAAAGCCAATGAGTTAATGGTTTCCTTCTTGACAGAGATGAGAGACACTTGGAGGCACTGAAGAGGAGAAAGGAAGACGATGATGACGAAAACGAGGATCTCAACGACTCAAACTATGATGAGGTATCTGTCTCATGGTGATAATAAAAGGCTTTCTTAGAATAAAAATTGTTGTTTGAACCTAAAAAGATTGGCTTAGAGAGCCCGTAATGTCAAAGTTGAGAAGCAAGTTGGAGGGTACATAGCATAACCCCTTCAAGAAAATGTTGAATGAATCTGACAGTTAAAACCGTCTTCATTTTCACAGCAGTGTTTTCATTGAAATAACTGCAGAATCTTAGAACATAAAGTACAAGAGGTTTTCAAATGGCACCGGCTTATCAAAGTTATACCCCAGTGTTACAATTATGACAAACAAGTGCTTTGTGGTTGTGGTACAAAACTTCACAATGGCCAAAAAAAGCGGAACTAGTTTTCTCATACGGACAAAATAATGACAAAATTAATGCCAGCGTTTTCTTAGTAAGTGAAGAACAAAATAGAGTCTCTTTTTGAACGAGCAATTTTTTCTTGTAAGTTGAATGCTAGGCAATGTGGAGATACACTATCAACAGTCTGTATAGAATCAGCCTGTTTGTAAGAGTTGGAGTTGCAAATTTAATTTATGGCTTGCGGAAAAATGTTTGTTTTGACTTGTCATAGTAAAAGTTATGACTGAAGCGATCTTTTCAGCTCCGGCTCTTAGTTTCTGCAAACTGAGGACAGGTGCTCTCGCGTTGAAAGTCAGTCTCTGAAATTCATTTGGACACCTTATTTAGTTTTATTTCCATGCCCTTACTTTGTTTTTGAAATCAGCTAGTACTTTAATAAGGGACCAGTTTTTACGCCGTCAAGTTGAGTAGACGCATTATGGTTGACGATGCTATCAACTGGCCAATCTGACTTCCTGGAAAAGATAACAAGCCAATCTCGATTCCCACGAGGCTCGCATCAAAACCTTTTTTTTGCTTGTTTGATAAATCGCTTACAATCCTAAACTGAAATTACGCTTCCCGTTAGAATCTGCCTGGCATTCTCCTGAAATTTTATAAAATGCGTTTTCATAAAAAGTTCATCAAAGTCGTACTTTATGATACACAAAGGCTCTGGTTTTGAACTGCATGACATTTGTCAGAACATTATCATTGTCCAGGTTATCTTTCGCTGGATTATGCACTTTACTTCTTGGAATTGTACGCCAGTAACTGTCTTGTTACATCTAAACCAGTAAACCAGTAACGTTTGTCACTATATTACTGTTATCTATGCCACAAAGCTTTTGTCTGTTTATCAGAATGATATGTTGTTTATACTGTATAAAATTTTACCGCAAATCAAGCTGAAATGTTCATTTAGTGCTTATTTAACAGCTAAGAAGCACCTTCGTTTAGTCAAAACGTCAGAAGCTCAAAAGTAAAACAATCTTAAACAAACTATTAGCTTCACGCCTCTCTCTTAGTTAATTGTGTGTGAATGTGTTTTGTCTGAGAGGTAAACAATAAAAGAGCCTTTGTGTGTTTTGGTAGCTAGATGATCTTTGAACTGCAACTTCAAAGTTTTTGCAACGTTCAATAAACGCTGAGGCCCATTGTGAATAATTTTACATTTGTACTTGGTTCTTCTATGCTCTAAAAACATTCTGAAAAGATGTGCTTTATGTTTAGATAAGAAAGCTTTTCAAACGTAATCAAATGTTTTAAGCTTTTCTCTTGATCCTGCTGTCTATAAAGTTTTTTGCCATAGTTTGCTGGTTATGGAGGAAGTCTGTTTGCAACTGGAAATTACGACAAAGATGATGATGAGGCTGATGCAGTTTATGATAGCATCGATAAAAGGATGGACGAAAGAAGGAAGCTTCGACGGTATGAAACGTGCAATCTTACGTCCTTTTAGAAGGCACATGAAAAATACACCTTTACGAAAACGCACACCTGAAACAGCTTCGTTTCAATATTGTTTATCCCCAAGCGAGGCTGCTACTAGCCGAGATATGATAAGGATTCAGGCTACATTAGAAGATGAGCACCTTTTGAGATTCGAGTTTAAATTGGAGTAGATATTTCGACATAGTTCTGAGCAACGTTTTTTCTGAAAGTATCATCTTTTTTGGGTTGTACCAAATGTCTGGTCCTTCAACGGATAGGATGGAATTTCCCTCTTTTTTGCGTCCGTTAAAGGCATGGGAGAGAATAAACTCTTTTGTAACGATGAAAAAGGTTTGCTCTAAAGATGATAATGGTAATAGTAATGGCAATGGTAAGATAATGAAAATGGTACGAAAATGTTTATGGGAATGCTAAGAATAGGTTTTTTATTTCAATAGACACATGTTAAGATAAAGGATAGCATGTTTACGATATAAGAAAGTGTGAATATAGAAACATTGAACCGTTATGTTTTCTGGAGATGCACCTAAGAATGCTGTTTTGAGTTTGTCATGGCCCTCTCTCGACCATAGATTGGTATCTGACGAAACTTTGTTAGCTTGTCGTTTTAACACTACTTTATTGCTACTCTTTTGGTTGTTTGCAGAGAGCGTCTTCTTAAAGAAGAAATCGAGAAGTACCGACAAGAAAGACCTAAAATCCAACAGCAGTTTTCAGATCTTAAGGTATAATTTTGTTCATTCTTGATTTTAGAGTTTTTACATGGGCACCTTTGCGCATAACTGCTAGAAGTAACAAACGGATTGTTCCAAATTGTTTGTGTTACATCCAGGGAATTGTTTATGTTGCCTGGGTAGATGTATACTATCTATTTTGCATCCCAGCATTTGGCGTTTTCCTTGTTGTACAACAGATTGTTTTTCTTGATTAGAGTAAAGGGTGTATTGCTCTGCTTAGCAATGCGATGCTACACTCTTCTTTCTCCACTGCAACCGCCGAAGCCTTGAATTTGTGTGACACCCTTCCTTAATACAACACGGCGTAAAGAAAGGCATTATTTTAGAAATGCTCTCTGACTAGCGGGAAGCAAAGGGGCTCACCGCCTATTCTATTTATGTTGTCGACAGAGGAAGCTGTCAGATGTTAGTGTGGACGAATGGTCCTCAATTCCTGACGTTGGTGACGCAAGGAATAAGAAGCAAAGAAACCCAAGAACGGAGAAGTGTGTTTGTTTAACTGTTATCAGCTTGATGCTAATCGCCATCTATTCCACCCCGGTGCTCGTGCCTTTCACATTCCGCTGATTCCGCTAATTCTTTTAAGAAAATTTCCTGCAGATGCCTGGTTCATTCTCAAAGGGGTACACGTTGATGACTCTTCAGCTCGTGTGATTTACGCGTAATGTTCACTGACTAGTAATCAGTAATCAGTAATCAGTAATCAGAATACAGTAACCCTTGAAGACCCTAAAGAAGATGACTTTGTTTTTATTATGTGCCATGCATATGATGTAATTCATATCAGCCTCCCACCACCCCCAAGGCCTAATTTGCTTGGCCTGGCTAAAGAAGGCAGTTTTCACTTTGTGATGTCATTTCTGTTTAGATTCACACCAGTTCCCGACAGCGTCTTAAGAGCCGCTTTGATAGCCGGCGCTACCGGCACCACCATGTCTTCAAAAGAACAGGTAACAAGGATAACTTTTGCTAATTAATTCAATACTCTCATTTTGGTCACGTTTTTATCATAGTTGTTTAGGTATTTCATTGTGCCGAAGCTATTTCTCGTATTTGCATTATCATACGAAATTTTAAATTTGCAGGGGTTTCCGCAACCTGATTCTATTGAACCAAAAGTCCACCTTGTCTCCCTTTTTTTCTTATTATGTCCTTCTTTTTCGATTCGCCTGCTGCGACCATTCCTTCTGTAGAGCTTATTTTTGGCAGTAATTTCATCCCAATATTCCAGTTGTGTTGTGGCTGGGACTCATCTTTTTAATCGCTGATAAATGATATACTTTGCCTATTTTAATTGAAATGCCTTCCCCCCCTTAGATGTTTGGTGGACTCACAACACCATTTTCTGGAGCAATGACACCTGGGGCAGCTACCCCAGGGTTCACAACCCCCTCTGGAGATCTTGACCTGATAAAGATCGGTGAAGCCAGAAAGTCTCTAGTTGGAGTTAAGCTTGACCAGGTAGCCCTTTTCAATAACCCTTGGTACAAGCTTTTTGAGAATGAATTTATACGGATCTTTTCGTTAAATCTCTACAGAAGTACACTTGGTTTCTGAACATGGGATGTCAATGTGGGGAGTTCTTTGTTCGCATAAAGATTCTTGCCGCGTTTAATTTTTTGTTTCCTATACAATGTATGATATGTAAATTTATATTACATTACTAGAAATATGAGATAAATGCATTTTACAAGGTATAGCCTATATCCTTATACAGCTGGCCTTAGGCCGTGAATAGCACAAGTCATTTACTGTTCATTAAGTATTATCTCTGCCTCAGAATGCGGAGATATATTGTCATCTTCAGTGCAAGGAATCACACTGGAGTGTAGCGGTATCATAATGTTGGTGTGTGATTTCGATTGAATCACAGCATAAATGTTTCATTTCCAGGCATCAGATTCCGTCTCCGGGCAGACCGTGGTTGACCCCAAAGGCTATTTGACTGATCTCCAAAGCGTGACGCCAACCGCCAGTGGGGATATAGGGTTTGCGTTTGCATTAAAATATCTCATCAATGAATCTGCAGTCACCCCAACGCTGTAGCGCCACATGCCAAAATCCTGACATTCGAATAGAGTGTGCATTATGGAGAAACTCCTTGATCTCTGCCTATTAGCCTATGCAATGTCTTCTATTGATGGATGCAGTTGTCATATTTTGAATAATAGTCGTAGGTTTGGTGGCAAGCTAAATCTCCTGCTTGAGGGGCTTTTCGCATGGTAAGCCTCTTGGCTCTGGGATTTGTCAATGCACGCGTTACGGAGACACTGTTTTTCAAAGGGCAATCATGTTGACGACCTCTCTGTATTAAATGCAAAATTAATATTACCTAATCTTCCTAAAGGTCGTTTCTTAATTCCATATTTTTATGAGTCGAAAATCGTGTTGCAGGGATATCAAAAAAGCAAGACTCCTTCTAAATTCCGTGATTACGACCAATCCAAAACACGGTCCAGGTGCATAATGATATTTTGTCACCATTTAATTACTTCGATTTTGCATTATGAGATGGTTGCTGTTCATGATACGAGGCTGTTCGTGAAACGAGGCTGTTCGTGAAACGAGGCTGTTCGTGAAACGAGGCTGTTCGTGAATCGAGGCTGTTCGTGAATCGAGGCTGTTCGTGAAACGAGGCTGTTGGTGGTACGGACCCTAGGCTAATGCTAAACAATTAGAGAAACAAGACAATACACTGAATTGCGTTTTGCTTTTCACAATACGTGACTAGTTATAATTAGTGTTGGCTTAACATACAATTTATTTAATGAATATACATACTATTACATATACGAATTTGTGATAAATTATTCAATGAATTTTATTGACTGCTATTATTATTTTATACATACATTCAATTGTTGTATACTAAAGTTTATTTTATTTAATTTAGGATTAAAGGATATGTTTTGTGCTAAAAAGTATCAAAATGCTAATAGTTTTAGGAGAAAAGCGGTTTTAGGGGAATAGTTTTTGAAGTATCAGCGGGGCTATAAAAGCCCCCCATTTTACATGTGTCTATTTGCCTGTGCTGGTATGTTTTCACTTGCAGTGGGTCATGGTCAATGACGCCTTGTTTGATCGAAACGATTATTCGCTGAAATAGACGGCTAGCCTGAACATAGCAAGCGCCGAGTCGCTAAAATGCGCAAAAATGGCCCCCTTTAATGTGCTGCTAGATTAAGTTGCTATTTCACATCGAATGGCCTCGGTGATTTGCGCCTTAACCTGTATGTTGTCCGATTAACCCCTAACACTTGTTTATTTCGGGTGTTTCTCAGGAACCATTGCCTTGTATCTTTGAGTTTTCGAAATGGTATCTTGTTGGTTTTGTTCTAGTTCTCGGTACTTTGATTTGGTAAACTGAATTCAATGAGATGTCTGAATGAGGATTTGTAGATTTGGAAGTGGTTGAACTAATGTTCGTTCTAGAATTCATGCACCACTCTTGGGCTCTAGGTTGCGTAGAGAAGCTGACCAAGGTTTCATTGTGAAAGTAAAGAGATGATGGTCTAAGGTTGATAATGTGTATCATTTCTGTGTTTCCCGCTAGGCTGGATTGCTGCCGCTCGACTTGAAGAGGTTACCGGACACATTCAAAAGGCCCGGAATCTTATATTCAAGGGGACGGAAGCCTGTCCGAAGAATGAAGATGTTTGGCTTGAGGCCGTGCGACTGCAGGTTAGCCAACCAACTAAAATCGACAATCGAATTATGATACAATGGTTTTGCGTGATCCAAGAATACTGTTTGTCAGAGGCTGTTATCTAACTAGATTACAATCTGACATAATCTTAGGTGTCTCAGAGCAGCAGAATGGGTGTTAAATTGCCTTTCTAATTTTGTTTTACAAATTTCAAGTGAAGTCATTATTTTTTGGATGCGTTCTCAAGTTACTAATATCAGTCATTGTATTTACTTGGTTTTGAGACTTTTCTGATGTTTCGGCTCTAACCTAGGCACTGCACATTTAACACGTGTTCATATTACTTTGCAAATTAACAAGATTCATTGGTTTTTTTAATTAGAGTTAAGAGAATATTTTTCTGCTGCACCAACTCTCCGTTTCCGTGGCTGTTCTGATCCAAAACTCGTTTAATTGAAGGCGTGATTAATTGATTGATTGATTGTGAACATAATTCATTGGTCGATTGATTGGTTGATTGGTTGACTGATCGACTGATTTAGCTGCTAAAAGTCTTGTCGTTTACTTACTTATTCATTGTGATTCTACAGCCTCCAGAGACTGCCAAATCGATCGTAACCCAAGCAATCAAAGAGTTGACTCAGTCGGTTCGCTTATGGATCAAAGCTGCAGACTTAGAACAGGAAATCCCCGCTCAGAAGCGTGTTTACCGGAAAGGTTATTCTCTTCCAATTTGCCGTTTTTCTTTCACATTCATTATCTGTTAGGATGTCTTATTATAAGGACTATCACCCCTTGCCTTTCATATGAAATCAGGATTTGTTTTTTATCTACCTTCCCCCTCAGAAGAGAAAATACTGATTTAAGTTGCATTTAGATCAAATTAAATAGGAAAAGGGAATAATAAGTCGCTTCAATAGACCAGCGTCGGAGCTAGGACCATAGGAAACAGTTTATTTGTATGTTTTATGTCACACTTGTTGATTTATAGTTGATGCTTGAATTTTGTTGCGATGCTTTTAGCTTTGGAAAATATACCAAATTCCGTAAGATTATGGAAGGCTGCGGTGGAGCTTGAAGAACCAGAAGATGCCAGCATACTTCTTTCCCGAGCGGTAGAATGCTGCCCGCAGAGTGTAGAGGTATGTTGCAGGCATGCATCGTCATCTGACAAATGGCCAGCTGTTCTATAATCAGAAGCAGGGCTATCAGCTTAGAGATTTTGCACGTGCACGCAATGATTAAAACTAAGCAAGGCTATGCTCTTCATCGCCGCGAAGCCACATGTTGACGTCATTGTACACAGAGCTTTTGGGGGTCGTTCCTTCCCTTTTTAATAGCACGTGCGTATTGACTTTTATTCTAACAGCTTCAACTTGCAATAGGTACAATGTTTTTCATTTGTGGCTGACATCATTTTGAATTTTTTTTACACAGTTGTGGCTCGCCCTGGCGCGTCTGGAAACTTACGAGAATGCAAGGAAGGTATGCCTTAGCCATTGATTTTAAATTGTTGAAAAGTTGGTGATGAAGGGAACTTTTATAGATATGATAATTATAATGTCTTTGATTAAGTCTGATTCTTTGCAATCAGAGAAAATTACTGTCACCTCATAATGAATGAGAGCCAAGTCTCCTTTCTTTTCTTGAGCCTAGAATTGCGAACTTGTCACTTGAAACTTGGATTAGCAGTGGTTTCCTATATCTCTATGCCTTTCCAACCTTGTGTAATCAACTGTTGGTGAAGCCCTGTCTGTCAGCTTTATTTACTTGCAGTTTCTATAAACGTGACTGGGTTTTGCATAATGATACTTATTACTACCAATATGATTTCTTTTATTAGAATTATCAAACCAAATTGAAATTCTCAGGTACTTAATAAAGCAAGAGAAAATATTCCAACCGACCGTCTCATTTGGATCACAGCTGCTAAACTGGAAGAGGCGAATGGCAACATCGCAATGGTGGCTAAGATTATTGACAGAGGTGGGTTTCCTGTCCACGTGACTCGGCCTAGTGGTTAGAAAGCTCGCCGCTTTTATATTGATATCATCGGCCGCCCTCCTAAGAATAAACCTCATTAATGGAACATTTATTCGACTTATAGATCATTTCACGTGGTTTTTTTATTGTTTTCTTCATTCAGAAGCTTAGCTCATGGCTCCTTTCAACCTATTTCCATTCCAGCTGTTGCTTCGTTGAAGGCCAACTCGGTTGAAATCAATCGAGAGCAATGGATCAAGGATGCGGAGGAGGCGGACGCTGCGCAGAGTGTTTCAACGTGTCAAGCAATCATGTGAGTGACGTCTTTGTTTCAAAGCAGGGAAGTTGCTGCTCTATTAAATAGTTAGAAACAACCTAACGTCCGACCATAGCTCAAGTGTCGCTCTGCTTAACTCTTCCTGTTTAGACTCATGAATTGGGCAACTTTGCTGCTTGTTTGGCAAGCTTTAATCATTGGCCTAAAATGACCCCTTTAGAGTTTATGTAGGAAACGTTTATTCTCAATTCTACGTTATACGCTTGTGCCAACCAGTATCGGTTAGCGTAGTAGCCGAAATACTTTTTCTGAATTAACCTAGCGATTATTCGAGCAAGTCGTTTTTTATCTGTTTTCTATTTATAAAAAGGTGTTTATGATGTCATTCACCAAAAAACGGTTTAAAAGGTCATAAATAACAGTAACTAAAGATGTTGATAAATAGCTAGTGATTGTTTTTTGTGATGTCTTATAGTTGAGAATGGCGATAAATGATGACCGACGAAATGTTTTGCGCCGGCATGTGACTATGATTGTGATAATTATTTTCTTGTTTTGAATGACTATCCTGTTTCTGTTCTTTAGACGAGCAGTAATTGGTATCGGAGTTGAGGAAGAGGATCGCAAGCACACGTGGATGGAAGATGCTGAGAGTGTAAGGCTTTTTCTAAGGCGTTGTCCGTGCTTTATTCTCTGATTAACCACTAGTCTATGAATAAATGGCTGCCGTTTTGTTGTTACAAGTATTTTTGTCTAGCAACTGGTTGACAAGGCGTATTTCGTCAAAAAATCCGAATAACTCTTTGGCGAGCCTTTTAAGATTCTATAATTGTGAGCTTTTTTAAACAAAGCTTCCAGTTCCTTGCTGATTTGATAGATCAGTTTGGCGTCATCATTTCAGTTGTGGTAGTTGTGGTCCTTATTGATAACGCGCATAACATTGCATATTGAAATGTTTTGTTCACAGTGTGCTGCCCATGGTGCTTACGAGTGTGCCAGAGCCATTTATGCGCATGCGTTGGCCGTTTTCCCGAGCAAAAAGAGCATCTGGTTGCGAGCAGCATATTTTGAGAAAAACCATGGAACGAGGTATTGCTTGATAGTAACATTGAAGCGTTCGACCTTTGTTTAGAAAGGTTGTTGTAGTTGTGTAAAGCAGCAGCACGTGTTTGTCGTATTCTTTTAAATGGTCCCTCTGCCTCTTACTAGTTTAAGTGATTTTCTGCCTCTTTTCAAACTTGCACACAGCCTCGCGTTTTGGCATCTCTAGGATCCATTTTGCCTTCATACTAGCATTTCTGCATAAGCTTTTTTCTGTCTTGTCGATTGATGAAGCTGCAATATATTTATACACAAGGACGACCGTGTCTCAGATCCTGCGGCTATCATGTTTAAGAATCATCACCATTTAAGAAATTTCCTTCACGTAGCATTTTGCTATGTGAGATAATCACTTTGTGCTTGTCAAATTGACGAGGAAGCTAAATTTTTACGTATAGCCGATAGACAGAAAGTCTTGATTCTGTTAATTTCTGCGCTGAATATAATCTGTACTTCAATTAATCAGCGTTAAATCAATATCAGATATGAATTGTTATATCGAAATCATTCACGGTTTTCTGGGTTCACTCAAAGGTTTTCTGTTCGTCTCAAATTGACAGGCTCCTTAAGACAGTGGAGTGAAGGAAGTGACATTTGTTGTTAGTATTTCGTTAAGAAAGGGTACTATTTGGAAAATATCAAAGATTTTTTAGCTGGTGTTTAAGCTCTCGATGTTATTTTTTATCAGAGATAGCCTAGAGTCGTTGCTACAAAATGCCGTAAAGCATTGCCCGAAGGCAGAAGTTCTGTGGTTAATGGGTGCCAAATCAAAGTGGCTGGCTGTGAGTATTCATTTGTTATTATTAGGCCTTGGATTTATTTACATGAAGATATGAGATGAAAGAAATGTTTGCATTTAGACAGCGTAACCAAGATCTGTTTGTGGCAAAGAAAGCCTTTAAAGTTTTTGAATGCTAAAGAGTGACCAATGACCCAATGTGTCGCAAATGAACAAGCAAGTTTTTCCGCTCCGCCCCGAGCTAGAGGTAGAATCGTTTTTGGTTGTAATCGGGTGTGTAAAGAGCTGGAACAGATGCTTAGAGTAGTAGGTTTGAAGGTGATTCCTTACAAAGGCATTCTTACCATGCTCTGCTGATTGTGTTATTGTAGCTGACCTTTGAGATGAGTACTAGTTTTAGTAGATGGTTCTCGATTACCACACATTATTGATATCACAATACGGCAGGGGCGGCCGACAGAGTTGTGGGGTTGGTAATAGTCTCTATTATCCATTCCTATAAAAACGGGTGTGAAACTGGGCAAAAAGAAAGTGCTTGAGGTAAGGGCCGTTCAGTTTTGCAAGTGCTTAAAAGGAAGAGGCTTGCAATGAAAAAGGCACTTCTCTGAATGAAGTAAAAACTCTTGTAAAAACCACATCTATAAAAAGTGCAACGAATCTATGTTTTGGAAAATTGTGAAATTCCTTGAAGAATCTTCTTTATAACGTGCATCGGATGGGAGCATTTTCGCTCGGGATACAAATACGATGATCGGGCCATGGAAACCTTGACTCTAAATGAAGCAGCCTCGGGTCTCACTGACTATGGCTTTTTGACATTCCACAAAGTGCGCTCCAGACTTCATTAATAATTAATTGGTTTTCACTTAATAACCGACCGCCTTTCACCTCCAACATGTATAAGCTAATGGAATACGAGGAACCTCTCCGACTTGCTTCATGTTTTTTCCAAGCTTATCACTTCGGAGCTTTGATCATGATTGGGTGTTGCAGGGTGCAAAAAGTTCAAGCTGAAATTATTTGATTTATTCCTGACATTGGGAAATGTGGGTCTTTTTCGTAAGCCTTCCCTGTTAGTTCCTCATCGATTACTGTATCAATGATTCTAAAAATGCCAGCAAAACGGTTGGGAGGTTGATCGATAGAACGCTTTACGGCGTTCTAAAAGAGCTCGAATCTCTCCGAGAGTTAAGCCGAGGTTTCTATCGAACTGTATGCAGTAGGGACCACGCAAACTCTGTCTTTGTGGCACACCTCAGGCCTCCGTACTTAACTGGTTGGCCTATTAACATATAATTTATGATTTGAATGTTGAAAGAAATTCGCTGTAAGATCCAGGGCCAAACTATGAAGTCGGAACCATTGTGTTACTTTAAGCTGTAGTGTTGAAGCTTTCTGTAAATATATATTTGATTGTTTTGAGAATAACAAATTTTGAATATAAATGAAAAAATATAGAAATAAATATAGATGGTGGAAAAATTTGTTCACAATCTGAAAATCTTGATGCAAATTCTGTAACAATTATGCATAGAAAAATGTTGACAGCTCTCAGGTAATAGTAGTTTTTGAAAAGATCCCCATCGCGTCGACGTGACATATCTGTGACAGTGTTTGCGTATTTGGGCCCAGATTTAAAGGATTGTGCTTCTTCTGACGAACCATAATCTAAAATGTCCATTTGAAATTGCTAAATGCCAAAGTCGGGTGGCCGCACTCATATGATTTATGCTTGTTTATATATTTTCTTGGCAATGCATATCATGACTTGACCAGATTAAATAGCAATCAGAAGGAGAGATTTTGTAACAGAGGACACAAAAATGGTCATATCTATGGGCTTTATAGTGACCTGACTATACAGGGTGTACCTGGTAGTGAGGCATGGCTTGTTCGCGTCACCTGCTCAAAGTGGTTAGTCCAACAATTGGTATTCGTTGGAAAGGATTTAAGGCTTGTCGAATAAGTTCTCGGTTTCATTTTCATTTTCAATAGTGACCTGACTATACAGGGTGTACCTGGTGGTAAGTTCTCGATTCCTTGTTTTTTTGAACGGTGTCTGCGATAATTTCTACATTTTTGGTAAGTTATTTGGCTTCCTTCGTTTTGTTTTCAGCTGTTTAGGGTAGTTCTCAAGCTCATGTAAAGAAACAATAGCCAATATAACTCGTGCAAAAGCAGTTTAGCACAACCGATGTAGCAAAAATGACATTCTAGCGTTTGAGGCACTTAGTATTTTTGCCTTTGACAACCATGCGATATTGTTCAGTTTTATATTGTAGCGTGTACACTTCTAATGGAAACTCTGTCTTCAGAACTGGCTCAGAAAGAACATATAACTGCCACATTGCTTTTGAAAGACTCTGATAAGACCAATAACGTTTCTGGTAACTTAAAGAGAACTTTGAATTTTCAGGGCGACATTCCAGCTGCACGTTCGATTTTAGCCTTGGCATTTCAAGCTAATTCGAACAGTGAAGAAATCTGGCTTGCTGCTGTGAAACTTGAGAGTGAAAATAATGAAGACGAAAGAGCCAGGTGATTTTGTCATTTTCAATTACAATAACTGTTGTTGTGGCTCAAAAAACTTCGTGTCACAGCTGGCGAATCGACGCAGTTACTTTTAATCGTTTCATAAGTGCTGAAAGAACTAATATCCAAAGGCCAATAAAGTTCGGCTAAGTGCTATTTGCGCTGTCTTCAATTCATTTTCTCGGTTTTTGCAATTAGTGTGGAGCTTTGCCGGACCAATTGCATTAGATTTTCAATGACGTCTTGCTACTTGAAGTCGAATGGCAAGGTTGCGCTAGATGAATGTTCGTCGGTGTGACTAAATGAGAGTGATTAAATGGTAATCAAGGAATTCTCTAATGAGGATTCAGGGGCAAATGCTGTGGGACTACTGAGAAAGGGAACTTAAGGATCCTTCCTAAAGTCCGCTTACATGGATCACCGTGGATATGACTGTGAAAATTTTAGCCCATTCAATATCTTTTGCAGTCTTAGGAATTTGAAAGAATGAAGTTTCTATGATTTCAAGACAAGCTGGCCTGTATCTACCCGATAGATATTGTGTTGGCAAATATTATAATTTGTGATTGAAAGACAAGGTTGGCTCTAGGTTACTGCACTTTAATCAAAGCATTCAACTGCATTAGCATCTTTGAGAATCTTTCACCATAGGCTTCACCTACTATTGTATTTTGAACGGGCACTGATGGTTCTCTAGTATCAAATTTTTAATGTAAATGGAAAATCGAATTTTGTTGCAATAGTTTTACTCATTCTCTGCCACTTTCGTTTAGCAAGTATTGCTATCACCTTTACATAGAATATTTATCTATTATCACAAAATAGTTTTATGCCGGCTTGAATTATTAACACGCTGCTTAGTCTAAACGCTTCTTCGGCCTTGCGCAATGCTTTTTCCGTCCTTGCCGTATATTCAAAACATCTGTTTAAGCAACTCTTAATCTCAGAAAGATCGATGCCATGAGAAGACTCCGGTTTTCCTGTTGCAAAATTTTCCATCTAAAATTGAGGTTGCCATAGCACAACTGCATTTTGATGGTTTTCTACTAAAACCCATGGATTTTGATAACTTAAGAATGCAGCATCTGTCAGTATTTGCTTCGATGCTCTGGAATAAGCCCTCTAGACTCTTTTTAATCCGTTCGGGCATCAAGACCTTGAGATAATGGCTTCTTTTTGTAAGCATTCGCATAAAATTTCCCTTCCCAGATTAAGAACTTAATGTTAAAGTCGTAAGACGCCTTCCCTACCTGGACTTTGACTTTTGAAAAACGTTCCCCAAACTTTACTTAGTGGCTGAATTGCTGAACTTCGACACTTTTTCTTTTCAAAATTCGAGAGCCAAAACTTCGATGATGTTTTATTGGCCCAATGAGGAGAGCCGTTTCGGAAACAATTTAACGCCATCAGCTGAAGTCACAAGATGTCTTCAATACCACATGAAACCCGCGCAATCCCGCAGATTTCTGCATGCTTCACATTAAGAACCACATGAAACCCGCGCAATCCCGCAGATTTCTGCATGCTTCACATTAAGAACCACCTGAAACCCGCGCAATCCCGCAGATTTCTGCATGCTTCACATTAAGAATGACTGAGTTTTTGCACCTTAACAGAAGAATCGATCCACTGACAGTTTGATAACCACATCATAGCAAAACTATATCTACGCCATAACGTCAAAAATATCTTCCAGCCAAATAGAAGCACATAACCACCGAACCTTCGAGGTTGTTTGTACTGATTTCATATAGGAAGAAACACTGTTTATAAGTATAGGAATAAACACTGACATGTGTGTTGATAAACCTGGTGCGACCATTATTTTACACAATTTTTATTATCTCATGTTTTACCTCGTGCAGTTGTTCTGTCCAGTTGTTGTATCGGACTTGAAACAGCTGTTTATGACAGTGACCACGTGTTTTGTTCTAGAACATCACAACAGTTAATTGCTCTAACTGCAAAGTTTATTAGGATATCTTGCTGTAGTCACTTGCTTTTTCACACACCGTGCACTCTTAATTGGTCACGTCCGTTGTTTTGGTTCTCGTGAGAAGATAGTCAGGTGTTAAACGAAATCTGTACCTTTTTAAGCAGATGCAAAACGAGATTTTTACCTTCAATGAAAGGAATAAAGAAGTTTAGTCGAAGTAGCAATTTTTGAATTCGAACTATGGCGATAAGGGGTTGGCCCACGCAGACAGATTATCTTGTTGACTTGAATAGGTCCGGTTATCAAAAACATCGGTCCTTTAAGTGACGCTAAAGTGTAAAACTCCAAGGGAATTGAATTGTTGTCAATGCCATTTTATCCCTGTCCTACTTCGGTAAGACTTTAATTCTCATTGCGATTTAGGCGCTTCCAAACTTTGGTTTTATAAATGTGCACCTAGCTTTTTAGGTCTGTTACCACAATAATCATTTCTACGTTACCTCAACTTTGACTAACAAATTTTCAATACATTATCATATGTTTGACTTTGGGCTGTTCTTTATTGTAAAGCTCCATTTATTTTCAGGCGATTGCTGCAGAAAGCAAGAACAAGTGCTCCAACAGCCAGAGTATA
>ML133443.1:2952251-3048948 GCA_003864495.1 Nemopilema nomurai
AGTAAACGATTAAACGAGGGGATGCTTGAAAAGTATCAATGAAGAAAACTAGCAAGTTCTATTTGGATTGGTTTGAAAACGATAATATTCGCGTCTGATGTTGATATGCGCAGAAAACATAGCACTGATCAAAACTGCAAGACTTCTTACCAGAAAACAACCAATGTTCTAGAAATACTTACTATCCGGGGGAACATGGGAACCATTACGGCTTGAATGTGTGTCTAGAAATGCAGAAGAATAGAGATTCATAAAAATGTACAATCGACTACAATTAAAAATTCAAAGAATAGTTTTTGAATAGTTCAAAGAAAACTCAAACAATTCTACAATGATAAATCTTTTCTTAATCAAATTATTAGGTAGAACGAAAAAAAACAGCATCGAGACGAAAAGGAAATAGCTCTGATTCAAATGAGAAAGTGCTCCTTAAAAATCCCAGGTAAATCTCTGAGGTGGATGTATCATCTACTAGCTTTCGAACGTACTCTGCATGGTATACAAAACCGAATGTTTTTTTGATAAAAATATCAACAACCGATAAGCACGGAAAAGTCTTTCAGGACAGCTGTGTGAACGATCATGCCGCGGATTTGTGGGTTCGTAGTAAAACAAAACAAAAACAGAATCCTGTAACTCTGCAATTGTGTTCAGCTAATGCATGGATAGACTCAAAATATTTATAGCCTCATTGAAGTAAAGCGTAGCAGAGGCCAGTCAGGGTTTTGAATGGGCAAGGAGCCATTACACTGAATTAGACAACGAAGTACAGTCCACTAAAACAGATTTCCGAAATGAAATGAAATCTTTAGCAAATACGGACAATACACGAGGCATAAGAGTTCCATGAATTACAAACCACTGAGTAGAGATTTGACGTAGCATAGCCTGGGATATTTTACTCTATCTTTTAATGTCTCGAAGATCAAGCGTTTAAGAATTTGCAGTGGCGAAGTTTCAGGAATCTGAAGCAAAAAAGAGACTTGCTATTTACAGTATCCAAAGTGCAATATGCTATAAACTAACCATGTCCCCTTGGTGAGAAACATTCGGGATCAATGTCGCCAGATCCCGACAGGGTGGAAGTATTTTCGTAGATTTCATCGTAGATTTCCTCATCTGTATGGTCCATAGCGACGTAGATCTCTTCTTCTTCTGCATTCTTTATTGCAACGTACGTTTCAATCATAATGGGGTCGTTCATTGAAAGGTAAATGTTATCTGCATCATCTAACATGTTGGGGCGTTGCTGAGCATCGGCCTAACGGCAATACAAGTAAGCAGTTGAGGAATCAGTTGGCAAATACAAAATCGAAGCATTAGTTGGTGGCATGCATTTTGTGGCATCTTCTTGCCTTTACGTACAATGCCTGCCAAAATTGTTGGCACATTTGCGACAATTCTTTGATTCACGTTCACTCACCTTCCTCCCCCCCTACGAACAATATTGTCCTGCTGCTAAACGAAGCGTCAATTTTACACCAAACTTTTCCCCAGATTGACTGGATGCTATACTTTGTTACCAACATTGTTTTAGGGGGGAGGAAGGGGATTAGCAACTAGTGGCGTATCAAAGAAATGAAAAATGCAAAACCAGAGAAAATACTGAGGTGTTCCAAGAAATTTTGGCAGGCATTGTAGGATCAATCCTTCTAACAAATACTCATGAAAATAAGTTACTTGCAATAACATCTTCCCTTTAAGAGAGCTGAAGATGAAAAAAAAAGCAAAATCGTCGTTTTTCACTCTCTGCCTATCGCAACCAGGTACTGCCAGGTATCACAACGTCAAAAAGAAATATTTTTTCATCAGGTTAAAATAACGATCATGTAACACCGCAACTCAAACGTATCTATGATATTCCATTTTGGAGCTTTTTATAGAAGTCTCCTTTTACCGTAAAACCGTCTTCGCCTTATTTAAAGTCAGATGATAGTTCTATTCCTTATGGAAATTCATTGAATCAAAATCCATACAGGTTTTCAAATGTCACAGGAAACTAGTGTTACAATTTTATTCAATTAAGAACAAGCGCGGAAAAAAATCGTCAACATTTTGAACTACCATAAGCTTCTCTGCAAGGTGAACATTTCGCACACCTAATAAATTTGCAGTGCTCTGTATATGCCAAATTATCACGCTCTTCGACATTACAACAACAAAACAATGACTCCTTTACATGCCATCGCAATGTTTTAGGGACAACTTATAAATGGAAAGTATCAAAGTAAAATATCATAATAGCTAGAAATACCAGAATGCTGGTATGCAAAAACTGCTTTCGCTATTTCTAGCTATTGTGAAGTTTTGTACCGCAAAACATTTGTTCACATTAAGTGAAAGACTTGTAAAAAGAGTGAATACTAAGTTACAGGTAAAATAAAAAGTACATAACACTTACTTTTCTGAATATGAAAGAAAATTACAATAACTGATTGATAAAAGCTACAAAATTTACTGTGATTTCGAAATTATTGAAAGGGAGGTTCTTCAACAAAAATTATAGATGTTATGAACCTGCTTTATATCTTAAAACAAATAGAAATGAAATAGGAAGATGAGAAGACAAATTATACGCAAAAATGCAATACAGACTGCGTGCAAATTCAAGATAAATCATCATTATTAAAAACATTGTTTAGATACTTTGTATTGGGACCAGAAGAAATTCCTATTTGCACAAACCATATTTCTAACGGTGAATATACCTACAAGACTCCTGCAATAATAAAGCTACCCCACCTCCCCTGTTCCATCAATTTAAAAATATTGCAAAGAAAAAAATGACACTCCCCATAATTATATATTATTTATTGTGAGAAAGAGCATAACGTAAATCTCCCTACAAACATGTGCTTTCAGGGAGTATTTAAGTAGCATTTTCAAGAAAAGAATCTGGCACCTTACCAATACAGTTCCAAGACTTTCGTGGCCGCTTTCCGTGGCAATCTGATAGGGAAAATTGCCTTCGTCGTTTGCTATATTCAGAGCATCAAAGCCCCCAGGTGATTCCAAAATAGCTAGTGACAGTTTGATCAGATTGTGGCGAGCGGCAAAATGTAAAAGAGTTGGATTCGCTGTTTGCTCTTGGACTGAAAAAATAATATTTTCCGTGAAGGGTTTCCCCAGAGTAGAGATTAGTTGAAAATATAATGAAAATCTATGACAGTAGTAGATAAACTCTAAGGGAATTCGAATAGCCATAGGGATGCTGCATCTCTCTAAGCTTGGAGCAGACACCTTTTGATATGCCAGAAAAGACTGCATCTTGGTGCACTTAACTCAAGACGGTGTAGAGTAGACGAGCAAAGAGTTTTAGGACTAAATCTTCTCATATCTCGTGCAAAAGTTTCTCTGTACCATATAATTGTCTTATGCAAGGGTTTCACAGTCCTGTATTACTGTTCTATGCAAGGGTTTCGCTGTACTATATAATTGTCTTATGCAAGGGTTTCAACAGTCCTGCATTACTGTCTTATGCAAGGGTTTCACAATCCTGTATTACTGTTCTATGGAAGGGTTTCAAAGTCCTGTATTATTGTTCTATGCAAAGGTTTCGCTGTACTATATAATTGTCTTATGCAAGGGTTTCAACAGTCCTGTATTACTGTCTTGTGCAAAGGTTTCACAGTCCTGTATTACTGTTCTATGGAAGGGCTTCAAGTCCTGTATTACTGTTCTATGCAAGGGTTTCACAGTCCTGTATTACTGTTCTATGCAAGGGTTTCAAAGTCCTGTATTATTGTTCTATGCAAAGGTTTCGCTGTACTATATCATTGTCTTATGCAAGGGTTTTAACAGTCCTGTATTACTGTTCTATGGAAGTGTTTCAAGTCCTGTATTATTGTTCCATGCAAGGGTTTCGATGGAAGGGTTTCAAGTCCTGTATTACTGCTCTATGCAAGGGTTTCAAAGTCCTGTATTATTATTCTATGCAAAAGTTTCGCTGTACTGTATAATTGTCTTATGCAAGGGTTTCAAAGTCATGTAATATTGTTATATGCAAAGGTTTTGTTGGAATATATCATTGTCTTCTGCAAGGGTTTCGCTGTACTGTATAATTGTCTTCTGCAAGGGTTTCACAGCCCTGTATTATTGTTCTATGCAAAGGTTTCACTGTACTATATCATAATCTTATGCAAGGGTTTCAAGTCCTGTATTATTATTCTATGCAAAGGTTTCGCTGTACTGTATAATTGTCTTATGCAAGGGTTTCACAGTCATGTAATATTGTTCTATGCAAAGGTTTTGTTGGACTTTATCATTGTCTTATGCAAGGGTTTCGCTGTACTGTATAATTGTCTTATGCAAGGGTCTAAAAGTCCTGCATTATTGTTCTATGCAAAGGTTTCGCTGTACTATATCATTGTCTTATGCAAGGGTTTTAACAGTCCTGTATTACTGTTCTATGGAAGTGTTTCAAGTCCTGTATTATTGTTCCATGCAAGGGTTTCGATGGAAGGGTTTCAAGTCCTGTATTACTGCTCTATGCAAGGGTTTCAAAGTCCTGTATCATTGTTCTTTGCAAAGGTTTCGCTGTACTATATCATAATCTTATGCAAGGGTTTCAAGTCCTGTATTATTATTCTATGCAAAAGTTTCGCTGTACTGTATAATTGTCTTATGCAAGGGTTTCAAAGTCATGTAATATTGTTATATGCAAAGGTTTTGTTGGAATATATCATTGTTCTTCTGCAAGGGTTTCGCTGTACTGTATAATTGTCTTCTGCAAGGGTTTCACAGCCCTGTATTATTGTTCTATGAAAAGGTTTCGCTGTACTATATCATAATCTTATGCAAGGGTTTCAAGTCCTGTATTATTATTCTATGCAAAAGTTTCGCTGTACTGTATAATTGTCTTATGCAAGGGTTTCAACGTCATGTAATATTGTTTTATGCAAAGGTTTTGTTGGAATATATCATTGTCTTCTGCAAGGGTTTCGCTGTACTGTATAATTGTCTTCTGCAAGGGTTTCAAAGTCCTGTATTATTGTTCTTTGCAAAGGTTTCGCTGTACTATATCATAATCTTATGCAAGGGTTTCAAGTCCTGCATTATTATTCTATGCAAAGGTTTCACTGTACTGTATAATTGTCTTATGCAAGGGTTTCACAGTCATGTAATATTGTTCTATGCAAAGGTTTCGCTGTACTGTATAATTGTCTTATGCAAGGGTTTCAAAGTACTGTATTATTGTCTTATGCAAGGGTACTGTATTTTTGTTCTTTGCGTTCAGTGGAAATAAATATAACAAAAAAAACACAAAATACCTTGGCTTATTCTTTTCTTTGAGTCTTTGGCGAGCAAATGAAAATTTGGCGGCAAATTCTTCTTAAATTGTTTCTCCAACTCAAAATCCAACGCCACGGCGTTTCTCGTTTTCAAATGCAGGGCAGCACACATGAACTCTATTGGATCGCTAACATTCATGAGGGTGGTTCTCATCCGCTCTAGGTATGAAACAAAGGTAAATGGCTTGTGACGACATAGCATTGTCATGTGATTGCCATGATGGACAGTCAATTCAGTCTCCTCGGGTGGAAAGTATTCTAAAAGAAAAAATAATAAATACAAATATGTATCACAGAAACTATATATATATCTCTTTAAATACAGCAACAGAGCAGGGAAATAAAACGCCACATCAGATTTCCACATTTATAAGTTAAGCATGATTTAATTAACTTTGTTTATCTTCAGCGTACTTTGTGTGAAATCGTTAGCAAGATTATAGGAATCATACATAACTGCTGGTCAAATGGTATTTTGGAGTTGGAGAAACGAATTATTAGCATTTTATCACAGTGGAATGGTCTAGGTAATGGCCAAAATGACAGGAGTTAAGGGCATCTGAAATACTGCTCGCTTTATCATCATAAAGATTGAACATCGAGCAAAAAGGAATTCTGAGGCATTGGTTAAAAAGCCCTTTACATAAGAGGGAGCAAAAGAGAGTGGGGGCTAGAGTGAGGCGACAGGGTGTGGCAGCACGAAAGGGGGAAAAGGGTACAAGAAAGGGGACAACAAGGTGTGGCCTTGACGTAATAATACACTCCAAATTTAGATGCATTCTGACAGGCTAAAACGATCCAAACGGGAAACAATTATATCAAGCACAGACTGAACATCAGCAATATTGACTGGATCAATATATTACGTAACTAGGCCAAGTCAACTCTTATTGACGAAGAATGAATTCCCCAGGCATGTTGGAGCAAGCTTTTAAACACAACTAGGTATCGACACGTTAACGATATGTTATTCTAAACAAACTGCATAGATGTTGTTGCGTCTTGGCAGGCCTATTTCGGTTACAACTATCGCATCCTTTGAGATTCCGAATCCCTTCCTTTTCGGTGTGACGCAAATTAATAATCTTAGCTGCCTACCCGAACAAGGATATCAAGGTTTTCAAATTTTCCATTTACGAAATAGAGTTCATGGAACTGCGTAAAGACCACGACACCATAATTGGTGACGTAATTCCATTAAAGGTTTCCCCGCTAGTTGTTTAGCCTTCCACCCTAGAAATTCAAAGGAGCATTTGTTCCTGTTTGAACTATTCTCCTTGTACACTGTAATTGATTGCTCTATAAAGCCGTTTATAAAGGTCTTATCCATTCAGATTTCGATGAGTCAATTTGTTCCATTCAGAAATGACCGAGGCAATATATATTTTAACTAGCACGTATGAAAAAAGTTATTAAAATTTTATGAATGGCTCATTTGCTAACATCTGGTTGAAATTACTTTTGAATTGTGCTTTAAATATGTGTTTCCTAGCAATGGCTTGTCGAGAATTTCCGAATGACTGTCATAAGAAAGACAGCTTAAAGCCAAAATTAGAAGTAATAAAAAGCAGGGAATATCAAAACCAGTAAGCCAATTTATCAGTTTTATACCTTCTTCGAAAGGTCTATGCGTAAATACTTCATCAGAGCAATACAGTTGGTTCGATATTAAGAAATACCAAAATTCCAGCTAAAAAATGAAAAAAATTACTGGTTCCCCGATTCCACAATTCCCCGATTCCCTGTTTTAGTAGTGGGTCAATGGGTGCCTGTCAATTGAAAAATTACATTGGTTTCAAATGTTCCTCTCAATCAAAGACGAAAAACACCTCTTGCGCGGGGGGGGGAAACAGTGTGGCACCTTTCCCCTCAACTAGAACAAAACAAAATAGGCCTTTCACCCTTTTTGCGCTACCCCTTACCGTGCTTATGTTTTCATTTCCTTTGCCCGTCTCGTTCTGTCGTGAAAATAAAACGTAAAATGGGGGTAGGGGGCAGAGACATGGCAAGTCAAAGCAAATTTAGAGACGGCACTATAAACGTTTGGCCTAAAATCAATCCATACCAGGAATTTACCTCTGAAATGCCACTAATGCGCTGATATGAACGCTAATAACGTTGAAAATGTTCAAACTAACTTAATTTATTATGGTAAAACTCCCAATCGGGAACTTCATTTATTATGGTAAAACTTTTCATCTTGAACTTCATTTATTATGGTAAAACTTTCCATCTTGAACTTCATTTATTAAGGATATAGAGGGTCGTGAGTTCGAGTCCCGCTCGGGTCGGTTATTTTTCCGCATTCTCTATACCATTCGTAAGAAATCTTATTGCCTTGACCTTTTCACTTCATTTACTATGGTAAAACTCTCAATCGGGAACTTCCAAAACAGCGGATAGTTGTTATAAGTTGCTTTCATTCAAATTTCATGACTAGGCTCGGTCTTCCAGTGTCATTTCACATGGACATTTTCACGATTACGTCATTCCCAAGGCCGGCAGTCACGTGAAGGCACAACAAGCCACAAAATACGGAAATGGCTTGCCTGGTGCAGTCAATATGAAAAATGGCAACAAATTGGAGAAAACCCTATACATTTCTGGATTAATCCAATCAGATCAGCAATCTTTACTTCGGAGAAAATCAATAGAGCAACTTTCAGATTAGGTTTCTCCAAACAGTTGCCTAAGTTGTACAGTATGTCACTTAGACTTTACCTTGAATGCATTTAAACTTATCAAAATAACGGCAATGTCATTATGATAATGGAAAAAGAGATAGATATACTTTCAATTTCTCCTAAAATAAAAAATGGATTGCCAAGGAAATAGGAGAAAAGTGGTTAAGATGCATTTTAGATTGCTGCTGAATAGAAATGCACTAGTTGATATATAATACAAAATTCAGTTCAAAATGTAATTTACCTGGAGCACGTAGCCTAAGTACATTGTCTCCAATTTTTTCTGCAATAGTCTCACACTCTCGTTGTGTTCTTAGGCCTGTGAATCTGATTGTAAAATCAACATTCTTTGGCAAGCTTTGGCTGAAAACCAGCAGCACAGATTCGTTTTTCTGAAATAGAAACAAAACTGAACATCAACCATGGGGCATGACAACAAAAAAGTGAGGCTAAGAAAACAAAGAACAAAGAAAGAAATCCAAAACTCACCCAAAAGACCACATGCATGGAGTTTTGTAAATAAAAAATGAAGGAAGTTAGTAAAATTTGTCAAATTTTGTAGAGAATCTGTCAAATTTGAGGTGTAACTTAAAGTGATTGTGCACACAAATATTCATACTTACATTATATATTACTGACGATGGTGATATATGGATTATACTGAAGTATTTTTGGGTTTCTGAAAAAAAGAAAAGGTAAAATTAATATACAATATTTGTAAACATTTAATTTGCTGATGATGTTGATTATCATTGATAAAGTTTGGAGAAAATGTTTAGCCTTATTCTTCTTTAGCTTTAATTTAACAAATAAAATTGATATATTTTCACCATAGTTGTAAGATATGCAAGTCATATTTATTTATTTATCAAGTGACAATCTCATTCAAAAGGAGGTTTGAAATAAAAAAGAATTATTTCTTTTGTCAGTTTTAAAGATCATCTAGTAAACCTTACATAAACACACATCACTTTGCAGACAAGATCATATGCTCATGGTAGCCTGTTCATAAAACTCCATTCACTGGAAGTCATAGGCAAAATAATCCTCTTTAGATCTTTGTTGGGTAACACAATTATTTAAAAATCTTGATTGTTTTTGTGTGGTTATGTGGATACCTTGAGCATGATATTTTAATTTCATGTAATTGAAATATGGTACTAATTGGGACATTGTTACAGTACACTTGTACAGAATTGTCCCCCTTAATCTTCAAGAAGTGTGCAGGCCCATGGCAATAACTAACTTTGTGGAACCGCTGGGAGTTGTGAATGTCTTGGGGAAGGAGTCGGCCTTTGGCTTCTATCAGACATCTTGAATATGTTATCCACTCAAGAAGATCCAAATTGAAGCAAATCAAGTCATCTTGCTGTAAAATAACAAATATAATATCTTATAATATAATATCTGTATTAATGATTATATACAACTTAAATACAAACAAAGAATTTGGTTGAACACAAATATTACAAAGTAAGCTGTTAAGTGACCAAGGCCTTACTGAATTCTATGAAATAAACTTAACTTTGAAATGATTAGCAGTTCCTGTGCTAAATCATTTGACATTCTTTATTTGAAAAGCAAAAGGATACAAAGTTTCTTTTCAACCTTTGTACCCAACAGTTACATAAAATCAATGGGCTAACAACTTTATAAATATTGAGAGTGTTAAAATACAAATGATTTGTAAAATCCTAATGATTTCTTTGAATTAAGAAGAAACCAGATCTTTCCAGACCAGTTTAGCACTAAATCTCTCTATCCAAACACATGTCAAGAAGATTATTAGATATCATATCAACCTTTGAGTTGTATTGTCGCATGCATTTCAAATACATCTGGAACTCAATCTTATATATAAATCTGGATTCACACATGCTTTTTTTCTTGAAGTTGCAATTTGCTTACTGACCAAAAAACTTCCACGTGCTACACTTTAACCAGAACAGTGGGGTCTCCTTTCTATCTTACAAATGGATGCCAAATCAATTTTTGGAAATATTCAGAGAGTTTGTTTAAACAGTAGTTTCCCCTTTAGGCATACACAGCACAACTAAAACCCACTTTTAATGAAAAGCATTGATTCAATGAACCGGCGTAAGAATTAAATAGAAAAACGAAGTGATTCTTCCATTAAATACAACTAATGAATTGGAGTCAATTTGTAGCAAAATTGACGCGGGAATACAGCAAAAGCTTTGCGAAGAGGAATGCTACTAAACTTAAGCATATCGAGAAACAAACTCAAGTGGTTCTTCCAAGAAACTGTTGTTATTCGAATTTTTTGACAGGTTGCAGTTTCGTACAGGGGAAAACGTTTAACGAAGCGAGGAAAGAATAATTCTACTTCCGTGATCGAAGTTGTTGACATTACAATAGTGGATAATTAGAAAAATGCGTTCTCACCAAGAACACATCAAGTTGTGTTCCTACATGTCCAGGCAGATAAATCTGGCTGATTGCAACAAAATTATGCACGAATTTTTATTAAAATATATCAAAAGGAAAGTACAAAAGGTCGTGAAAGCAAAATAAAGGCAAAGGCCTTTACATGGTGATGCAAAGGGGGGAGCTGTTGCATCAAAACAGAGTTCGCATAAACTAAATAACACGCTCTAAAGGCTTCTAGTCGGTCAGTTTTGAGGTTAAATAGATTTAAAACATTTGCGCATAGGTAGGCCCAGAAACTGAAAGTCGGTGCAACTCAAAAAGCTTGGCAGGGATTAGCAAAAAATGTAATCCGCAAGCCACGTAATAAAGCACAAACCTCGTGTTCCCTCAGAATCAATATATATTCCAATGTCAATTCGATTCAATATAGTAATATTTTCCCTTTACTGAAGTCCTGCTTGCCTTGTTTGACAGCGTGACGTGACACAAGAAAGCAAGGATCAACTTTCCTCTCTTGTCTTTTCCTTCTGCCAAGAACTGGTCGTGTTGGTGCGCCACTGCGCAGGAACAGGAAGAGAATAGCCGTATGAGGAATTTAGCCCCTAGCCCGTAATCGAAAGTGAAATACTTTGTGAACAATTTAAAGTATATTTAAAGAAATAAAGTTAATAAAAATTTTGCAATGCAGCAAAAAAGCCAATGTTAATTAATGACGATAGTATATCAACGTAGAGACGCACTTCCTCGGCATCATTTGAATAACAAAACGACCTTTCCGAGTTTAGTTTCAGGCTGCAAGGATGTGGTTTTACGAAGGCTCAGTTTACTTCCAGTAATGTAAGCCAACGTTTGACACATTCTCTGCTTGAATCTTGCATGTACACTTTGACAACGTGAAACCAACCTACATCAGCAAATAGCCATGCGTGACGTGCTTTCAGCTGAACAGAATTTCGTATCCCTACCCATGTCCTTGAAATAGTAGCTGTGGCTAAATTGTGGTTTTGGCATGATTGCAAGAAACTTTTTTGCAGTTGTTTAGGTATGAATTATTTGGGATAAACCAACATTGACGCGTTCATATTGGTACACTTTGTGGAAGTGTGGTTTCATAACGTTTTGGGCATAAAAATCATTTACAAAATTTTCAAAGCTATAAAAAAGAAATGGTTTTCGAAAATTTATAGTATTTTCCTTTAGAAATTGGACCTAAAATTGAAGGAATTTAATCAATTCGGACGTGAATCAATGTCTAACCAACATTATTTTCTTTGTAGCTATGCTTCAGAATGGTTCGTATAATGACGTCATTTTACATCATAGCTATCTCTCTGCCTCGCAGCATCGTTTTCTAGTAATACCTGTAAGGCTTCCGAAAAGTGGCACAATACTTCACCAAAAATTTGTTATAATTGAGAAAAAGTAAAAGTCTACATGTCTGTTGTGACAAAAAGTACAATAATTTGCAGGGTAGGATATTTCATCTGCTAGTTGGACCTTATGGCCTGGGAGTATTAAGAAATTAGCATTAACCATATCCCATATTATCATGCCCCCTTTTCCGTCTGCACCCCAATTTTATGATTCTTGTCTCATCCACAGCAACGACTCTTGCTTCGCATCATGTGTGACTTCAAAATGGCGTTTGCGGAATAAGAATACAATAAGGAGCTAGCAAATTTTCATTAATAAAAGTTTGTTTCAAGAAAATCGTTAACTTTGTTTACACTGATATTTAGCAGAGACGAGTAAATATTAAACAACATTAAACAAAGATAAGTAAAAACAGATTTTTATTTCAGCTTAATATAATGGCGAACAGTTTCAAAATTTTCCGAAAAATAACATTTGGACAGGTTAAACTCAAACTTATCAATATTCTTCCAAGGGAGGGGGGTATGATTACCCTGCAGGCAGATTAACTAAAATTTTGTTCTCTGCATCACGATTTCTAGGGAGAACAAGTAATACATCTTGTTTCTAAAAAGATTTTATACAGCGGCATGTAAATAATACTACATTAAGGTCTAACATGTTATTGCCAATTAGAGGGTGAAGGAATTGTCGAAGCTCTAAAGGAAACGCATGAACGACAAGAAAAAATCGTTTCCCCATTCCACACCAACGCAAGTTCGTCAATTTTTATATTTTCTCTAAAGATCATATGGTTTTCAAGAGTTTCAAAAATAAATATACATTGAGAAAGCACTTGACGAAGTTTGAAAAACAAAATCCCTTATGTAAAACTATAACCATGCCTCTACTTGAGACAAGACAAAAAGAGACATTGATCCAAATAAACGCAGATATACCAAGAAATTTAAATACATGATGTAAAATTGTTTCTACAGATATAAAAACAAATAAATGACAGACAGACAAGGGTGTACTGTCTAAATGCTTGGATTAATTCTTGCATAAACGTCCCATAAAAGGCAAGATAGTCGACGATAGCAACTGGGAATTCTCGATAAGGCCAGCAAATTTTTGTCGATTCGTCCGGCAAGTTAAAGGCCTACTCCTCCATATTATCTCTACTGAGGAATATATAAGATGTTGTTACAGTGATGGCTAACAAGAAAACAAGAAGGAAAAATCGGTCAGCGACTTTTGCGACAGCCTGCCACTCCTCGGACATGCCTTCCACCTTTTCCTGGGTCCGAGCACGTTCCCCAAGAAGGGCAATTCCCTCGATCAGTTTCTCCGGGATGCAGTTCGCTCTCGCCCTGATGTCCTCATTGTCATTCGCTTGCCGATGGGAGTTCCAGCTCAAAGCTTGGTTTGACACGTGATTCTTGTCCGGGTATCCCTTATGAGGCAAGCAGAGTATCTCTGTTTTTGCGTCCCTTCTTACAGCCACGGTCTCAACCTCCTTGGCCATCGAAAACTCAATATTCGGCCTTGCTTTTGGCGGGTCAACCCGCAAAAATGGGGCAAGCACGTCTATCAGAATATATCGCAGCCACTCGGGCACAGAGTCCACTGATCGGCTGCACTCATAAAGGTTCAAGACAATACAAGTTGCTATTAGCGACAAGCCAATTATCACCATGGAGGCAATAAAGAATTTGCCAATTAAGGGCGTCACCTCAGAAGTTGTTGGAGTGTTTTCTGCTATCATCAGCATGAACACGGTCATGGCAAGCAGCGTGGTTATGACAAGGGTGACCCTCTCTCCGGTCGCAGGTGGTAAAACAAAGGTCAGCAGACCCAAGGCAGTTATGAGAAAGCACGGGACGATTAAGTTGTTAAAGTAGAACAGCGTCTTCCTCGTATATGAATTGTGAACAGTATGTGAGGGTAGGTAAATTCGGGGCAGCAACTGTGGGAAAAACAATGTCAAAACTGAGCCAATCTCGAAGGTTAGAGTTTGAAAAGTCAAAGGTCAAAGGTTATGGGTTAAGTGTACTGGTGCCAAACAAAAAGAAATCAATAAATCAAATCACAACGTACGAACGACAGAAAATATAACAATAAAAAGTAACATATAATAACATCAAATAACAATACAAAAGCATATTTATAGCATCAGAAAGGAAAATTTTGTCATTAAAAGACAAGTTGAACAACAGTACGTTATGAAAATAAAACCTGTATTTTTCCACGCCTCTCGAAGCATCCGCGGCGATTAGGTCGAATTCACCACTCGGCAAATAAAAGTCAATGTCGGCCGTGGTGTTGCGGTTGGTCAAGTTCATTTTTCCCAGTATAGTCCAGCTGACGAACTTGATAATACACTTTTGATCATCAAAGGGGAAGTACTCGATGTCAATCGCACAGCGACTGCGCAATATGGTCGGTGAATACCAGGAATTATTGCCATCATGATGGATAATGACCTTTGTCTTGAACTGATCCATTTGGCCACTGGCTAGTGTTTCGTCGGCGCTTTCAGGGAAAGGAGAAGTTACTCTTTTGGTAAGTAAGGAACAGTTCTTAAGAAACAGAGTTAATACTGTTAACTGCAAAGGAAGATGAGGTGACTTGTATGAGAAAAACGAATTGCTGAGCCATTTCATAACAAGAGTCGTCTAAACTTCAAAGAGCAAAAGAAAGAGCATCATATCAATGGTTTCAAAGGTCTGAGTCAACTCTGAGGCAAAAACTTAAAGGCAAAACGGAATTCGGGATGTTTGGAGTAACTAAGACTCAACAATATCGAGGAATTAAAGTCACTGGGCGGGTACTTAATACAATTAAACACAGAGACGCTTCAGTAAATTTCATGATATACACCACAGCAGAAAACATGATGAAAGTCCTATTCACAATAATATAGCTTACCGGGGTCCTGGTTTACAGGGTTAAGCGACATGCGAAGGTGGCAATTGCGTTGACAGGGGTACATGGGTCTGGGAGTGCGCGACCAAACTATTCAGAAAATACTGAAATACTTAGTTGTAAGGATGGCTCAGTTGTTAGAGGCGCTGACCACAGACCCAAGGTTCGATTTCCTGGCGTGTAATTCCAGGCATAGAAACCATGGGGCGTGGAAGGACCGAGAGAAAGGACCAGGACTAGGGCTCCACAGTGTCTTAGGACCCACCTTCTGATGATAGGTAGAATAAAATACAAATACTGAAATTACCTACTTGTTATACAGAATAACATCTGGCAACCAGACTTTTGAAGGATCCACGTTTACAGACTTGATACCGCCAAAGTCATCTGGATTCCAATTTAGCAAGTGATTTTTCCAATACTTTAAGAAAGAAGGAGAAAATCTGTCATTAGAAATTTTGTTTCATGAGAGTGGGTATGGATTGCAGCCTTGCAGGATAGTTTTCTTACAGCGTAATGACGGCATTTGTGTCTCGTTTAGCTCAGTTTTCTTTATAATCTTTTTGGGACGAGTTCTTTTGAATTACTTTTCCATGCAATTTATTTGGCCATCAAGTCGGTAAATAGATTTTAGAAAAGATGAATAACTTCAACTTCATGCAAGGCATAAAAACCACTAAAGGTGATACAAAGTCCAAGGCCTTTATAATCTCATAAAGGATAATTGGATAAAATCTTATTGCAACGATTCTAAATCTAAATAAATATAGATTTGGCATTTTCAAAATTAAAATGCAATGAAGAAAGATAGCAGGCTTTTTAGTGTAAATAAAGTTGACAAAGTGGGTTAGAGGCCTACCAATCGGAGCCACGTGTTGCTTATTAGAACCTGATCTTTCTCGACCTACAAAAACAAACGATTATTTTCACCTAAATTAATTTTCTTCACCTGTTCGGTTTACATCAAAACAAAAGTTGATACATTATTTCTGCGTGGATAAACTAGAAAACAAATACTTTCGTTTTACGGATTCCGCCTCGGTATACAGAAATCTAGTGGTCAGCGGAGAACAAGCAGGAAAAGAAGTCAGTAACAAAGAGGGGACAAATGGAATTCTTAAAGAGGGTACAAATGGAAGTTTATTGAGCACCAAATGGAGACTTTGTGACATTTGAGTAAGGTGCTTGCTCTGCGATCAGTAAGACAGCTAAAAAACGCCTTATTTGAACCCATCACCTATGTCGTTCCCCTTTCCCGAGTTTGCTTATAAACTTGCCCTTTCCATTGACTCTCTCTTATCCTAGCGAGCCTCATCCCACTATTCAGCCTTTACTGACCACTGTCTAACCGTCCTTCATTCCCTTCTCGATCTAGATTCTCCTTCTGTTTCACTTTCATTCTTCTATTATGGCCTAGCTCTTCTTTTAGTATTTAGAAGCAGCAAGTATCATTCAACGGAAAGATTTCAGTAGAAAAATTAAACAGACCTTTTAAAATAACAAAATGTAGCAGTTTAGACATTATAGGCACTTATTTTGATAAAACTAGTCCTTTAGAGAAGTAATTGAAGCAATAGAAACAACTCCTGGACTATAACAAAATGTCTCATTAAGGAGAAAAAAGTTGTCAAGATTTTCAAGGCTCCTTTAGATGGGCAGAAACCATCCAGTGCAAGAGCATTATTTCTAAAAATAAAATGCCAATTAAGTAACAAAAGCATTTTTGAGACATTCACGCTTATTTTCCGTGATACATAGGGTTTTACCCTTAGATCTGAAGGAAAAAGCCGCTAAAAGCTATTTATCTATTCAAGCAATTTTTGACTCTTTGTCTCTAACCGCTCTCTTTAGACGGGTTCTTCTGATCAATGTGTCGTGGAGTGCACCACACGCTCTTGTGTATGTAGTTAACAGCCCATTAATTTGGTTCCAGCTTATCGGCATTAGCTTTATGACTCAAGGCATTTTCTTCAAACGTGGCTTATGCATAAATTGCATATACCGCACGTAATAACCTCGTTTTCAAGAGTCGTTAGGAAACTGACTCAAAATTAAAGTATCGCAGGTATTAAGTATTGGCGTCAATCTATTGTTGAATGCATAAATGTTTCCTTGTTTATGTTAAGTTTGATTTGATTGACTAATTGTTTTTCTTAGTTGTGATTGGTTACGCTATTTTTATCCTCGCTGTAAAACGTATATATACTTATGATTTAACGTAGAGAGAGAGCTTGAGGCTAGAATAAAGGAAATGTATGTCTCAGAAATGGAGTTCATGATGTGTAACCTGGAAGATGTCTTCTTCTTGAGTGACTCTGTGATTGAATACGTATCTTTAACTAGCGCTTGAAGAATACTACCACAATGAAATCAGAAGAACTCACCAGGTCAATCAATTGTGTGTAAGCAAGGTCAATTTCGACTACGACTGGCTGTGTTTTGTTCTTGACAGGACGAATCTCCTTGTTATAACTTGTGCCAAAAAGATGGTCGAGTAAGTTTCGCTCATCGTCATCAACTGGCATGGATGTTGATGCCTGTCTTTCGTCGGATGCTGTAATAAAAACTATAACGAAGTCATCTACCTAGTAGTCTAGAGAACCAAAGATTACCATCAAAGTTCAGAGGCATTGAATTCTTTTTTTGAAAGTACCAAGTTCAAAAGTCAAAAAAGGTTAGAAGAAGACGTTTAATTTACAATATCCAGCTCCAAAATTTGAAGCAGTTGTTTCGTAGATTAGTAGTCGCCAGGTGATGAGAATAAATATCGTGCTGGCAGAATATACAAGAAATAAATAATTCACAGTCAATCTCTCAAATTTGTAGAAGTTTTCGACATTTTGGCTTTTTAATATTAAACGAACGCGCCGGGAAACAGATTGTGGTATATTGAGTAACATAAAATGAACAGATTCTTTTATTTCTCTAATACCCACTGATCTGGGTAGCTAATTGAGAAAACTGGTGTGTAGAGATATGTCTCATCAGTCAGACCACAAATTTGGCAGCTGGTAGTGGGAAGTACAAATAACCAACATTCGACTACAAGTCGAAGAAGCAAGGAAGTACTGAGTGCTAAACTTGAATTTAATTAAAAATATTTTGACAAGAAGGAGTCATTTCTGTTCCTGTGAATAGCTAATTGTAACTGAAAAGCTAGGCATTGCCTACAGTTTCATCAAAAAGCTTCTTGATTTTTAAATATTCACGGAATGGACAAAAGAAGGGAAGGGAATAGTCCTAACATAATCCTGATGAAAATAGATTCAAAACTTTATAGGCTTCCCTAGTTGTTTTTTCCCTGACGCGGCATAGTTGAGACTTGAGAAGCGCGAGAAAATTCATCTATTTTAAGACACGTGCCCAGTTACTAACAGAAATACAATATCAGCTTCAAAGCACGTGTCCAGTTGTAAAGGAAGTACAACATAAAGTTCGAAACACGTGTCCAGTTGCGAATGGAAATAGAGCATCACGTTCGAAACACATGTGCAGTTGCAAATGGAAATTGGCCAACCAGCAAGGACCTATAGGCCAATGAGGTAGTCGTCTCCCTGTCTCCGAAAGCATAGCGGACAAATCTTGATTGGTGTATTGCCTGAAGGATTCCCAAGAAGAGGATATCGCCAACAACCAATCAAGATTTGTCCGCTATGCTGTCTCCGAACTAACGAAAACCTTCTAATTGTTGGTATCGGATTGTGTCGAACAATTGTAACATAAACCACGAAGGACAATTTTAGAAAACAGTAAGACATAACTAAACAAGTAGCAATATCTTAGCTGTAAGGTGCTTGTTTGATTATAGTTGACTTACACATATTAAGGCTTTGGAGCTGGTTCGAAACAATGCCACGTTTCAAAACTCTAATCCTTAAAGAAACAACTGGATCCAAAGCCTTTCTTCCACTCAAAAGTCATTTGATCTTTGAAAAAGCACGTCATATTCGTTGGATATAGTTTTCTCCTGTGCCTTATTTTACAAAGCAGCTAAATAAATCAACTGCTTTTCTTTCAGGTAGAGACGAGTCCCTCTTATAACTGGGTTTGTCCTCCAAATTTTTTTCGCCTCACCCTCCCATATTGGCAGCTGAAATGGACGACCTTGAAGCAGCTTCTGTAATCTAATCCTCTCAGACCAGCATGACATATATCCCTATGCAGACACTTGGTCAATCCCACTTATCCGACTTTCAACAGTGATGATGAAATTATCTGAATCAATGAATGATCGGAGTATTTGGAGGTAGAGACATTGAACATAGTTTGACATGGTCAATGTCCAAGTCAAAGTGCCGCTCGGGAGCAAATCAAATCCGTTGGAACTCTAGGCATACATGAGAGATTTAAGCTCATCTAAATGGCAAGCGTGACACTTTGCTCAGCTATTTGCCTTACGTATACGATTTACCTTGCGTTAACATTTTGCCGTACGAGCCAAACTCGATGCCCTTGACCTTAGATATATAGAACCTTTTTGATTATCTATTAACACATTAGCTTTATGCCTCCTGTCAATCTTCTCTTCTATTTCCATTTTTGCTGACCACGATTTAAAGTTCTTTCGCAATGTACCCAACGCTCCCATTAATCATCTTTATTATAAATTATTAATTAATCGTTATTATCAGTTAATTATTATCATAATTATTAAGCCATGGACAAATTCAGAATTACATCCTTTTTAAAATTATTTTTTATTTATTTTCTTCCAATTTTTTCTTTTACCTTACGATTGTTATAGTTTTTTCTTGTAAAACCTGGCTAGCCAATTGCAAATTACCTTGTAATTGTAGTTTAAGTTGAATTGAAAATGAAATGTTTCCATTAGTATTGCCACTATTATCATAATTATTATTTTTTCTTGTGTATCAGCTACAAAGATGTAAAATGCTGGTTTATTCTACTGAACATCAGGTTGCTACCCACAACCACAGATATTCAGAGCATATCTTAGGGACCTCGCTGTTCCAAGAAGACCGGCCTTTTGTAAGGTTCCAAAGTAGATCTATATTTTCATATTATTTTCATCATTATTATTATCATCATCATCAATACTAATGTTATTATTATCAATATAATTTTCATTATTATCATAAATATTGCTATTATTGTAATTATTTTGAGTTTGATATTTTTGTCACTCGTGCCAATATGCTCACAGCGTGTGTTAGTCTGAGCGTTTTGCTCATGATCTCATTTATACTGCGCATGCGCATACTTATCATCACTAGATACGTCAAGTCATCCATTATCTTTTAAAGTTTCGAAGACATCTCAAAGATTGCTCATCAAGTAGCGAGAACAACAAATGGTTAGGTCGCATTGCAAAATTTCGTTGTGTCATTCGATATAGCCTGAACCGATCATAATTACATAAATCAAGAACTTGCCGATTTTGAAGTTATTCGGATATCCAAGCTATCAGACGTTAAAGGGCTGGTTAAAGTAGGCAACAATAATAGACATTTTTTGAATGGCAGTCTGGAAAACCAGCCAATCGTTATAGAAAGCAAACATTTGATTGGGGTTTTTCAGCGAATCAACATGTCCGCAAATTTCGTTACGGAATGACAAGTTGTCATAGAGGAGCCGACACAAGTCGTTTGCCCAAGGTCTTTACTCCGCTATAGGAGTGCCTAGGATAAAAAGCTCAGGGAGAATCGCGGATATTTATGTGTGCAGTAGAATTTAACCTTGAAATGACAACAGGATTGCATTAACTAAATCGTTGGCTTTAGTATTAAATCTTCAACGTGACAAGTACGAAGTGGGTCAATCATTCAACCTCAAATTCTAAATTAAAAGCATTTTCAGGCTTATGTGCTTTGAAGGGGATTTTTTAGTATCGGAAAGGAATGCGAAACGCACTCTTCAGAAAGGCAATTAAAATTCATAGATAGGATCATCAAAACGCAACAGGTTTTAACTACAGTTGTCCTGATTGACATAATAAAAACATCTGGAAAACCGATAGATTATAAGGTATTGTTGTATTAATAAACACGCTATTTACTTATTGTGAAAAGCAAGGAGGAACAAATCCGATTGCTTACCAGTTGAGAAAATAAACCTCCAGATGAAGAGGATAAATAGAGTAGGCTTTGCTTGCATCTTGGCAGAAATCAATATTTCAAGCAACCATCAGCAGCTACAAACAAGAAAGATTGACTCAATTACTTCATCAATGTCCTTCTAGTAAGAATCAGAGAGGTCGAAAGTCGCAGTGTAATCAATCTTATTTGTCAGCAGTCTGTTCTAGAAGGTACAAAATAGCTTCAAAGCAGCGTTAACGTAATTGTCTTCCTAGCATTCGTATGTTTATGAAAGCGGTCCTTTCCTTTCTGTTGAAACTCCGTTTAATTTTGAGTAACCAGGAGGGCCACAAGACAAAAAACATTGCGCCAATGAGTTACTTACCAAAAGCAAAATTGAGCAATTTCAAGATTTGATAGAGACTCTTTTTAGATGTCTTAGGTAAATTAAAATTCTAAAAAATTTGAATATAATAACAGTTGTCTACAAACATTTGTGCCAAGATTAAAAGTCACATTGCAAACCTGTTTGAAATTTTAAGAAGGCCTTCTGCATGTTTAAAGACGCTATTATTAACGAAATAAAATAACTTTGAGTTGCTTTAGATTATTTAAGGGCATGTTCTTTAGTTACCTAGTGCCATGGGATATGGTGATAAAATTTCTTAAGCAGATAGATAAAGAAATTCCTTCTGATGGTTGTTTCGAATTGATGTAAGGTCAACACCCATGTTTTAGAACGATACTGCAGCCTTCAAGTTAGAGTTTGTATGGACATTATACGCTTGTGGTAATCTGCTGGAAGGTGAGGTTTAGTTGTTTACTAATTCGTTTTCTTCTGTGTCGATACCTAAAATTGAAAGTTTTCCAACAAGGTGTGGTGTATGACTTTCTTTACGAGATGATAAGTATGAATAGGATCTCGAGGACTTTGAAGACGCTCTACGTTCTTTGAAGAATGCAAAGATAAAAACATTTTCCTGTGGGGTTTGAATGCTTCTTTTAAATCCTATTCCGCAAGAGGAAAAACAAGTGGAAATGATGAATGTAATTCACACAGGTGCAAAAATGCACGTTGCATGCACAGGCAACAACAGTTCAAAAATCACCTGACTTTAAACTTAGCAACAACTTTTAGAAACGAGAAAGCACATGTCGTAAGAGATCAAGACATTCCATTGAAGTACGAAAAAGAAAGCATATTTCAAAAAGCTTGGCAATACTAATGATTTAAAGCAAAACAAATTAGGCAATTTAATAGAGATTACGAGCGGTTTGATGGAATACCGTTTCACCGTGCTTTATTCAAACACTTGCGAGAAAGGACTAAAAGTTTGCTAGTGCAGAAGGCGCTATTAAAAATGTAGACGTAGCTTGCAACAACAAGGAATAAAGCAACTGCGAATGTCTTTAAATTTCAAAAGTGGCAATGGAAATGAATTTCCGAAACTCATAAATAAAGACTAGGCCCATAGATCTTCGGTGACAATTGTTATTTAGTACTGTTTTAATACACTCAAGTCGAATTAGGAGTTATTCATTGTTCAAGGTTCTGGTGTAAATCCAATATGAATGATAAACCTGTTTTAATCAAAGACACGGTGCTTCGAATATTTCTGCCACGCCCACAATGCCATAACTAACTTTGACCCATGTCATGAAATATTGTACAAAGAAACCACGTATATATATTATTAGAAATTTTTGTAGATGGACTGGCTGAAAATATTTACAAAATCAAATATAACTGTTAGAAAAAGATAACTTTTGCACAAACCAAACTGAAATATTTCAAGAAAGGAAAGTCAAATGACAGGAAATGATTTTAGTTAAAACATAAAGAGGTGGATTCCGAAAAAGGTATATTCCGAAAATCATAAAAATCGTTCCTTGGGCAGAACAATTACAACTTTCATTCCATAGACAAAAACTTTCACCAATATCATTCAATGAAAAAAAAACCATCAAAATTATCATTAACAACAAATCTTTTTCCACGGGCAAAGTCGTTCACAAATATCACTTAATGGACAAAAACATTCAAAATATAATTCTACCGACAAGAATATTCAAAAAGACCATTCCTTTAATTATACGTCAATTTCATTCAGCGTACCATAACAAAAATTTACTTTCAATCAAAACACTATCTTTCAGAAAGATAAATAATACTTGTTTCTTACAGTTGTTGACAATTCTACTAGCTTACAACGATAAGATTTTTATGTTGGCCTCGATGCCTGATTTGATAAAGATGCCTACTATTTACTTCGTTAAATCTTTCATTAGAGCGGATGCAAATAAAATCTATGAATGTTTTTATTGAAACAATGTCTTTGTTCCGATTCTTTGTTCGATCAACTTAAATTTCGATGAGATGAAATTGAAAACAAACGCTAAATATATATTTTCATACCGCGCATAACATGTTCTTTTGCAGATATACTTGCAAAAGAAATATAGAATTCAGAGAAGGTTCTTATCAGATGTCCAGAATACGAGCAATAACATTCATTTACATAAGCTTGTCTTCTGTAGTTACCTAAATGACGCCTATATTGAAAACATGAGTCAACAACAATTCAACTTATATCATTCAAAAGTCTCCCATGCTCCGAGATTCACCTAAAGGCTCTGCGACTTCAGTAAATTTGATTATTGTCCATTTAAATGCAAAATAGAAGAAAACTGGTTAAAAAGAGTTCAAACACACTACCTGAGGAGGCAACAGGAACTGGCAACTCAAAACATAGCCGACTGCAGGCTGACAACATTTGAATAAGTTCACGCAGGTGCCTTGAAAGGATTAGCCGCAATGTATTTGAGGGCGACTGGCAACCAAATGATGGTTTCGAAAGCGAAGAGGGATGTGGAAATCAGAGTAGACATTGAAACTGGAAGAATAATGATTGCCTGAAATGAGGCCAGACTTTGTTGTCTCAACAGGTGATCGAGGATGCCAAAACAATTACAATTTATCAAATTCAAATTTATCATCAGCTTATTAATATCGCAGGAAATTTTAGTATGACGAGTATCAGATTCAAAACAGACAACTGCTCGAATTCCAGCAGATGATACGTATATTAGGCAGTTTTTTTATTAGTCAAAATACCACATCTGCTATAATAGAAGACAATGTAAAGAGAATCTGAAAATTTCTGATTTCTCATGTGGAATGGGGCAAGGCTGGTTAAGTTGAACGGGAACCTGTTGGAAGATTACTAAAACTGGTTACCAAACAAAAAAGATAACTGACTTTAGGCTGCTTTGTGAACTCTAAGCAGTTTCAATACAAGAAGGATTTGATATCTTGAACAAAGGCAAAGAAAAAGTTAACTTCAGATCAAAAGTACGCATCACAAAGCACTCGAAACAAGTTTGATTAATTAATAAAGAATGGAAGGTACTAGAAAAAGCTTCACCAAAGAATAAACGCAGCCTTTTATACTTGTTGATGTGAAGCCTTTGAGCATAGTACTTGCTGAGGCATGCCTCTTGAAACAAATCCGTAGAGACTGGCAATATGCTTTGATAAGTACACTACCTTATATTAGCATTGATATACACACAAAAATAGTGGCATGTGTAATACAAGTACAGAATACCCACAGAGACTATAAACAAAAAGGGTACTTCACATTAGGCACATTCATCGAATAACTACAGAAAAAATAATGATAAAAATTAAAATGATACATAAACATACTATATAATAGAAATAATAGTAAAAATAATAGTGTCAGTAATTATGATGGGAACATCCGATTTTCAATTCAACTCGAGCTATAATTGAAAATCACTGTTATAAAGGTAATTTGCAATATTTGGAGAAAAAACACAGTTTCGGTTTGGAAAGAGAAGGATAATTACAAGCACAAAAAGCATAAACTAAGAGAAAACAAAGAGGTAAAAGTTTGTTTGCCCTTTGTCGCTTAAGAAAAAAAACATTAAAAATTACAGCGGAAACTTTTATTTTGAATTTCAGTCGTCAAGATACAATAAGAAATTCTTCTTTAGGTAACTTCAAACTGGTCAGACTGTTTTCACAAAGTAAACAATTACAATCCTAGCAACGAGAATAATATATTGATTATATTTACAACAAAAGCCAATTAAAGCATGTATGTTATAACTAAAACTAGTGCATGCAAACTGTTTTGGGATAGTGTAGTTTGTCAATTAATAAATAACAAATACTGGATTCATACAAACTTCCTTGGTATGAAAACATGCGGGAAGGCGATGCTGGGAACGATGCTGCAAACATTAGACAACAGTTCTTGATAACCAAGCAAAACTTGCGACGAGAAACAAGGGCAGGAACATGATCCTACATCTATGCAAACTACAAATAGATATACTATGCTAAATTATCGCATCCCTTTGTCGCTTCCCGAAGCAGTTGCGACAAACCGCTAATGTTAACGCGATGCATTGTCTGGTCTTATTGAAACACAGCCTCGGGAATAAAGCAATTATCTCTCACATCTCAACTACCTGTTCACCCATCAGCTTGCTAGAGACAAGATGCTACAGTAAACAATACCTTGCACAGGCGATGGTTATTTACCTAAACTATCATCACTGCAGTCCTTAGAAAAGTTGTAAACTGACAAATAAGGAGGAAATTATCGTTGGCTGCTTGCTGTGTAACAAAGTGCGTATTGGAGCTCATTGGCAGAGTTGAAGTGGTGGCTACTTTAACTGAGGTACTGGTAGGTAAAATGAATTTTCTGTACAAATCATTGTCACTGCTCTAATGGTCTTATGGATGACTAAACGAAGAGAAAAAGATTTCTAACCAGAAAGTGTTCTTTAAATCGAATCGATGACAGGAGCGTTTTCGAGTTTGTTGTTGAATAACAGAAGAAAGCTGCCTCTTTATATCCTGTTCTTATCAGCAGCATCTGCATATTTTTTATTATTTACAACAAATTCATTGTGCTTCTGGTTGATGAGTTATAATCAACCGAAGGGCTCGATTAATTGTGCACGCAACAAGAAAGGTTATTACGTCCACAGCAAACAGTCTTTGAATCGAGCAGTACAGCGAGGAACACAGGAACTTTCTGCAGGCCATTTTCCAGCAATGCATAAACTTTATGTAAAGAATTCTGGAGCAGAACATTTCAGTTTCTAGCTTAGCTTTCCACACCATTCATTTTCATACCCGATTTCATGTTATCACTGTTGGACAGGAATTTTCTAAACATCAAGAAACCCAAAATCGGGATGCTATTCTAAAAACGGTTAATCAATAAATATTTTCGGTTTTGTTTAATGTCCGGGTATGACCAATGAGTAAACAAATTGTTTCGAATCGGACTCTGGTACAAACAAGTTTATGTATGGCCCAGACAGGCTCAGTTTTCTCATAACCGCACAGAAATTCTAAGCCGTATTACAGTTTAACTACGTCACTCAAGAACACTATAAAGACTGCCCAGTATTGCTTACAAAGGCCATACTGAAGAAAGCGTCAATGTCTAACACAACTTGTTCCCAAAGTCAACAACGTTACAGATGATTCGGATCCATGTGTATCTAAAATGTGTATATTCTAGCACTTTTTATCCATTAATCTATCATTTCTTGCACTCTGAGCATTATACCGATACTCGGTCCTGCTTAGTATCGATGTAGAAGTAGAAGTACAGCATGCCTTATACTCACTGAGGTAATGTCTCTTTGGTTAGTGTCTCAGCGGAACCGGCAGAACGGAAGTACCCGAACCAGGCATTGGAATCCGGTAACCAAGTGGCCCAGAGCGTGATAGTTCAAAAGAATATCAAAGCTTTGTGTTGTTAATGATTTGTAAACAGCACACGTGTTGTTGCATCGTATAAAGATCGACGTACAAAAGAGGCTAGGCTGATTATCTAGGCTGATGCGGGATTGATGCAAATATGGAGAGCTAATGCCTGTACACCATTCAAAAGACAATGCAAATCACATTTATTAATAAGATGAGTTCTTTAAGGCTATGCAAGAGCTGTGCCTAGAATAAATAAGTAATGACAGCCGACATTAGCAGCTATGAAGAAGTACACGACCGTTTGTTATGTAAATAATGGGCTTTCTATCCGGGATGATTTGACCTGCAAGCGCCGCAAGAAAACATAACAGCCTTAAATTGGATCTGCCTTTAATTACATGCAGTTCGATAGAAAAACCAGATAAATAATGATGAATCAGATTCAAGCAAATCTGAGCGAAATCTAAATATGTATAATTTAGGCTGATCGGCAGGAACGCGGGCAAGCAAAGCAAATGCCTATTGGAGAGTGGCAATGAAAGGCAACTACTGTGGCTCGGGTAGAAAACCAGGTTGCGATCAGAGAAAATTCGATTACATTTAGGTTTACGTTTCCAAGGAATCGCAGAACGTAATCATACACCACTCTAAAGTCGAAATAAAGACCAAAAGATAAGAGATGCGGACTGAGATACCGAGAAGAAAGAATTTCAAAGAGAGCAGACAAATTTTATTAAAGAAAACAAAAATCCAATGTCCGACAATAAAAACAATAAATTTTTAAACGACTTCTGACACTTTGATTTCGATCATTCACTCAGAGAAGATCTAAATTTTCTTGATCTGAGCTATGGGCTATTTGAACTTCTTGTGCATTTACAAAAAATAATCAATTTACAAGAATGGTGTCTGGGTCGGTTTTGATATCTGAAAAAATAACGAAGCTCAGTGCATTACTAAGTTACTACCGCTTGTAGATCGAAAACACCTTGGAAGTATTGGAAACCTTATTCTCCCGTGGTCCAGTCCTACCTATCCTGTTGCCCTTCTATTCAGGGAAAATTGAACATCATTGCTTATATATGACACTTTACCAAGACTCCTGCAGGCCATTCGTCTACAACACGAAACAACAACAACAACAACAACAGAATCGACAACAGCAACAAATGACACATCCCTTTACTTTTGGGAAGGTCTCTTCCTCCGTTCCCCACATTGGGAAGGTCTCTCGCCTGCTGCTTATACAAAATTTGCCTCGTTGGAGGCATCTAGGGAGGCAGCTTGGTTGAAAAGCAGAAATATCTTATGCTGTAGTCTATCGAGGTTCTACTTCAACTAGATGGAATCCCTTATTAACTTCAAATTAGGGAATACTTTAAGACTTTAAACTTTCTAAACGGTCCTTAGTTGTAATGAAACTTCAGCAGGCTTAATTTTTTGCCACGACACGGCGTGATTAATCTTAAGTTAGTTAATCGGACGAAATCCACTTGCAGAAAAGACCTCTCCTTACAAGTAATGTTAATTCTAGTGAACACAATAATTAATACCCATACGCCATTACTTGCTAGATGTGCAAACTTCTATTCAAAGTATGAAGAAGTGTGTTTAAGAACCTTCTTCTTGGTTAGAAAAGATCGATCATTTTTAGTTATTTCCAAGATTTGGATTGTGTTGAAATTTTCTTTTCAAATCGTGGATTAAACTTCGGTTTTCAAAACTTTGACTTGAATTACCAGAACATTCCAAATTTCCCTAAGTCCAAAAGACAACGATGAAGTTTAGCATACAAAACTGTTGAAAAGGAAAACCAAGATTTTATCACAAATTAAAAGCCATAATCTTTACAGCTCTTGATTAGGATTCCGAGTGGAAGTTTGATCTCAACACGTGGATACAAATGAATCTTGCAGAATCACCTGTGGAAATCCGCGAATTGGTTTTCGTCAGAGGATAATTCCAAACTCGAGTAACATTGTTGGGTTGAACAAAACGTGGTGAAGATGGCATGAATTTTGGTTGCTTGTGGTTCCGTCCATCTCTGAAATCCATTTAGAAATCACTTTCACCAAATCACACTTTATTGCAGGCTATTTTGGTTTACAGAAGAGACAGTGATGCATCGACAAGTGAAGTTCGTGACGCAAGCACCCACCAATGGTTGGGTTAATTATCGAAAATGTCACTTGCTCAGTTTTCTGATTGGTCAATTGCAATTCACTATGCTTGCAAGTGGTTTAATGAGGTTATTCACAGAAATACCAGATGACGAAGTAGTTGACAGAAATAAATCTAGTAGAAGAAAAAGTTTGTTTCACATTTTGAAGAATCATCTAATTTTCTCACCACGACTCTAATTTAACGAACGATTTTTCTGCTGGACAGCGGCCAGTAAGCTTCTATTGTTTGTAAGAAGTATGTAAAATTTGTGGACCATCCTGCTGAGACAGAGCGCAATTTCATGTTATCCTGTACCCATTCAAAAGGTATTAAATAGATTATACCCTAGGCGTTGCATGCAAAAAGCTCAGTACAAAAACGAACAGGCTGGTCGCTTGAATAAAAAATTAGGATAGAACGAAAGTAGAATGTAAAGAAGTGCCTAATTACCTTTATCATTCCACCATCAATTTAAAGCAATAAAACCACACAACATAAGCAAATAAGAATTTAATTCAATCGCTTTTCCACGAAAAGCCATAGCAATTTCATTGTTCCTACTTTGTCTGCCAAGGCGGGAGATATGCTTGGGTTTTAGGCAGATAATTTGAAAAGAAGCATCGCCACATTCAAAAAGTATGGAGTGAAAAAATTGTAAAACCAAGGGAACAATAACACAAGTGAACAATTGGATGCTTCGAGCAACTTTCAATAAATAAATTTTCATTTCATAGCAAAACATAATCAAAGTTGATGCCAATCGTCCCAAAAGCAAATTACATATGCAGCGAAAAGATGGTACCATAAATAAGTTTCTATTTAACATTTAAGGCCTATAGATTGCAAACAAACGATAGATTGTTTGGAGTGTAAAATGTTACGTTGGTGCGGGAAAACCACTAAAATAAAAGCATTGAAAGAGAAAATGACAATAGTGATTTTCAATCAATTGAAAGGCTACCCATGGCGACACAGAAAGAAGTATTAAGCATCTCAGACGAAAGTACTTTATTTAGCTGAAACAATAACCTGTAACTAATATTTTCAAGGAAATAAAGCTCTTTTTCACTGAGAATATTTTGATTGCCGCAACAAGGGTGGAGGATTAAAGAAGCCTAGCGATAGAATAACAGAAATATTTCCTTCAGCTACAAGAAGTCCTTTCAAATGCCACAAATCTAGGGTTCAGCTTTCAAGGCGCCGTTGTCAGCAGCATTCTGTTAGTGAAATATTTCGACGTAATTGGCTTTCGAAACATGTTTGGTGTTTATGTTGGCAACTACAATCTCAGGTCACATATATTGATCATTTTGGTAGTTTTCGTTTTGAGTAATCTTGGGACTAGATTTTGGCGTAGAGAGAAACTGGATGGGAAGGAATGGAGCCAGATAGAAAGAACAAAAAACCAAACCATACCAAACGGAGTTGAACAAAATAAAAAATAACAAATGAAACTAAACAAATGAAACTAAACAAATGGAACAAAAAGGAGCCAAACGAAACCAGACGGAGCCAAACAAAATAATACAGGAACCAAACAAAACTAATCAAATGAAACAGAGCCAGATAGAATGGAACCAAAGAAAAGGAACGAAAAGAAAATTAAGAAATAAGGGCCCACGGCTCAATCAATAAGTTCCAAATGTGATCTTGAGATCTTATCATTTGTTGGCATCCTATCACACTGATATCAGCATGTTTCAATCATTTTCCACTGGAAGATATCCAATCCATAAAAACTCTAATCTAAAAGTTACCTGAGAGCATCATGTCTCTCGCTAGAACAAACAAACAAACAAACTTTGTCTTAGTAACTACCAGCATCTATGATCGAAAGTTACCCGATTAAAAATGCTAATTATCTCTGTAATATATCTACTGCGTCCACTTTTCATGAACCAAAGAAGAGACCTTATTTCTAAGTTTGTAATTCATTGAAAAAAATCTAAGCCTATTTATCACATATATTTGCTATAACCGTATAACTACGTAAATATTTTAAAATAATTGCGCATAGCCTAAGCATTATTCTACCATAGAGCGGGCAGTTTTTTGTCTCCATTTGACTTCAACTAAATATTCCTTGCATTAGTTTGGCAAAAATGTAAGAACACTACCAAGTTACCATAGTTGTCTGCAGTTATGTGTCAACTTGATTACAATCATGGGTCTAGATATCAGAAGAAGGTTAAAGCCTACTTTCGGGACTGTTACAAACGGAGGCTGCGTTTAGCAGACTGGCAAACAGGCCTACAGCTGCACAGAGCATCTGATGATGTTTGAGTTTATTCGTTTCAAGTTTAAGCACGGTTTATGTCAGCTTAGGAAATAATATTGAAGAATGCAATGACAAGATACTAGCGTTTTTCGTGATTGCAATAATAAACAATTACGTCGTCTTGGTTACAAAAACTACTTCGAGTTGCGTTGTATATTGTTATTGATAATAATCAGAGAATACTCACCGCTTATGTAGTCAAGAAGTTTGTATTTAAACTGCAAAGAAGCAGAGGAGCAAACCAACAGAAACTTTCTCGCTAAACATGTCAAGTACTTGGTAGTGATTCCTTCAAAGCTTCGTTAAAGAGTAAAGATAGCCTAGAATTCTACACAATAACGCCACCCACAGTGATGATAAAGAACTTATGTATCCTTTTTCAATTAAAACCCAATAGGCCACATGCAATAATGAAAAGATATCAAAATGCTGTTTTGGTGAGTTTCAAAGACAATGAAAATTTCATGAGAATTTTCAGTTGCAATTTCATTGTCGAATTCGTCATCAAATTTGAGCCAGCCATGGTTAAATACGTGCAAACGCGGAAAAAGCAACTGCGTAAGGTACGTGAAGCTGTAGTCTATCATTTAAATCTGATTGGTATTTACTCGTCTAGTGTCAATGACGTCATAAAAGGGGATTTCCATAGCAAAGCGGTAATCACCAAAATATCGACCCGTGTAAAAAAGGTGTGTGGTGTAGAAATTCTGTTTTATCATAACCTACGTTCAGTGGAAGTTGACAAATACTGAATCATACAAGAACGTCGCTACTTAATATCAAATTTCAAAACAATACGGAATAGCGCAGCCTAATTGTTGCATATTTCATGTACTTTTCAATTCGACACTCCACAGAACAAGCGTCGGAAGATTACATCGAAAACCACGTGATGGTGAGAAGAGCGCGTGGTTGGCAGTGTTATAGCCAATCAGCATCCACTAAGAGTCCAAGTGTAATTACTGGACTTTGTATTGATGTGTAGATAGACTCCGAGATGCGTAAATGGAAAAAGGGCTTGCCTAATTGTACGAAAATCGCCACCAGAATATTTTTGGCCTAATTTTGATTTTCGAAATAATGCTGCCCAAGTCTGCATTTTTCATTATTTGGCGCTATGAATCTATCATATTATATCATATTAATATCTTATTATATTATATTATGCTTTATTATATTATATTATATTTTATATATATTATGTTATATTATATTATATTATGTTTTGTCATATTATATTATGCTTTATTACATTATATTTACTATATTATATTATGTAATTCTTAATTAAATTGTATTATATTTGCCCATAATATCAAAAACTCAAAAGAAGATATACTAAAAACAAAAGCACAAGAATATTATAGTTCCATCTATAGTAGGCTATTCGAATAGCACCGTTTACCAAATGTGTCCGATTGGATGAACTTTCTTGAAATACCATAAACTTAGCCACCCAAGATCGGCCACAAAATTCAAATTAGTCGTAATGACTTAATTTCAATCCCAGTGACAAATCTAACGTTCTTGACGCACACGATATTTGGGCAAAATGCAAGCTGATGATTTCGAAAAAAACATTGCACTGAGCTGGAATGCATCGTATCGAACTTTCTACACAATAATGAATTAATCAAACACTCAAGTCATATCCTGCTAAAAAGTCAGATAACGATAATTTAACTAGTTGGGGTTTTGGCGTCTCGTAGAAGGTTATGAGTCCGTGAATTACTTTAATAAAACAAACTGATAGTATCAATCGACCATAGTAAGCAAACATTTTAGCAATTCAAGGCTAACAAACGATACCTATTGCCTAGCTTCTTACTATTTACCATTAACTTGGGTTTCCCACTTTGATTTTAGTATTCCTGCTCATTTAACAGAAAACCAAACTGACATTCCATAAATCCCAAAAGCAATCAAAATCTAATGAAACTGTCTTCAGGATGTTATTGAGAACGAGAAATAAAGCAGCTCGTGAAAGAGTAGAAAATTGACAAACTACAAGCAATATATTGCCATATATTAGTAATTAGATCTCGCTAAATAGGAACTAAGCACTCTCAATTAGAAACCATATAAATATACCGTTCGTCCTTATTTTTTGTGATAAGGTTCTTGCCATTGAAAATGAACTATAGGATTCATATAAGAGGAAAATATTACATAAACCACGTACTCACAATCATAGCCATCCAGCAAGAGTATGTGCAAGTTTAGCTGCTCCTTGTTAAACCATTAATACAAATCACAGAATAATGGCAGGCTATTATTCTGTAAATCTCAGAATGTTGTTCATTTCACTATCGAGCCAATGAAAGTCACATGTTACTGATTAGATGCAGAGGACAGTCTTATACAGATATAAGCTGTGGATTACTGTAGGCAATCCTTAAATTAAATATGCAATGAATTCTTCAATAATTAATAAATGGATAACAACTTATAGTCAGGGGGACCTCAATTCAGCGAATATATCAAAACGCACCAGATAGACATATTTAGGTTCGTGCAGTAATGCGTTACAGCGGATACTCTTATTACAGGGCTGCCTGCGCTAAATAGTAATATTCCAAACCATTTATCAGATATAAATACTTTTTATTTCAATGAAATGCCTGCAGTAGAAATAAACGAGTCTTCTACTGCATGCTTCCTATCCTGCAAATCTTTGTAAATGAAAATATTGCATGGTTTTTAAGAATAATGCTGGTTTTTGAGAATCAAACTATGCAACATCATACATTCCCCATGATCCACATATCTCTAAAATTATACATTCTGGGTTGTGCTTAAAAGCTCGGCATTTGGAACACAAAAAGTGTCGTTAAGTTCCATTTTCAGCCCAACGATTGGATAAAATATCATACCTGTGGGCCAAACCAATAAAATACTTATCGATAATGACATTTGACAAAGTCTCCCATCTTAAACACTTACTAAAGCAACACTGAGCTAGAAGCTAAAGGACATTTGGTGAATAGGGAAATACGTTGTAAATGTGATCTCGTGTCAGACCTTCCTCTGTGCCCTGCATCTGAAGAACAGCTAAAGAAGACTTGTACTAGCTGGGAATATATGATTATGTAACTTTCAATCGCAGTTTCATCTGCCTTTGTCTCTTACAACCTGACCATTTAAGATTATGTATTAGTGGACTCCCCACTGATTAACAAAGAGTGGGGAGATGGTGGCTTGAAGAATGTTTAACAGGTGCCAGTTTTTGCAAAAATATTGTGTTTGGATAAGGAGGATCCTTGGGGATAACACGTTAGAATAACACGTTTTATTACTAAATTCAAAAACAAATTTAAAATATTTTACTGAGTTTACTTGGAGACAGAAATGGCACATGTGACGATATAGATTTTCAATTCCAGCTTGCAGTCGATTGTATATGAAGCTCCTACTTGGCTTAACTCGGTAAATAATTTGGTTTAACTACCAAATTTCTAAGCATAAGCCATCTGCACAAATTCCTTCACGTGTAGAATTTGAGTTGTTAAAGAAAATATTTAAAACAGAAAATTAGATACTTTGAAAGTATTCTTTACCGATGTACATAGAGACCCACGTATAAAAATGAAATATAAGAGTGCAAGATTGCACTGCAAATCAGCGTTGGAAGCTGTTGTGGCATTATCTACAAAAAGACTGTTTATAATTTTGAAACAGAGATGACTCCCTGACCTTGGTGCTTTATTCAAAGAATCCATTGTCTTGTTTGAGATCTCAAACATTCTTTTACACCCAGAATCACGAAAGGACAATTTATGCAAAGTCTTAAGAACCTACGTTGTCGAGTCTTCTTGATACGTTTAATGAAATTCTCATTAAGATTCCTCTTTTAAGAAGCATTTGAGAATTACTATCAAGCCACAGTTTTAGGTTACTCCGCTCCACTTAACCAAAAATGTGATTCTTAATCACCATTGACCAATACTTAATTTAGAAGGCATTAACAGTGGATCGCCACTGATGTCATGTTGGTAATACGCCATGATTGCTTGACACCTATTGTGAAATTGTTATCGACAATGGCTGACCAAGCTTGTATGGTTGGTTATTCTTTAAGCTGCTAGAATTTCCCATTACACGCTTATTTCTGACAGGGAAATCCTGTACGAAAGCTAAACGATTCTCGATTGCTGCAAATTAGAACATACAACTGTGGTTGAAGACTACAATATTCGCATCGGCTGTAAAGAAGAACCTAAACTTTTCTGCAAGTTTGTCATGATAAACGTCAAAGATTACTGATGATGACATTAAAGTTGAGCCAGTGTATATGCTTTGAATGTAATAGGCTGAGAGGACAGCGAGTGACTGAAGTCTTAACTCTACAGTCACTATTAAAAGAAAACATGCCAATGTGTTTATAATCTTCTTCGACATGAGAAGCCTGAAGAAAACAGAAACTGTCTGCCCATAATGTCGCCTCTTAACAATAATTAGAGAAAATGAGAGGTCCAACAGGAATCTTCCAACGAGCTAATTACTGGAGAAAATCCTGGCATAAAAGCCTAAAGGTAGCTTTGTCGCTGCATGAATATATCCGAATGTCAATCATCTGCACCACATGGTACTTCCAATCCAACATGATCCATCATTACTCTAATAAGTGGAAATAATCTATTTTGATTCTTTTACGCTAATCATCTTGGACATGGTGGGTGAACATATTCGAATCTCACAATAGATGGTAAAGGACTAGTTTTTGCATACATAAAGTAGTTTTTCGTCCGACACTCCTCAGAGTATGCAAACGAATTGCAAAAAATGCAACAATTGGTTCCAAAGTTATGTACCACAAAACACTTGTTCACATAACCGAATCTCAAGCCTTTGAGGAAAAGTAAATAAAGTGCTAGATGTATAGAAGATTGATGACATTGCCACCATAAAGTAATTACAAATTGTGTCTTGCGCTGGTGTATTACTAGGTACAGATAAAGAACAAATTTTTGTTTTTCGAGGCGTATGTTTTCCTATGTGCAATGGTGTTTAATTTAAAGCCAAATGCATAATTGCATCCCGTATTAAGCTATAAACTAGCTGCTCCATATGCAGATAAATTCCTAACTAGGTAGAATTTTATTGCAGTACCAATAAGCTTTGGTTGATTTATAAGACGAAATCCTGCTACCTTTAGAGAAAGAACTTCAGTGATAAGGTTTCCTCGTTTTGACAACGCCTAAAAATGGAGAGAGTGCACGCAGGTCATGTGTGTTGCAAACCAAAGTATATTGATAAAACTCTGATAAAAAACATCTTCAAAGAAGATGAGTAGATGACATCTAGAGCTTACAAAACACGACTGCAACAGTTCAAACAGAATTGCAAAGCACACAGCCATCCTGAAGCGTTGCTTACATCAGATACGCGGGGAAGCTGATCAGAGATCGGTCTTTTTCTCCGTGAAGCTGTGATATAATCAGCCATCCCTCCTGGGAACTTTGATTGCAAAATCGTGATTAACAATACCGAAGTCAGTTCCGTTATTTCAGTTCAGAATACTAGGTCAAACGACTTTAAATCGGTGCTTTTAGCCTCCATACACTTAATTGCAGATTAAAAGGAGAGAAGGTCTGAGACCGCAATACGCTAAAGTCATTAAAAATGAATTTCCCTGTAAACAGGGTGTTTGGCGATGAATACAAGAATTCCATACGATGAAACTGCAGCACCGCGGCAGCGTGTTCTCATATCTATAACGGTAGGACTTTCACGAAACTTAGTCATTTAGTTAAACATATCAGTCAGCATATGGGCCTATGACCAGGGCTCGTTGAATATCTTTGCATTGGTGTTGTTTTTACAAAACTTTCAGCCTTGTGTGAACTTTGGTTGGTTCAAACCATCTGCTTTGTATTTAAACTGTGCGTTTTCTTTCTGAATGTCAGCGGCTCTCGCGAGCTACACAAAGACTTAGTTTGAACAAAGAACACAGATGTATACATACTCATAGCATACTTGACATACAGGCTAGGCTCTTTCGTGTTTCTTTCCTCTGTTATTTTAATTAACAAAGGTGTATTAGCTGCTAATTCAGAAATAACAAACTGCCTCCACAGGTTCCAAGAAGAAGGCTGCTGTCAAAGCTCTAAAGCCTGTAAGTAATAACATTCTAAACTGCTTCGGAAATGCTTCTTACGCACTTGCTAATTCGCTCATATAACTGACAGGTCAGGGTAATTAAAAAATCGATGAAAATAACTAGACAATGAACTGTGACATGTTTACGAAATGATTTGTTGAAGACAGTTCGCCATATTATAAAGAAGCAATTAAATGAGAAGTAGACGTATTCTTCAATTTGGAAGATCTGATTTAGCATGTTTGAAAGGCAATTAAGACAATCAAGTTCCCAAACATGGTCATAATTAAAAGTCTGCGGTAAATTGATCGCTAATGTTGCAATGATTATCTCCTTGGAAACAAAAGAAACAGACCCTGTGCTGTGAAATTCGTGAGATTGAGGTTATTAGCTGAATCTAAGAACTGTAGGCAGTAACTGTCAAAAACAATTGTGATGATGAAATACTCAAAGAGTGGTGATTATGCAAGCGGCCTGATTTGTCCCAAAACTGGCCTGGTACCTATTTGACAAGATGAATTCCAAGGTGCCCGTGCAAAAGGGCAATGCACCAAATTTGAAAGCCACGACACAGGACAGGGAAAGGCGAATGAGACACTGGCTACTTTCGTTGTTAAAAACAGTTTTGTATGCAGGCTAACTTGAAAGCGAGGTTAACAAGGTTTATTCTACGTACCCCCTATTGTGCTGTCAGCGTGAAAACGAGGCTAACCATGTCAGACGACAGCATTCTGGCACAGAACTTCTAAGGATGCTGATGCAAGTGTCCTACCCTTTCCCTATTCTGTGGCTCTGGTTTGCCGCGGGAAGGAAAAGGGGCGTTGTCTAGAAGGTTGATGCGCCTGAACGGAGAGGTTAACTGCGGTTTGAAACCAACCGTACGCAGTTGGTCATCAATAAAGTCACTGGTATTTAAGAAAGTAAAGTTTGCCTCCTTTGAGGTATATGGTAGTTTAAAGAGAGTTGATGGGGCATTCAAACAGGTCCTTGAGTGGGAAAGCAGACGAAGAGGTGACAGCTTGAATGTAACGCACAAATACATGCATTTCTGCATTGAAATGGGGATTTCATGACATAATAATTTAGATATGCTTACTTGACATAAAAATTGTCAAGAATTTAACATCAAATGACATCAATGAATCTAAAGCGTTCATTGAAAATTTAAATGGCAGGATAAAAAGAGAGAAATACAAAACAAAAGACGCCCTCAAGCGAAATCAGTATAGTGAGAGTTGCCCGTGGTATGACCTAGAGAAACTGGAACTAGTGGCCTCTCAGTATCTCATTGGTGTATTACAAACAATTAGATCAGCCTCTCTTTGAAAAAAGCAAAGTCGAGAATCATGATATACAGCTGGTTGATAGTGACAAGATCTATCTATTGAGAAGGGGTACCGCTCTGACTATATGAAATGGACGAATTTATGACCAAATGAAATCAAATCAAAAATCAATCTTCAACTAAATGATAAGTTGAATGAAATTTATTATAATTCTCCAAAGAATATACAACAGGAAAAAATTTAGGCGAAACACATTTAGTGGGTTTATTCTCGTATATGTTAGAGGCCCAATAAAATATTTTACATTTTAGCAAGAGTCGGCAAAAGAAAAACAGCAAGGGAGCTTACGATTGCTTTTAAGTTAGAAAGGAGAGGAGAGGCACAAAATTGTGAATATACAATCGATTAAGAGGCACAAGATTGGGCCTATTTGAATTTGAGATAATATAAAGGTCTGCCCATCGAATAAACCACATGAAGAGGCTTTCGTATTTTAAAACTCATTTCGGAAAAGGAATCGGCAGCAGAAGAAAGGGCGTGGTTGCAAAATACGCACAGGGGTAGTTATCTGAATCCATGGAAATGCATTTCAAAAAGCCTTGGTCATCTTCGAAAAGAATGGCACCTTCCTAGGATCAGATATACGTGACAGCGAATCTTTTTGTGAAAAAAAAGTTTTGTTTATCCTTGATGTAGATAAAGCTGGCCTTCAGTGTAACCGATACAGGTTCAACCAATGCATAAATTTTTATCCTGATTTCATACCATTTCTATTTTAAGGTTACTCTCACAACTTAAAGTAGAGAAGGTGCATTTACCAGCTAACCAAATGAATACGCTCTTTATATGCTCTTAATTCTTGATCACACTTACAAACGTGGATTCTCTCTCTCGGATCTATCGCTTAATTCATGACCGAGATTTCTTTCGTTCGCAAGCCCAGTTTCCGTACAGAAAAACCTACCATTTATCACAGTACGTATGTGTTGGTGAACATGAAATTACGAAAGACGTAACATCCGAATATCTGAGCGAACGGGTGCTAATCAATAGCGAAAACAACAAAGAATGAGATGAAGAATTATTGATTTTGGCCTTGACAAAACATCGGATGGAATTAAAATTCGTCGATTTCACTGAATGCTAATGAATTATTTATAGGAAGAGGCAATATTGCCTGATTTCATATGAAAATATTTGCATGCAATTCTGTAAACATGAACTCACTTGCACAACAAAAAACAGTTGCGATTATCTTTGAATCAATATCGTGGTTCTCTCGTTGTATATGCCAATACCTTTCGTCTCAAATGTATTACAGTTTACGCAAGAGCTTTGAGAAGAATCCTTAGATGAAAAGCTGGATTTAGTGACTGTTGCAATAATAATAGTTTGACGCACTGCAAACTGTTTTCAGAGGCAGATTTGGTCAATATTTAAACATCTAAAAAGAAGAAAATAGATAAATGCTCCGAAATATATATGAATGGAACATCGAAGGAAGGCTCAGATTAAAAGGAAGGAGATTGCACAAAAGCTGAAATAGCAGAAACTTGGCTGCATTTGGAATATTCTTGGTAATTAAATAGCTAATTAAATATTTCGGGATTCCCCCGACTTCATCTAATTAAAGACTAAGTTGGGTTATCTGATTTAGCAATTAATTGCCGACATAATCGTTAAAGAGGAAAGAAAAGTGTTAGTTGTCTATTCTGACGAAGATTTTAAGTTGCATAGATATTGTTCACCCATACCCCGATACATGCGAGAGATCAAACCACAAAGTATTCAGGGAAAGTAGAAAAAAGGCTCAAGGTTGAGGCCTTAGAAACTCAGCGACAATTTTTGGTGCGATTGGATTTCAACTTGATGGCAACAAAGCAAGCATTCGGCCCTACAATACAGAGTGTCTTGGCGTAAAAGCAACCCTGGCGAGAACACGTGAAACTAGTAGACACAATGGAAATCACACAGACGCCAGAAATGTCAAAATTGATAGTCTTAAAATTAAGAAAATTTGAAGAAACAATAAGTTCGACAGGCAATAAAAATTGAAGTGCTTAATATGGAACTTTGCTTCTCATTAAAATGGGTAACAGTTCGAGAGTAGCGTACGTGTGGAGTCGTATCTTAATTACCGCGATGGATTTTGATTTCCCTACCTAGCTGGGAGGCAAACCAGAGTGCATAATGGCTAATTCTTTCCATTCTGGTTCCTTGCATGCTGATTAAATGGTTTTCTTGAGCTGCTTGACATACCGAATTATGATCGACATAACAGGGCTACGGTTTCCGAATAAAACTGTTCTTCGATTCAACGAGTTTAATCTTCAAAGCAGACTCTGTTCTGCATACTACCATTATCACCCATCTTACTTGTTGAAGGCTTGTTGTGTCATTAAAAAGAGGGGGGTTATAAGCGTACGTAAATACCTACACCCCTTGACAAAGTTGATAATGACTGGAGTTTGACAAGACTGATTGACAAAGACTAGAGTTTGACAGACAATTGTTTAACTTGGATCTCAACGAGTGTCATTGTACAGCATGCACCCTTTTCCCAACTGTTTAAAGAGAAATGTCATTGGATTGTTGTGACTGACTTAAACCGAATTATCAAATGTAAAACTCAATGGTGGACCATCAGAAGCATAGGGGGTAGGGGGCCAAAAATTAGTACATACTCCAATAATGTTAGCAGCTTGCTCTTCAAAAACTAGAAAAAACAAGCGTTTGCAACTGAAAATATTTCAGAAAAAGCTGTTAGGAATGTTCGAATTCGCGTCTAATTTCTGATAAATTCTTGCAAACGGAGTGCTCACACAGACCACTGATTGAAGCACAGGATAGCAAAACAAGAATAATACCCTGTGATCAAATGAAACAACAGAAATATCCAAAACGGAAATATCCAAAACGGAGTACAAGGATACAATTAGCTCTTTCTTAAATGCAGCTGGTCTCTCATTAACATAACTAGATAACATTAATACCAAAGAAACCAGAAAACTTCTAATCTGGGGACGATATAAAGTTGAGAATACAAAACCAGACTCTATTGCAATTTCAAGAAGTACAAATCAAAGAAAAAGTAAATGACGCTCAGAGTGATTTTTAGTACGCTCAGTGAGTTTGAAAATTAATTGTTACTGATAAAGGTTTTTTACGACCTTAATGCCCGAAAGATTTGCCCTCATAAGCCTGGATTAACATTTTTTCCAGATAAAAGTTAGATAGCAAAGCCAAAGATCTCTTTAGCATGAACAAACAAGATCACGCCCTTCGGCTTCCAATGAAAACATGATTTAATGCAGCTTATAAATGCGAGACTTTTAAATATCCGTTAAAAGGTATCGACTTTTCATGTTGCTCAGGGTGCAAGATTACAAAAAACTTTTCGTTAACTGTGTAGCTTAAAAAAAAGAATATCATCGTTCGTTAACTATGTGTACCTATCACTAAAAATCTACTTTCAGCTAGTTTTGGGTGGATTGGAACTGGAGGTAAAATTGAATGCAAGTGTGTTTGGATGCGTAGCGTGGAAAAGCAGCGGTTGATACTATGACGAGAGTTGTTGTACCAGTCCATTTTATGTTGGCCTCCTCCATTTTAAAATTGTCCCCCCAGACAAAAACAGATCAAACGAGTCCCCCACCATCCGTGAAATGATGTTAACATGCACTCAGCTCTTGACATAATTCAATCTGCACATTGGCACACATACTTGTCACACTGCCAGTCCTAGTCACTGGCTGCACCTAAAGGGTAGAGCAGGTCCGGGCCAAGAGCGACTCCAGAAAGCGGGCGTCTTACCCACGAACGTCCCCTTGTGAAGCTGATGACCTGAATTATTCAAACGCCCCCCATACAATTATTTGGTATTTGTAGCAATTAAAATTGAACTAGCAATTAAACTTTGAAGGTGAGATTGGCAGAGGCAGGACTGCTGATTGAAACAAAACTAAGCGTACCATATTAAGGTAAATTCGCGTGATTTACTTTCTAGTATACTTATAAGAAACTACAAAAGGATTTCAGCTACAGGTGGAAGGTAATTGAAAGGCTTTTTATTCGCCAGATAGATACCTGGACAAGAAAATAAGAAAAATCCATGTCAAAATACCTCAGGTTTGCACCAACCAGAGTCATGTCCCAAAACAAACTTTTAGGTGTTGTGGAGAGCCTGCTTGGCGAAGGGCTCTCTCGTTCTACATTCCAATTCGGGGAAAAAGTCCCAGTGTGATAGAAACTCCCCAATCTGGTGCCGAGCGTCTAGTTGTGACAAAAATGTCCAAATGTTTTGTTGATAAGCTGCGATGGCGATTGATCGAATGTCTCAAAAACATTGAGTTCTGGCCCAACGTCACGGAACAAAGTCGCTCGCTAAACACTTGTGAGAGACATGAATGTCCCAATGTGACAGTGAACGTCCCAATGGGTACTAGTGGCTACTTCTGTATATTCCTAGCTAGAGACAGGCGAAAGTATTGTACATTTTGTTCGCTGCAATGCATAGAAACGGATCTATTCATTTGCCACTCAAAATTAATCCAATCCACTGAACAATGTCATCAATGGGCTTCTCGAATATTTCTTAGCTGGCAGCTATTTCCTTACATCCTTGGCCATCATTTAATGCTAAACCACGTTCCGAGTTTGAATTGGTTTCTTTTGAAAGTTTAACTTCAATGGAGTTATTGGGATCACGTAATCAGGTCTTCGTGACAAGGAAGGCCTACCTATTTACACCATGCAAAGGTGGAGAGGCCCTTCCTCGTTCCGTTGGTTTAGAATTTGTGAAAACAAGCCCATTATTTTCCATAGAGATGATTATCAACCCAAAGTGTGTGAAACGATTTAAATTTAGATACATGACAAACCATATCCACGGTTCTCCTCAGTTTTAGAAAAACGGACTTTTCATAAGACACTTAAAGCAAGTCAAAAAAATTGAAAAAGATTTTACCTTTAATACCACGCATTAGAACATACTCCAATACTAAAAAATGTACTTGCATAATTCATAGTATTGTCGATAACTACTTCCGAAGCAGTAAACAATAATTTTGAATATGCAATTCAATTCTAAAATGTAAACACGATGGATTCTCCACAAGAGCCGCCACTGCATAAATAATGAGGATAGTCCTCGGAGCAGCGAAGCAGGGATAAAATGTAAGTGAAATCTTATTCATAACTGAATAGGACAGGGAACAAATTTATTTGGAGTTGACTTGCAGCGTTTATACCTGAAGCAGAAGACAACAACATGGCCATCGTAAGCGTAGCTAAGCCAAAGACCGCATTTAAAACAGTTCTATAAAATGTAGAATTTACTCACATAAGTTAGGCAAACTCCAGCAATCAACTTCTGCTGTGGAATGTCGCAAGCGAGAACCTTCTATCGTCTGCTTTCACAATTAATGGTGCAAATGAAAGTTTCGCAAGATTAAGACACGTCACGGACATTGTTAATGGGAAAACGTAACGCAATGTTCAGCTGGTTATTGATACGAAGACATAAATGTCAAGATCCGCATACGATAATCCGAGGCTGTACGCAGAAAGCCTTTTCATTTCAGAGTTAAATCAAGAAAGGTGATCCCTCTTGAGCGGAGATACCGTGGCTGTTTGAGACTTTGATGCGATTTGTTTCAGTAGATTTCCTTATCGAAAAGCTCGAGGCCTGACCTTTAGCGTCAAGCAACACAAAAACACCAAATTCCAGTTTACCTTGTCTAGTTTCGTCTGTAATTGAAAGCAAGGACATTGATTTTGTCGATAGTATAGCTTTATTCGAGGGACTAGATTCTTGGCATGCAATTGTTGAGGAAAAGCCTAACAAGTGTTTAAAGCGTAGACCCTAAATTTCAGTCGCCATCTGTGGTAAGTACAGTTCAAAACTTTCGACATCTTTTTGCTTGGCATGTTCATTGCTATTTAATAAACTATTTCAACTATGTATTGATGTATTGGAGCTTGTAGAAATGGAGTTAATTGAGGTTAAAGATAGTGATAAAAAAGATGATCTTTCTGCAGGAAAACTTTGGTGGAAATAAAAAAAGCAAAATAGAAGCCAACTATCAAACGAAACCTCACAAAATTAACAGTATGATTTAAGTTATGGAAATAATGTCAGGACAAGGCCTGTAATAATTTGATATCAAGGAAACCTTGGCGACAACCATTGCAAATCGAGGCGACTTTAATCAGGAAACGTGATCACGGACAATGGAAAATCACGTGAAAACCCGACCACCAGTAGCAAGAAAGAGAACAAAAATAGTTGAAGGTCTTGAATAAACGTGGTCAAGATTTAATTAAAGTATAATGAAAATAATTCACTATTTGTAAATAACCATCTTTGGTATGATAAATATACAAAATTCACTTGATTTATATCAGAGGGCTCTGAAATTAGCAAAAGTAGAAACACATCAATAACTTTGGATTAATTTACAGATTTTATTTGCCTTCGGCATTGAGAGACCTAAAGTCGGCATTAATTCTTTCAAATATTTAATTTCCGGATAACTAGTGGATCGTGGGCAAAGCTTGGGGGTTCCATTTTCATTTTAATAGCTTTCAATGCTGAATCACCTTTTGAAGCGTTCGAACGTAAGGCTACGTATACAAGGCTCTTGTTCTTATTCCTCTGTGCCTTCTTGCAACTTTGTACATTAAAAACTATGTATACAAGCCTCACCAAGCAATCTACCAACAAGGCCCCCTAGTACAGTGATAACCTTCCCACCCAAAAATATCATTCTGGACCTATCGTGGCACAAGCATCATCAGATTATTTCATTTTTAACCGGTGCAGAGAACCCACCAAGCCTCATATACTTTGTGTATAGTTCATGTCACTGAATCCTTGATATTATCGCAGCGAACAGTCTTGACGTGCTTTCAAGTTGCCAGAATCATCTTTAAATAATCATCTTCAAATATAATGAAGTTTTCACCACGTCAATCCCAGAGTAGCCTGGTGAGGGTATGACAAGCAAAATTGGCCCCAGATCATTGGCACAAGTTGAAAAATTTGGGTGGCACTTAAATTCAGCTAGCCAGATTTAATTTTATTAGGAAAGGTAAACAAAATTCAAATTACGTTATCCCATCGGTTCAAAGTTTTAGGGTATACTTAATCCTGTTCAAAGAAGAAACTAATTTTATTTCACAAGTCGTGAAAATGGTTGTCCCTGCTGTCAATCATACTTCACTTGAAAAAAAACAAAAAGGGAAGGTATCGTTGTAGAAAGAGTAAGAATGGAAGTGAAGTATTGGGCTTATGTCATTCACCGATTCCTTCGCAGTTAGTAAAAGACGGTTGTGGGAAAGTTGCGATGGCAGAGTCGCGCAAAATAATCATCACTTGCAATGCATATCGCATGTAGAAACCCTGATGCATCAACCAAAAAACTATCAAATGTGACACAACTTTGAGTAGTTGATCTTAATTTACATAAAAGCGAAACAAAATAAATAGCTTGAAATTCAGACTTTTTTCAAAACGTGTCTAAACATGCCGAGAGCTTGACCAGATTGAGATCAGATGGAAATGACACAGCTTTGTACAGATGAAATCAATTTACTCACCAGTTCATGCTCTGTAGGACACCTTCGGTACGGATGCGAAACTGCTGTGGATATTGACTCGCGGCTCTATAAGTAAAAGAGGTCATGTATTAAGATGTGATGTATCTAATAAATTGTGGAGCCAATCAGCTGATATCTCGAGTCTGTGTGTTCTGTTCCACGTGCGCCAACGAACGATAAAAACAGCACGGCCAATCGAATAACCCAGCATTGCATCATGAAAGTTCACATAGACAAAAGGATGATTAGTATGAAAAATTCATACTTGTATATGTACATATGTTTACCGAAAAGATCCGTATATGAGCTGCTAGCAAAGATCTAGTGCCTTGATAGCGAGATACCAGGTCTTCAATCCAAGACTATATTAACTTGATTGCAAAGGAGCCGTGAACCCTTCAAGAGTCAGTGGAATATGAGTTTCCTGTCATCTGCTGACTGAAGAACTTCCTTGCAAGAAATGTCAACAAAGCCCGCTATCGCCATGCAAACATAGAGATCTTCAATCACCCAAAGTAGGGCTGATTCTTCTTAAAACACATGCTAGATCATCTTATTTTCTTTTGCGATGAATTTAAATACCGCACTCATTCTTATATTGATAGAGGCAGTGCTTTCAAAATCACCGACTTGTATTGCTTTTGTAAACAGGACTTTCCTCCATTCTAATTTGAGTGGATTCTATTACGATACTTTTCATAAGAGTGTTGAGGTGATTCCAGCTGTTTCATGTCTCGAATTACTTCAACGCAATGTAAATGCAGGTCCAGCTGTAACACGTACTGCTGTGTCATATCGACTCGTCTCCGTTCGTCCGACTGCTTGCTAGAAGCAACATCGCGCTAGTGCATTGCAACTGACTACCAGTCATTCAAGAAGCCAGCGTCTTGCTAGTTCGTGTGAATTTGTGAAGGCATTTTTAAAGAATCGGGGTACACAAGTGAGTTATTTTTTTACCATTGAAAGAAATTTAACTGCAAATGAGATTGCCGATCGTCAACATACTCTGGTAGGTTCATCGCAACCAATCTTATTTATTGGATACAAGCAGCATCGCGAAATGTCGTTTACACGACACACGTTTATGCAAAGGACGTTTTCTACACGATATATGACTCGGTAGTTGTAAGCTGTTTCATCCTGCAGGTTCTTATTATTCAATAATAGCGCGTTTGAATGTTATGGACCGTGATTTGATGAGCTCAGATGTAATGCAATTAAGGTTAAATATATTATGTGCAGAGCAGTGAAATGTACTTTCATGTCGTGTCGTGTTGTGTCGTGTCGTGTTGTGTCGTGTCGTGTTGTGTCGTGTATGGCCATATCGTGTCGACTCGTGTCGTCTCGTGTCGTATCAATACAATCCTATTTAGGTAGGGCGGTGACTTTAGTTGCATTGTCATAGGATACAGTAGAATCACGTTGTGTCGTGTCGTGTCAAGTAAGGCTACTCCGTGTCGTAATTTGTCATGCAGTCGCATGCGGCAAATTTACTAGGTGCAAATTTGTTTATCTAAAAATCGCGATAATGAGAAAATAAAGCATCACGGTATAGTCAAAGTTTTCATAGCATGCGGCACTTAATCGTATATAGCATTGGCATCACTTTGAAAAACATGCAGTTTTATGCAATGAAAAACATTTGTCTTGTCTGTACAGCAAAAATACTTGACAATCAACATTTTATGACAACATTACTTGCAGCTAGGCACTTTCATAAACAGCCATGGTGCAAATGAGTGACCATGACAAAATTATTGACCAATTGGATTTCTTTCTCCCGACTAACTATCATCGCAGCTTAAAAACTGAAGATGTCATTGAAACAGTCTGGGAATTCTCTTCTCAAGCAAAGGCACAAATAAGATTACGGGAACTTGTATCAATGATAAATCATCGGAAAAGCACCGCAATATCACTACTTCAAAAAGGACGTTTCTTCGATTAATTATATGGCTTATGAATACCAAAAGCCCTTCTAAATATGCTAAGAAACACATAATGCAATAAAATTTGAGTTCTTTGGTCATGATTATTCAAAAAAATAATGAAGTCTGATTAAGAGGGTTAAGGCAGCGTTCAAGGTTGGATTTTCAGGATGCTCCTAATACAGACGCCACCTGGGATATTTGAATTGAATATTTTCAATAACTTTTGATAAAGTTAAATCACCAAAGATGCTCTGTTCGATCTAATTCATGAGCAGACTGTTTCAACAAGAAAGGTTAAAAGATCGAATTTGGCAGATAATTGTGCAACTGTTTGGTGTCTTAAGCTTCTCAGCCTGAAATCATAGTACAACTACAAAATGAGATTTTGCCAGGTTTTGTTTTAAATATTATAGAAATTTTTAATGATTTAAGAACACTATAGCAAGCTATACGACGTATTCGGTATTACCAGTATAAAACTTTCGTGGGTTTTATGGTGGTTTTAGGACGACATAGCGAGCTACAGTGAGCATTGTTAGCGGTATTTTACATAACAAACTTTATTTTTGCAACAATTGACTTGACTGTTAGTTTATCTAGAACAAAATCAAGCATTGACTGCTGGCTCAAATAATAAAGACTAGCTTCGATGAGAAACAAAATATTTCTACCCAAAATATTTAACGCTTTTGCTTCGACTTGAATCATTTTGTGTTCCAAACTACAAAATGGCCTATCAAAAATCCATGTTTCATTCACGATGACGTCACTAGGTATTTTTAAAAATATAACAGACATTAAATGTTGGCAGAATTTTTATTAGGAAACGTCTGCTAAAAATGAATCCATAAGAATATAAACTTATTAACTGGGGCCTTTCAAGGCTATACCTAAACATTTCAAACCACCAAACTCGTCACATAATATAGGTACTGCTTAGTTGAAAAGCTTTCTGTCTCAGGCGGAACATGTGCAACGGGGTGTGAGCCATGTGACATTATACATGTCACTCCCGGTAAAATACATGCAAAGGGTTATTCTGTAGTGATCAGTCTCTGGGTATTCAACTAGCGCGGAGTCTATTTGCCTTGCCTCTCCTTGCCGAGCTTAAACGCGACCGTTACACATGAATGAGAATGCTTCGGGTCCCCGGATAACATTGCAAGGAAGTCAGATCATTTACAGCTTCACAACCCTAAGTCACCCAGAAATCAAAAAATCAAAGCGAGTGAGGCACACTAACCGATTCTGCACGTTTCTAAGTCACTGAGAAATCAAAGCGAGAGATTGAAACTAAGAAAGGCAGTACGAATATAAGTCACCTAACAATGACAGCAAAAAACTGAACTTTTCTTAGTCGCCCAGAAAATGAGAAAGATTAACAATAGTTGCAGGTGTCCAAGTCTCTGTCGCTCAGTAAGCAAGATGCCATGTTCCCATGCTCGGGTATTTCTTAAAAAACATCGGCCCAATTTCACTTAGGCATTTGGAACCAGCATGTTCCTAGTAATCGACATGATGTCATGAATGCGTAGATGGCATTAGATCAAGGCAATATCCTTCATAACAACTCCCACCCCGGTGTCTAGTGAGTACAAAGCGAAAGTCTTTCTCCTTTATCACAGAAACTTTCTGCATTATAGAGTTCATTAACCAGGCCGTAAAAGGTTACTATTTTGAAACAAGCCTATAATCTATGAAAAAGGAGGCTTAATTGCTTAAAATGGATTACTTAGGTAGGCTGCTCTGTATGGTAACGCAGTCTGCAGGGTAAACACCGAGACAATTCTACATTATGAATGAAACATAAATATCGGTAACACTTCTCGGTGATAGATCCATCATTGCTACTTACAATTCTTTGTCGCAGAAAAGATTAGCAAACAGGATTTGCTGTATATGTTACAGGTATGAGGGTGTATCCTCTTAATTTGGATTAAAGACAGCAGGTTAAAAATATCTTGAAGATCTCCTAGGTAATCTGCCTAGAAAAGGCACCAGTTATGCACAACTTATCTCATACACAATTCTTTATTTTCAGAACGCAAGCTGCAGTCGGTGAAAATGCGCGCCTGTGTTTTCATTCTTCAGCTGTTCCAGGTTTCTAGCCTGATCTCCGGTAAGTAAACATCACCTGATCATAATCTGCAAACCATAGTTATGATCATTTGCCTTCTGATAGTAATTGACAGAAAACTCCCTCTATCCCGAGGAATTAACGCGCCAGTCCTATGAAGAATCGAGCCGAAACTGCATCGAAAGCATGCCTACAATCAGCAATAAAAAACATCGCCCACTGTCGCTTAGTATCGGGGGAAAGTCGGTGCGATAGAAAACAGGTCCCATTGTCACCGCCCCAAGAGGCGAAAGGATCTTTTTCTAAAACCAACATAGGCAGGATTCAAAACACCTATTTCTAATGCTATCTGAATTTCGGATCGCAGAAATAGAGTGTAAATCCATAAATGAGCGGCCCCGTTCATCCTTTGAAAATGCCAGTAGATTTGGTTCAATTTCCCCGTCTCCATTTGATTGCCGTTTGCCCTGTTTACCGACCTGTTTTTGCAAATTGTTTGTCGTAACATCAAAGAGGAAAGGCGTTTTAATATAGGGACTTTTAATATACGGGTGGACTGATCGTCCCCTTCTTTCAGCCAAGATCCCCTTTCCTACAAAATATTTAAATCCCATTCATATTTTCTGCTATGATTGCACCACTTATGATTCTGGGTCATGATTAAAAGAGCCTTTGATTGAATCGGATGACAAACAAGGGAATTTCGGACGCTTTTCCCACTCAGGAGTTAACAAGGATTGATCGGCGAACCCTTTTTGCTTAAAACAGATAACAGCTGACCCTTGGTATTAACCCACATGTTTCGCCGCTCGAGTAGCGGCTTGACCATCTGGTCTGTAAACATGATCCTTGCAAAAACAAACAATATTAGCCAAATTACTCTAAAGGCAAATTCCTAGATACCCGTATTTGGCACACTAATCTATAGCAACATGGATTACTGTTTATATTAACTAAAACAAGCTCATAATTAGTTGATATAAACATAATTATCGGTCCTAGCCAAACGATTGCTTTTTGAAATTCGTTCTTTCTTGAATACTTCGCCGCGAACTTGATACGTTCAAAGCAATGAATAGGCATTTCACAAGAGAATTGCTTATCAACCCAGGGGAACCATAAGCTTTAAGAATGAATCGTCTAATTTCAGAATTCAAAACAGCTTTGAAATTGCAAGCCACTGAGAAGCTGAAAATTTTTAACAATTTCTTTCCGTTCTCCTTTCCTTACCATCTCTATCATCTTCCTTGATAGTAACTGAAAGGAAATGAAAAGAGGTGTCCACAAGGTTTCCCCTTACTGAACCGTTTACCTCTGGTTGCTTTACTAAGCTCGTGAAATTCTTAGTTTGGTTTCTTCCCAATACACTCCAGCATGAATATGCGACATAATTCAGCCTTGCTATCCATAATTTAAATCAGTTACATTGCCAGCATAGCAGAGCTGGCTAGTTTCCTCTTCCTTCCTTCTAAGGGCATACTTCTTTCTAACGTTTAAGTAGTTCCCCAACTTAATCATCAGATGATTTTTGAAAGCAGTACCATAGTCATGTACCACATTTAAACACACTATCGTTATCTATTTGCCTGTTGTTCTGTATATGTCTTAATCTTAAGTGCAATGTGATATGTGATATACACTAAACGCATTGTGGTACACACTTTTTATGAGTACCATAGAACATTTCCAAGTGCAGCAGTGATTTCTGATTTGCTTTAAAAACCAGAACCGATTTGGAAAAGCGTGGACGAAAGACAACGATTACTAGTGTCAAAGAGTGAGTCAAGGGTGCAATGGGAGCAAAAATGCTGTATTTATCCACTGCAAGCAAAATCAACCAGCTGCTCTTCTTCTCCCTTTCTTTCTCTCCTTCCTTTCTTTCTTTCGTTCTTCCTTTCTTCTTTCCACCTTTCCACCTCTCTATCTTTCTTTGCTTCCCTCTCTCTTTCTTTCTTTCTTTTTTTTCTCTCTCTCTCTGTCTTATATTCGTTGTTAACTATTTTGGAAGTTGGTTTACTCGGCAATGAATAGCTTAGGTATGTAATAAATATTTTAAAACATTCTCAGAAAGTAGGAATTGTTTTTCTAAATTAAAAACTTAAATCAAAATTACACGGCACCAAATTTGAACGTTTTATGGGGCGAAAAAGGCTAAAATAAATGTTAATAAACATTTCTAATAATAAATGATAAATAATAAATTTCATTTCAAGGTATCGAGAGGAGAGATGATGATGAACTCAGATTGCTGAATGATTTATTTGTGACACGAAAATACAACAAGCAAGTCCTTCCTACTGAGCGCAAAGAAAAGACGATCAGAATCAAATTCGGAATCGCCTATGTGCAACTAGTTGAGCTTGTAAGTACCAAACGCGTCTGATTGACTTCTTGCTCAAGAATTCTCGATAGGACAGAATTCCAATATATAATCTGCAAACTTTTGTTCCAAAACCTGTGGGCTAAGCCTTCGCTTTTCGTGCATTCTCTTTCCTAAACCTACACTAATTGAGTTTTTTGCATGTTAGCAAATCAGGATAATAAAGAGCCACATCAAGACTATCGTAGTTCAGGGTACATTTATCTATTCAGAAAAAATTTGATCGTGTTACCTTTCCATTCAGGAAAATCAATTACTGCTAACATGTTTGTTTGCGCCATTTCACAAACGATGATTGTATTGATTCCTCACTTGTGGTATACCGTAAATCCTCGAATTAGCGCACTGGGGGATAATTCATTTTTGATATTTTTGGATGGGGGCTTATTCGAGGGGGGGCTTATTCGAGGGGGGGCTTATTCGAGGGGGGCTTATGAAATAACCTGAAACATGCCATATAAAAAGATAATTTTTAAAATTACCTTCTTTTCATAATATGAAAAATAATCTAAGTATAAAGTAACATTTGATTAAATTATTAACAAAAATATAAATTTTTGCGGTAATTCACTAAAATGCCAAAGGCAACTCCAGGAGTCGAAAATCAACAAATCGAGGGGGACTTATTCGAGGGGGGGCTTATTGAAAATTTGTAGTTCTAGGGTGGGGGCTTATTCGAAGTGGGGCTTTTTCGAAGTGGGGCTTTTTCGAAGTGGGGCTTTTTCGAATGGGGGCTTTTTCGAGGATTTACGGTATAAGACAAATATTGGGTAGAAATGTTTTATTTGAAAGCCCGCAAAAACGAATATGATTATAAGCTGTTTCTCATGGCTTTGTTCTAGGTCTGGACCATTACTCTGTCATTTCACTCTAAGGTTGTTGTATCGTAACACAGTGTAATGGACGACATTTATTGGCATTAGCTAACAGCGGAAACTTTACCTGATTCCCTGTTCGTAAAATGGAACCAAGAATTGATGAAAAACCAAACGGCCTTGATTTGATTGACCCAAACCTGATAATTTTCAACTCTCCATTTATTGAATTAATTTTTCGTGATATCTTCTTTGGTAAAATATACCTTAGAACTTTAGCAATTTAATATATTTTCCGCTGCTTTTTAGAACGACAAGGAGCAAATGATGATCAGCAACATATGGGTTAGGCAGGTAATAAGAATTTCTTCAGTTTTACTTTCAACTGAATAATTATAGTTCCCTCCAGCACATTGAAAGACTATGTCTCAATGTTCGAATGTCTGCTAGCAGGGACGCCTGCATTAGAGAGAGGATGCCCTATACCCTCCTTTTAGAGCCCAAGTGCCTTTTAAGCATTGCTTTTTGCAATTACTTCATATGTTTTATTTCTTTCCGGACAGGTAGAAAATTACCAACAGATACATTAGTCTTCTAAGTATAATGTTGCCAACACACACTACGATAAAGACACCCCAAACTCTAAATGCCGTTGAATTGAACTTTAAAGCTAATATACCTCTTTTGAACTACGAGTCAGTAAAAACCAGGTGAAATTGGTGCAAAAATTTCACTTTGCAACCTTAGTAGAAGTTATTTCCTGTTACAGCCCCCTAATCAGGAATCAAGTAATTAAAGAGATGAGAATTTCAGTTCAGAATATTTTAAATGATCTTTTTGCAGGTATGGACCAATACACATTTAAGATGGGATCCAAAAAAATATGGTGGAATCTCTTCAATAAATGTCGACCCATCGAAGGTGTGGCTCCCGGACATAGTCTTATACAATAAGTAAGTCATTTTTCGAAAAAACTGTTGAAAAAGTCATTAAACTGTACTTGTAATCTTTACAAGAAATATGTACGCAAGCTAGGTTACAATTGATTTGCATTACGCTAGGCCTGGGTCAATCACATCAATTGGTATCAGGTAACTAGAGTTTGCTTTAAATCGTACCAATTGTAAAAAAAGGATGCATAAGGCGTCCTGCATTAGAGACATTCTATAATACTCAATTATTATTTCAACAATAACTAAAGATTCTTAATAGGAGAGGGTAGCAGCACTCAAAAAAACCAGCGTTCTTGTGTCAGTTATCTCGCTTAAGTTATTCTAAAACGTTTTTCTTTACAAATCTAAAGATCATTGTGACTTTGAATAAGAGATACACCTTGGCTTTTTCTTTTACTACCTTAAATTCTGCTGCATTTTCAACGTTTCTTGTTTCAGCGCAAAAAAGGGACACGACTCCCTAACTATGTACACATTCAAGACGAAAGTGATTCTTGAAAGCAATGGCGAAAATAAATGGTTTGCCCCAACAATTATCCGTAGTGGATGCAGCATCAATATCACATACTTTCCTTTCGACGATCAAGTCTGCAACCTTCAGTTTGGCAGCTGGACTTACACTGAATCAAAAATTGACATCCAGCCAAGGACCAAGGAAGTTGACATGAAAAATTACCTTCCCAGCTCGCAATTCAAGCTTATATCGGCGAAGGCGGAGAGAGATTTCACAAAAAGTGGGTAAGTTTCCACGCTGCAGTATGCATTTTTTATGCGAAAAGATGCAGCAGCATATATTTCTTCAAGAACAGCAATCAACGTCTCACGTCGACCTAGCAAGTATACCCTGCAGAAAGGTGACTAGCAAATATGCATTTAGTTAGAACCAGCTAGTATAATGAGGGTTTTTTACAAAGTACTGTTATACTTTACCGTTGTTTGCAGGATTTTACTATACTGCAATGGTCTATACAATATTGTATTCCATTGCACGGTACAAAACTGCAGTATGTTGTACTATACAATATGATATTGTACTATACATCGTTCAGCTATAAAAATTCATTGTATTACCACACTATAGTATAGACTTTCGTTGCAATATGTAATACAACATCGTACTATATTGCACCGTTTGATACAATATAATAATGTATTTTATACCGTACCCTAAAAATTGCTGCACCCTATCACAGGAATTAAACAAATATCTACACTGAAGTACGTTACACGAAATAAACATACACTCACGTGGCCATTTATCTTCATTTGCATTTTCTCCTTCCAGCGGTCAAGTATATCCCTACATCAACTTTGTTTTCCGCTTCAGAAGACAACCAGGATTCTTTTTGTTCAACGTCATCATCCCTTCCCTTGTAATCACCTGCTTTGCCATATTGACTTTCTCCTCGCCCCATATCACAGGCGAACGAGTAGGCCTAGCCATCGAATCCTTTCTTTCCCTTTCCTTTCTTTGCCTCATGGTTGCCGGAAGCATACCAATAAATTCAGATGTAACTCCTCTGATAACTAAATTCCTGCTTATGTGCATGGCTATGATCTCTATGGCTGTGTTGTTTAATCTTGTCTCTATGAACTTACTGCAATCACAAGCTATTCCTCCATTGGTTCGATTCATATTCTTCCACGTCCTTGGACCAATGGTCGGCGTTTGCGAGGGGCGCAACAAAGGCCTGCAAAAGAGGAGAAAATCCATCTTGATCAAAGAGCAAGGCACAAGGGTTCTCAGCTATCTAGATCGCACTTCAGCGGCGGAGTTGGGAAACGACGCAATGAGCGCCGCAAGCTTGTTGCAACAGACCGCTAACCAAACGCCGAACAAACAGCCGAGCATGCCCTACAAACGGTTCATGAAGAAGACCAAGCCGGCGCCGCCTTCAGATGACGCCTACGACATTGTGTCGAGAAACATGGATGACATCATCAAACAATCACACATCGAAGTGATCACGCAGGCCAACAAAGACTTCTGGAGGTGCCTTGCGCAGACCCTTGATCGAATCTTCCTCATCTCGTTTTTCTTGAGCTTCATTTTTGTGTCTGCTGTGATGCTTCTCAAGGGATTCGGTCATCACATCAAGTGAAGATGAGATCAAAACAATAGCAGCGGCTAGAGGTGGCGTAGAAGATTACGAGACTTGCGAAAATGTTCCTTTCTAGCCCCTAATTAGGTGTTATGACGTAAATACGACTCTGAGAGAGCCATTTAAGAGTTCTCAAACTTCTGTTACTCGCATAATATTAGACATTTGAAAAATGAACGTTATACGTTGTCAATAGAATTATACTTAAAAACACGGTAAACTTTAAGTCATGTATAAGTATCAACAGCTTCTGTCAGTAGTTATTTTATACCCAATCATTATTATTAATGTATCTTATTATCTTATTGTCATATCTGTGGTCTCATTTGGCTGAAATCTCTACCAGCAACTGTATCTTGAGCTAAGAAGAATGCATTTCGTGCAGAACTTGATTCTCTTAAGTTATATTCAGGAATGTATTGGAGGTGGCCGTTAATCATCATCATGATCATAACTATTATCATCGTCATTATCATCACCATCATAATCATCATTATCATCATCGTCATCTTCATTATTATTATCATCATCATCATCTCAATTACATTGTCACCATCAATTTAAAATTGTTCAAAATTAGCTGTTTAATTTAGATAGCTAAAGTAACAGCAAATTAAAGCCGACTATGATGTAAAAAATACGTTATAATGTACAATGAACGAAAACAGAAGATGAAAATGATAGTTAATCTAAAAACACTTAATCTTTTATAAAAATCAACAGGTGCATGAATTGCTAGTCCGTTATTTTTCTCGGTCTATTGTTTTATTTTTCTTTCAAATTCTTAAATTCAATTTGAAGTGATTGTCGAGTTAAAATAATAATTCACATTGAAAAGCTAAAATAATTAAAGTGTCAAGAGAACAAATTAACTGGTGACGGTGAAAAGGCAGATTTTGTTGGGACTTTCACATAAACAGTGAAAACGTTCTAAAAATCTCGCTCAAACCCAGCATGTTGGAGCCTAACTATGCCAGAAGGTTGATCAAAACGTAGACCTGAGACAATAGAAACGCTTAGTGACTCTCAAAACATCTTCAACCACCTACGAGGAAGACAGCGTAAGACTAAGTACATGCTGCGAGCGGATGGAGATAATGATCAAGCTAATGGAACCTCGACTCTTATTAGACACGTGGACATGTTTACATCGTTAGAAGAGAACCGGTCGGTAAAATGTTTATGTCGTTTGACAAGGCTTTGAATTGGAAATGTTTGGTGACAAAACAGATCGCACACAAATATGAACAACTTGAAGTCGCCTTTGCACGAATATATGCAGAATGTTTGAATATACATATGATATATGCATGTAAGATATATGTATGAATTTCTGGCAAATTATTCCCAAAACTCACAAGATATTGAAGTTCTCTATTCCCAAACGAGTTCTCTATCATTCCAAACTAAACAAAGCAAATTATTCCCAAAACTCCCAAGATATTGAAGTTCTCTATTCCCAAATAAGTTCTCTATCATTCCAAACTAAACAAAGCAAATTATTCCCAAAAGTATAAGTTCTCTATCATTCCAAACTTTTTAACTTTCCTAAAGCCTTCTCTGTCCCAATCTAATCCATGTTGTTACAGAATCTCACATGCCCTGGTACTAGATTTGCCTGCTTACGTACCATCTCCAGCTGGAACAAGTGGTTCCTTTGTGAGCCTTAATCAGATAGACTTCCATTTCACGCATAACATGCTGCGTCTGGCTCATCAACTGGCAAGTTGGAGGTGAAAAAATGAATGATTCTAAATAGAGATTGTTGATACTATGCATGTTATTCTGAAATATTCTTCTGCAAAACAATGAAAATTAACTTTCTGTTACACACATGAGGAAAGCAAACGCTGCCTTTCGAGTTCCAAGCTTAATGAGATCGTCTACATACTTTGTCATGTTTACTTGGAAGGCTATGTGCAAATGAATGTGTATCAAGACACAATTAACTATTGGCAACCTTCGTCTCCTTGGCCGTTTTTTCAGACATTTGGGCCAATTAGCGCCCATTTGCATTGGCAAACAATTGATAAACAAAGAAAGCCAAACGGGTTTCAAAGAATCCCTTCTCTAGTTAGAATCAGACTTTTATCAAATACTTCCTCCTAGAACAGCAAGTTTCAAGTGGAAAATCGTTTTTGCTTCAAAGATTCTAACAATCACCTACTGCATAGTCGCTTGCATTGCTGCCATTTGGTAATAATCCAGAGAGAAACTTCACAATGGCAATAAAAAGCGGAATTAGTTTTCGCATACTTAAAGTAAATTTTTCGTCCGACACATTTCAGAGTATGCAAAGGTCGGAAAATAACCAAAAGCTGACAGAATAAATAGCCAGTTGCGGATCGAAAACACTAGAGGGTGATAAGAATAGCGCGTGATTGGTTTCAATATCGGGAGAACTTACAACATAAAGCGACAAAATATAATGGCAGCAACAGGTGGAAATAGTTTTCGTGCGATACTTCCATAACGATAGAAAATGCAGAATAGGAGATATTATCACTAGATCTATGAATGTTAAATTAGCTATGAAAAGAGCTTAAAATTATTTGGTCGCAAGTTTTTCTGTTACATTCGTAGCGTGTAAAAAGTCACTACAGAAAACATTTCGGACAGAGAGAGGATTTCCCCTAACCAGATAGCTGGTAAAACTGCACTGATAAATGAGGGCGCTAGGAAGTCACGTTTATGGTTATCTCACGTGCTGAATGGTTCCAAATCGAAATAAGTTGTGAGTACATTGTCGTGGTGTGCTTCTCACTGTTCGGTTCAATCATGTGTTTGTGGCGTTCATAAAGCAAAGGCATATATTTTGCTTCTCTTTTAAACCGAAAATATATCTCGTCTTCTAATGTTAAATCTTTCAGCTAGGAAAAATAGACTCTGAACAAGCCTTTTACTTCCGTTAGTAACAGCTATTCTTGCGGCATAAAATCGATTGCGTAGGTTTTTAAGTGCCTTAAAGTGAGTTTACAAGTAGATACATATCGCTGTCCCTCCAAAAATACCAACTAATTTTGACCTGTCAACTGAAGGAAAAAACGCCTGATCTGAACTGTACTATTGCTCAACCATTTGAAATAAAGAATAAATAGAATGCTGATTAATATTAAACGTTAGAAGGGAGCGCATGCTTCCTACAAAATCTCTGACAGTAATATCAAGAAAACGATTCAAAAAATATTCTTTTAATTATACTACTAGTTTAAAGAAATGTGATGTAGATTACCAGTTCGGCGTAATTCTGAACGGCAAAGGAGAGAATCATTACTTCACGGTTTATATTTTGTACTGCAAAATTTCAAAAGGGACAATACAGCGGAGCTATTTCATTTTTGCATACTCAAAGCGCTATTTCCTACAATTCTCCTCAGAGTATTCAAACATTGGAAAATGGTCATTAGGTGACAGAATAAATTGCCAGTAGAAGATGAAGCACCACGTGAGGATTGTGTAATTGACCTAATTGACCTGCCCTACGATTCGTTATGGCGTAAAAGCAAAAAGAAGATTTAACAGCGTTTACATGTGGCCCATGGAGAAAATTCGCGGCACGTTTCCTTATTTTGCTATCATAGACAAAAAAGTAACAGTTAAAAAGTTTAAGGGTCGTTTGACAGGAGCCCACTGGAATCACATTGCACAATTTTCCAATGTTTAATGCAGCCCAAACCGATCATAATGTATCATCGTTACATGTTTATTCTAGATTGAATGAAAAATGAATCAACGGCAAATATTTAAGTGGAGCTTTGCAAAAATCGTAAAAGCAATAAAAATGTAATAACAATAAAAAATTAATAGCAATAAAAAATTAATAGAAATGAAAAGTAATAACAATAAAAAAAGTAATAGCAGCGTTTCTGTCGAGAAAAGAAAAATCACAGGAACAGAAATCTATTGACATTTTCAAAAAAGGTGTTGTCGCTTTGACTCAGTCTTTGGCCCATTGAAACCAATGACAATTTTCCTTCAAGAATTAATAAAACATTTACTTATTAAATGCACCATAATGAAAGGATGCAATGACTCTTGGCGGATGAAGGGAAGGTCTTCATGTACTAGTCACCGTCTGTATCAGCCGAAACTCAAGAAAACGCGGCAATGACTATGCAAATTCATATCAAATCATAAATTAAAATGTCATTTTGGCGTTATTCCAGATCAAGATAACAGAAACTTTCTAAAGGTTTCTAAAAGACAATGGACAGTAAAAGATATCAGTTCTACGACCAGTTGCTAATCTTGCGAAATGGCTATCAGTTCATGCGGATTTCAAATGTTTTTCAGCAAAGACTACTGTTTCTATTGTTAAAACAACCATCAGCATTTCGCCTAATAGTTTCTTCTCCATCTAACAAGATTAGAAGGTTCAATATCCAGTTTACTTCTTCGATTATTCGTCTCCCTTGAAAATCGAACTCCACATGTCGGCTTTTCCATTGTCCAAAATGGCGCCAGCTTGTTTCGAAATTGTCTAATATCATTTTGGTCGTAATCTCTCTTCATTGCCGCTCGCTGCAAGCCCTCTTCAGCAGCTTCCAGTTTCTTGCTTTTTAACATCTCTTCTTGCAACGCAAACACCTCGTACTTGTTTACTCTGCGGGAAGATGTGCTTCGCGTGAGAATATTATGGCCTCCATGTTTGCGAAGTAGGCCGCAGCTTCTGGAAGGGCGCAATCTCTTGCTGACGTCAGCCATGGTTACCGGCATCCACTGTGGAGACTGTTCTCTGGAGATTACTCTCGGTGTAATCTTCCAAATACAAGTGAATGCCAGATACCGACGACTCAACTACTGGGCCACTAGTCTATGCCTGCAGTGCCACGCGCTATGTCTTCCAATGAAATCCCGCATTAAGTAAACAAGTAATCTGACGTGATTTAAGAATTCTACACGTGCACAATCGTGGTTTGACGCAAAATTACAATTAGACGAACAACAATAACATCAAAAACTTCAACGAAAGCATGTATTGGAAGTGAATAGTTACAGAATCATGCTAGCCTTAAAGAAGGGTTTAACGGGCAGCAACTGAGCTACCCTAAAAGTAAACAATCATATTGGATGTCTGTTAATGTGATAATGAATAATATTAATAAAAAGACCAGTCAGTGAATCGGTGACGCATTGGAAACAATTTGATTGTGTTGCAAAAGAGAACTGAGCAGCGTTCTGTCGTTAATGAACGGACGTTTAAAAGCAGCAAATGTTTTTACAGATTTAAAACAACTTCATACAAGTCATGACCAAAGTAGACATTCCTTCACACTTTTGTCTCTAGTAAACACAGCGCTTAAAGATCATTTCATCATTTAAAAGGCTTCTGATCAACTCCAATAGGACATTGTTCTGCATTGCAGCGTGATGTTCCACAAGGATACTTTCTAGGCCCTTTTCCCCTCCTCACAGCTTAACAAATGATGTTAACACGGGCTTATCATAATGTTATTTGCTTGTTTTAGCATTGCTAACGGAAACTCAGAATAAAAATAACAAATAGGGAATTGAGCCTAAAACATGGAGTTGACAAGTGAATATCTTTCACCCGATAAACAAGCAAAGTATTGCAAATTAGAATTGCACATACTAAGAATTCTACCTGTCTTAGAAGTCAGTTCAAACAAAACCTTCTTTAAGTTTCTATGATGTCTTAAGATTTCATTGTCAAGTTACCAAGTTTTTATCAACAACAAGAAAAGTATGATGAGAAGAATAATAATTGTATGGCAAATGAATTCTTGTTTTCTGACTTTTGCTTCATTATTCCTAGCAAAGAAAGCATCTTCAAAGGCAGCTGACCAAAGGAGCTGTCTATGATCTTCTTAATCATTCTTTCATGCTGTTTATGCAACTTTTGCATATCAAATAATTGTTTACAATAGTAATCAAAACCAACTAAATATAAGTGCGTCTTGCAGAAAACGAAATATTGGTTTACCTGTTTATCAATAGCCAAGAAATCTTGAAAAAAGCTCAAAACAGTAAACCCATGTTTTCAAACTTCAAGCACCTTTCTTTTGGGTGCTTTAAGAATGAAGAAATTATTGTTTCATTGTTGCATTATATTTTGAAGTCTTTTCAGTAAGAAAAAATTGCTCAACCAACTAATTAGTAACAACACAATAAACTTTGATTAAATGTGACTTTGAAGCAAAATGTTTGTGCTGAAGAGGAGACTAATCAAGAAGTTTCCCCTCTTTAATTAGTTTAACATTATTATTTATAATTAGAATAAATTAGTTTTACAGATGTTGATAAAAATCAATTAATTTGAATCACACAGGAAATAATATTCATATTGTTGCCCAGATATAGTAAATTTAGACCATTTCATAATACCATTTGATGTCACACATAATTAATTTGCCTTAAACAATAGTTTCATTGCTTTCTGCAGAACATTTTATGTTTCATATAATCAAGCATACTCTATTGAGTGTAATGAACTCAAAGAAAGAAAAACCCTAATCAAAGAAAGGTGAAATTGAGAATAGAAAACTAATTCACAATGTCCCAGAAAAAGTTTCAACGTGAATCATTTTCTTTTTTCAAAGATTGTGTCCTCAATTTGCTTCTTGCAAAAATTATTTCAAAATCCAAGTGAAGAGACAACTCTGTTTGCTTGCACACAATAGGGTAGGACTTTGCTTACAAAAATACACTCCATGACTACTAGTTGGAACGTTGACCTAGGTTTTTCCAATAATGCAAAGACTGTTGTCAGTATACTCTTTGGCAGCTCCATCATCAGCTAATATTTCAAATCCTTTGCATTCAATTCTGACATCAGCTGGTACATATGGCGGGCGAGCAAACAAGAAACACTGCTCGCGTAGTATACTCTATGACTATCAGACACTTACTGGCGCTTTTCCAAACAAATTTCAAATTGTAGACAGTTAAAGAACTTTAATAATAATTATATGATAAGAACATGTAACCTACCGTGGGCTGAAGAGGCATCTTCGAAATGGACTAAATCCATGTCTCCACATTTCCGAAAAATTTCCCGCCCGAATCTGAAACGAGGCTCCTCTCAATTGGGCTTTTTTCGTGAAACTCAGCTTGGAGAACATAATTTTTACTATTCTTTTATATTTCTTATTTCAGTTTATACCTATCATTAGAGTAGTGTAAATACGATTGACATTGGAAACTAGATGGTCAAATGAGTTTTGTCGCAGTAAATAGCAGATCTAATGTGAATTTACTTCATTTGTATTTCATTTTGATTTTTACGAACAAAGAATCACAAAAAGTCAAATTACTAATTATCTTTTCTTGAACGTCTGTTTTTGCAGAAATATGGAGCATTTGTGAAACTCGATAATATTTTGTCATAATTTTGATCATTTCAAAAGCAAAAATGAGCAAGGTATATTGGTATTACGAGTTATGCAAATATTATACTTGATTATACTTTCAAAGTGAAAAATGAATAAAGAAAATGCTTCAAGCACAAAAAGGAAGAGCAAGATCTTTGAAAGTGGTAATGCAACTAGATCAGCATGCGTATGGGGCCATTCAAACAAGAATTCTTGGTCATGGGATTTTGGTTTGATGTCGCGAAAAAATAATCTTACATGACGTCTGTGTTTCATCATGTTCATGCCAAAACTATCAAGGCCTACAATGCCTGCTAAAAGTCCTTGGAACACATCAGTATTTTCCCTGCTTTTTGCATTTTTCATTTCTTTGACACGCCATAAGCCGTTAATCCCCGTCCTCCCCCCTAAAACAATGTTGGTAACAAAGTATAGCATCCAGTTAATCTTGGGGAAAAGTTTAGTATGAAAATGACGCTTCGTTTAGCAGCAGGACAACATTGTTCGTAGGGGATGAACGGATGCGAGTTAAAGAATTGCCGTTAGTGTTCCAAAAATTTTGGCAGGCATTTTTCACGGGAAGAAGATTTCCTTGGAAGAAGATTCTTGTCAACAGTACAATGCTTGAGTTCGATTATTGAAGTATCACTGGAAAACAAAGAAATCAATTTGGTTTGGTGTAGATGCAAACAAAAGCTCTTTTAATGTAATAGAACAATCAAAGAAAACTTAAAAAATGTCTGACAATAAGTAGAAATATTTACAACTTAAGACAGAGCTCTCTAAAATGGAAAGATCTTAATTCACAGATTACTACAAGTTCTAATAATTGTTCATCTGCAGAAGTAAATTAAACAGATTTTCAAAGGAGAGTCTTTATCGATGTCTTTGGATTAGGTTCAGAAGAAATCAATGCAGGCCATGCTGAGGATCTATGGAAAGAAAGAAACGGGTTAATTGCGTTTAAGGTGCATCTATTCCACTACAAATCACAACACACTAAAGATCATATAAGTTACAATCATAAGATCCCATGAAACATCAAATATGACAATGAAATACAGCTGAACTTGCAAATTATAAAAGTGTAATCATACAATAAATTATGGTGTAAAATTACAAAGCTAGAGATTTGATAGAAAAAAATCATAGAAAATAATTGATGCTCTGGTTTGGTTATTGTTTGGTGGATGACTTTTGCTACACACTCATCATGAAACTATGCCTTTAACCGAACAATTAATTAGTTAGATAGATGACTATTTCCTATTTCACTGTATTATTTTGTATCGCATTCACACATCCTTCTAAATCGCACTAATGTAGTCATCTAATTAACTCCAGATCTCAGATTGGATCAATAAAATTCACTTTACCAAATGATGTAACACACATCAGATTATGAAATACCAAGTTCTATCATTTAATACGGAATAACTTCATAGTTTTACCGGTAGGTTTGTTTCTGTCTCCTAATAACAGACTTTATGAATTATAGACGACTAGAACATGATAACTTGCACTTTTAGGCTATGTTTCTATCAGTTCATTTTCAAGAATCTTTGTTTCTAAATCAATCCATTTTCAGTGTTTCTGAGGGTATTTCCCTTAGATCACTCCGTTTTGAATCATTCTGTTTTCAAATCATTCTGTCTTAAAATCACTCCGTTTTCAAATAACTCAGTTTTAGAACCACTCAGTTTTCGAATCACTCTGTTTTCAAATCACTCCCTTTTAAATCACTCTGTTTTCAAATCACTCTGTTTTCAAATCACTCCGTTTTCAAATCACTCCTTTTCAAATCACTCTGTTTTCAAATCACTCAGTTTCCAAATCACTCCCTTTCAAATCACTCCTTTCAAATCACTCCCTTTCAAATCACTCTGTTTTCAAATCACTATGTTTTCAAATCACTCTTTTTTTAAATCACTCCGTTTTCAAATCACTCCGTTTTTAAATTAATCCGTTTTTAAATCACTCTGTTTTAAAATCACTCAGTTTCCAAATCACTCCCTTTTAAATCACTCTGTTTTCAAATCACTCTGTTTTAAAATCGCTCCGTTTCCAAACCACTCAGTTTACAAATCACTCCGTTTTCAAATCACTCTGTTTCAACAGCGTTTTAAAACGCAAAGCCCGAAACGGAGATATTCTGCTTCTTTTCAATTTCATGGACACATACCCTTATAAGTACGAGCATATGTGTGTATCTATTAAATTAGATTAATTATGGACCGAGGAAGAGCTCAGATTAAATTTAACAACTAATGTCGATTATGATTATGATTATGCCACAGAGACGTGCGAAAATTTCTAACGGAACTGCTGGACCAGATGGGGAAGGGTGGTGGGAGAAATGTGTTCCTCTGCATGGACAGTATGGGATAATCACGCGTATTTGTGGCCCTTCCCTTGGATGAAAGTAATCAAATGCGTTTGCCAAAAAAAAATTCAGGGAAAAGAGCATTAGATTCCAGCTGTTGATCAGATCCTCCGTGTTGGGTGTTCAGTCGGCTATCAGGAGCTGTTGTTTACAAACCTCGTACTCCCACTTCCCATAGACAAGTTCCCAATGTGCAAGTTGGCTTTCCTCCCACGAGAATCACCCTGGGCAGCTACCGTAAAACCAGATGGCTCAGATAGGCTTTGCGGATATTCAATCTAATACTCAATTGTACTTTAAGGAGCTGGTCTCAAAACAGACTAGGGTTAACTCCCTATGATGATAAAACATTTAACCGTATACTGTAGGTAGGCTTGTTGGATCTTACTGCCAAAATAACATGATTTGTGCAGCGTTTTTTTGGTGCATAAATAGGCATACCAGCTTCCAAGTTTTTGCATTTTTTATTTCTTTGACACGCCACTAGTTGCTAATCCCCTTCTTCCCCCTTAAACAATGTTGGTAACAAAGTATAGGATCCAGTCAATCTGGGGGAAAAGTTTGGTGTAAAATTGACGCTTCGTTTAGCAGCAGGACAACATTGTTCGTAGGGGGAAGGGGGGTGAGTGAACGTGGGTCAAAGAATTGTCGCAAATGTGCCAACAACTTTGGCAGGCATTGTAGCTGAATGATTGCTTATATACATGAACATTTATATATACTATTACTAGAAATATTCTTACATCAAGACTCAGAAAACATGAACATCTTCATCAGTAAAACGTTCCTATATTTGTTCTCAAATTTATCAGTTTCATAATTTTTGATATTTTACGACTAATTAATGGACGTAGACATTGTAATTGATTCACATTATATTGTAATTAAAACATACATTATAATTGATTCAGCTAAAAGTTGCTTCGAATTATCTCTCAGTATATTGATTTATTGTTGATACACGGAACAGTTACCTGGTATTCGCATTAACCCAAATACTCGAAATAGAAACTTAAAACCCTCACGTTCTCCATACTATACGCGTATATACTTTCGCCTTCGTAGCATCGGGTATTTTAGGACAGACGGAAAACATCTTCAAATACGCACAAACACTTTCAGGTGCAAAATGCTAATGGAATCTTTAAGATCCTTATCACGTGTGACCATAGCCATAGGATAAAATTATTTTCATGTGATCAGACAACAACTGCGAAGTTATAACATCATGTGTCCAGTTTACTTGACAGCCAATCAGATTGGCTAAGCTATCATAATGAATCGGCAATTGTTGAAATTTAGGTATACGCTTTTCATTGTCCATGACTCGATGCCTTTAACACATTCTAAAACTAGGGTCGCGCCTTTCTCAATGCTCGAGTGTACTCGCAATTTTTGCAGACAATAGTCATTGCTATTTAGCCTTTGTTTCAACCATCCACAGTATGGTCGAGGGCTGTAGCAACTTCAGATAAAGAAAAGAGTAAGATACTTATGGTTCGCTCGTAAAAGGAGACGTTCAGATAGATGTTTTTTCCTTATAACATACGACTTTCAATGAATACTAGTTTCTCCTTTACCGTAGATCTGACGAAAAGTAAAGGTTATGGAAGATGTGAAGGTTAACCATCCTTCGTGATCGATGAGATAAATGACGTATATACTCACTGGCCTCTCAATCAGATGACTTCCTCGATCACAGGTCCTGATCCATTGACTTTAGGCTTGTTTGGGTTGTTTTGTAACAGCCAATCAGAGAGCCAAACCTATCAAACAGCAAATCAGAGTCACAATGACGTTTACACTAATACTCTCAAATTCTACACACCACTAGCCGGAAAAAACTATTATCTTCTCAGCGCGTTTCATCTGTCACTTAAAAATATTCATCCACGTGGGCTCTTTCCTTTACAAGATAAGTAATGAACAGCAGTGTGTGACCCAATGCAAAGCTTCAAACCCAGAGTCTGCTTTTCCGTTTTCGATGTTGCTCGTAGTCCCAAACCTAATTGAACGGATTTAAGATTCGACCACGCAAGCTTGATTGAGCATGGCACCTTCGCAAAATACTGGAGTCTGGGCCCTAGTACCGGAGTCTGGACCCTAACAGACGCATTAACCTATTCAATCTAATCCCCTTTGTATTCGCTTCTTTCGTTTTCGTTTCGTTCCGTATTAATATTCGCTCCGTATCGCACATTCCGTAACCTACGTTTTGCACGTTTTCACGTGTATCGTTACTTAGAATATGACAAGTTTATAGCCATGAACCATCGTCTCTCTCTGTGGTTCACAAAATTCGTTATTCAAGTTATGTCCAAAATGGACGTTACTCAATCAAAGCAGCATCAATAAAAACTTCACTTCCAATTTCCTATCAATGGAATTTGCTTGTCAAACATCGCTTTCTTTTTGCTCAGGAGACACACTGACATTCGCTAGGGTTTGTGAAGCCTATCATTAGAGGAGTTAGAAGTTTTCTCTATGCTTATAAGAGACAGTTTGTCAGCATTTGCAATGGGGCAATTTCAATGGCTCAACATAAATGTGGTGCTTTCCCATAAAATAACAACTAACATAGCAAGGGAAGGCACATGCCCCCGGAACCAACGTCTATGAATCAACCCATAATTTAACGTGCTAAAAGAGCACCAACTGGTAAGGGAATCAGGTCAAATAGTTTTAAACGGATTTGTCAAAAATTATCAACAGCTGAAAACTAAAAGACTCAAAACTGAAGGCTCAAAATTAAAATATGTAATCACATTCCCACGTTAGTGTGTGTTAATCTTAACCAGACGCAACTAGGAAATATTGAAAAATTATTGCGAGAGAAGGACACATTTTGTTAATTATTTATCTCCATGACACAGCTCACATCCGGAATTTAGAATTACCCAAGGAAATCTGCGTACTCCTCAGAGGATGTAGTTTTGAGCAGTCCGTAAGTAACAATGGCGTCATGAGAATAAACAAGTGCTGTAATTTCAGTAAGTAGCTTGATTCCAATTCCATTGGGAAAAGGTCGTAAAAAACGTGTTTAAAATCATTTTTGCGCTGTAAAATTCACGGCTTGTTCTTGTAGTCAGGAAAAATATATGTGCAATTCAATATTGCAAGAACAACACTATTACCATTACATCACTACCGTGCGGTGAACTTTTAAGTTTGGTAGAAGGTGATCGTGAATCCTTAAGGTCAAACAAGCTTGGCATTAAGAGATGTACGGACAGAGGACTGGGATGAATCAATTTGAGCAATCGGTGCTTTCTTGTTCCTTGCTAAGCAGTCCCTTTGAAGAACCAACAGGTATACCTATACTTCACTACATTCCAAGCCTCAAATCTGTTAATAGGGGCCAGGAATTGTGGCATCTTATCAGCCAAAAACAAGATTAACTGTCTTCCATTGATTTAAAAAAGCGACAGATTTTAAGGAATCAAGGAGATTATGGAGACATCATGGGGAATAGTTTTAAAGTTTTGCCGCATAGCCTGGAAGGAAGCCAGAGCTTTAATCCTTTACCTCCTTAAAACAATACACATTATATAAGCAGAGCAACACCTGTCAAAATGACAGATTTAATTTGGCAAGAGTGCTGGTTGATGGTTGATTGCAAGCCAGGGACTGTTGATAGCACTTTGATGTATTTAGAAGCGTCAATCCATTCCTGGCACAAAGAGCATGTTACTTACAATCGGCTGGTCCGGCTTTTGTTTGCATAACTCTGCGAGTCCCTTCTGCAACGTGGGGTTGACTGCTCTTGCTAGATAGTCTCTGGCTTCTTGGCCTGTTGGCAGCGGCTCTATCACAGCTGCGAAGGAAGTTTTACAACCATTACAGAAGCTTATCATGCAACAACTGGGATAAGAAAAGTTTTGTTTAGGTTTCAAGTATAAACATCATCTCTGACATAAAGCACCATAAACAAGCATACATTGGTTGATATACCAAATAAATAGAATACTTTATTAGGGTGAAAATTATACATCAAGGCACTAGCCAGAGAATAAAGTCATTTTGTTTGTGGATTAAAAGTGCTTGATACAAAGTTATATAGTGATTCACTGTTTCTCTCTCCAAACAGGCAAACAAATTGTAATGGCCACTGATATAGCTGGGAAGCAGCTGTCTCCCTACCAAAACTTTCTAGCTACCATAAGAGAGGTTACCCCCTATATCATCACACCCTTTTGTCAGAAAATTTTCTGCTCTGCCCCACCATTGTAAATTCCTAGCTATGCCACTTTATATGGCTCCAATCCTTGAAACAATTCTAACACTAACAAAACTGTTATCATTTCAACTTTTTTTGAGTCTCAACAAAATCCCCCTTGCAATGGCTAACTTGTTCCTACACCTCAGATACAGTGAAAAACACCGAAAAAAGTGGCCAAACTTCAAATCTTTGTGTCATTTTCAGTTTCAAATAGGATGCTTTGTAGCCATTGTCTGCAATTCTATGCAAAATATTTGCTGAGCTGGGATACATGACCTTGACTTTGTGACATTGACAATGGCCTAAGCTTAGATGACAGATAGCATAAAACTGCCTGTACATGAGGATTCTAGACATGATTTATCTTTCAAGGCTAAGTTTTTCAAAAAATTCAATTGTCTCTTTTAATTGCACCAAATATCAGCAATTCCAAAAACAATGTAAACTTTGGCCTAGTAGACGCAAATCAACTGTTTCTTTTCCCAGCTTGCCAATTTTGTATGAAGCTTGTTGCCAGACACAAAGATATTTCAAATCAAAAATTGGAAAAATAAAAATGAAATGATATGAAATGAGATAAGAACCACATAAAAATTAAAGCTTTATGCGGTTATTTGGTCTACATGCAAAACATCACAGACTCTCAAGATGTGAAAGTGTAATGAACCAACCATCTGGAAAAAAGAAGTGTATTTCTCGAACTGCACTAGTGTTGCTGTCGCTGCCATGAACTGCATTCCTTTGGTTGTCAGTTCCAAACAAAGCTCTTATGCTGAGGAAAAAGAGGAAAGCAACTTTCAGGACTTTTTCCAAAAAGCAAAACATTGCTATGGAAAGGTAAACGATTCCTGGCAAATAAAAACTGCATTGACTTCACCATAAAAATGGTGCCTCTTTAAAAGCAATTCTACCTGTCTGGTGCATCGTCTCTGGCTCTTGCTGTTTGCGTTGGACCAATTATTTGTCTCCAGTATGATATGGCATTGTCTTTAGCAAGAATCATTGCCAAAATGGGTCCACTGCAAAAAACATTTCAGGGGGTGTGACAAATATACATGACTTTGATCAAAACATCACAACCATTTTTTGGCTATCCATTTATTCATTATACCTTTGTATACATAATTTTATTTTTGATGGATTATAGCAACAATTTTCAAAATTAGCATAATCATTCAAAATTACAGAATTTTGTGACTAAAGACTCCCAATTTAAAAAATCATTATTGCACAAAGAATTGGTTGAACATGACAGGGTGATACTTTAGCTGATCCTCAATGAGATAAACAACACAGACATTTATGGAAGCTACTTGTTTCTACAAAGTTGAAGTTAGACAGTCTGCCATTAACTATTTCTTTTTGTAACATCAGATCACCTTGCGGATAACAGCATAACTGATGAAACCTGGTGATTCTTATTCTGATTGGAAACATAGATTTTATCTAGGTAGTAGACATAAATAACTTTTCTAGAGTTAATTCAACATAAGCATCAAACCAAAATGTATACCAAAGATGATGCTTCAATGCCAGTCATATACTTGTGCACACAATTCCTAATAAGCTCCTTATTCAGTACCCAACACCAAACCCTACCTGCATTTACTCTATGCAAAATCTAAAATTTCAGATAATGCTAAATACTTCCGTAAATAAATACCTCACTTCGTAAGCAACACATGACATTATATTTAGATCCATAAAGGAATCACTCTTTTTTTATAGAAAAATGTCTTGTCTTACCTACTCATAAAAGCAACCAAGCTTGGAAAAAACATTTTTCCGTAATGTTCAGCATAAAATTCACTTGTCTGTCCTGGCGTCAGATGCATCCTTCTTTTCTATATTCAAAATAAGTGGTTTAAACACTTCTTTGGTCCATGTATAATGTTCAAACGTGCACATGACTAAGTTGAGCAAACTTTAAAAATGAGTCCACTACAGCACATTAAAATATTCAAAATAAAGCCAAAATTGTATTCAAACAATGAAATGACTAGATTAAGGCATTAGTCACTCGGATATCTGGCGTAAAGACATTCATCATGCATTTACGATAGTGAAAAATTCATTTACCCGCAAAATAGAAAACCCATGCTTAAGGATAATTTCTTCGATTTCATCTGCTTTATCGATTGCATCTGGCTTTATGATTGCCAATGTTTGTTCTACATAGATGGATGGACCTTTATTTTCTATATCCTGGCTTTCTGTTTCAGACATTTTGTAACTCTCGAGCTTCTTCACAACGTCAACAATCCGCCATTACATTCAGTTACTATGCGAACCGATAACAACTGGTTACCAGACCCCTCAAGTTCTCGAAGGATATGGAACCCGAAGGACGCAACTTTTTGCTAAAAAGTAGTTTTTAAGAACTTTGAAATTTTGAAAATTACGCGGCAGGATTCGAGCAAAATGTTGGACACAATTTCAGAATGGCGAATAAAGGAAGACAAGGTATTCAATTTATAATTAAAAGGTGTAGACAAACACAAACAGTAGCGTAACGAAGGGGCAAGGGGCAGCCACCCATCCCCCCAGAATGCTCAGAAAGTTGGTCTCTGGGAAAATTGAAAGTCTGCAAAAAATCTGCATCTCAGGGGGGAAGTAAGATAGAGAATTTTTAAAATTTAGATGTTAAAATGCTTGTGAAGGATTTTGAAGAATTCGCTCTTACACAGTTTATCTTCTTTTGTTATATATAAACATTTACTCACGTCTTTGAAAAACAAATCTTTAACATAGAAATTTTCTCGTCTGATATGATTCAGAAATCAATCAATTGTGGCGTTTAATCAACCAAACTTTGACATGTGTAAATTGATCAATTAAATAATCGATCAATAAATTAAACTTAGGTAGCTCGGTACCATAATGTTTTTATGAACCATAAATAAAAACATACACGATCGAAAAAATTTTCTTAGAATTTTCGTTACCCTTCGGCAGCCTCAAGTACAATTTGTCATACAACTCACCGGACCTCTTAAAATCCTTTTTGATAAAATACAATTGATAAAATCCTTTTTAAAATTAAAATACAATTGGATCAGTCAATCAATCCATCAATTGCGAAATTCATGGGAATTGCTTACGTTAAGTTGTGCCATATAATACGCAACATACCCAGAATAATGTTAGAATGTAGAGCGTGGGATGATTTTGAGCAAGGTTGTTCCTGTGAACGCGAGGTTGCCTAGGATTGAATACGCAAGTTGAAGTATCTTACGCAACAAAGCAAATGAATGGCGCGGAAGGAAGTATGGAATCAAGACATGAAATAAGGCTGTGATAATAGCACTGTTTCTAGATCGTTGTTGCAAAATTGTATCGGGAAACCATTGTTAAAGGTGTGGTTGAAAATTGCCCGGTAACCTCTTAGCTCTTACTTGTTTCTTATTCAAAGCCCGCACACAGAAAAACACCTGTTCACGAAGAAACAATTCTAGGCTTTGAGGCACGGTGCATCATAATTCGACACTGGACTTGAAAGGATATTTTGCTAGCGACTTGCAACACGCCAATGATCAACAATTTTGCTTGTAAGTGGTTGAGTCGACTGCTGACTTGACCTCGGCAATTGGAATGTCAAACATAGCAATCCTCTTATGAACCTGGCAACACAGCTACTGCAAATTCGTTAATCCTGGCCCTCCAACGAACCCCCCAATGCTTGAGTTGGAACAATTTTGAATGGTTACCAATATGTGACCATTAAGAGTATCTGTCAAGATATACAGGAAATAGATTAACGAATTGCCAAAATTGCATATCAGCATGTACTTCATTGTCTTAGCAGTTCTATCACATTGGTTTTGTTGCAAAGTTTTGAACTTTTTAAAAGCTAGACTTGTCATTTGTAACTGCAATCTCTGCATGAAGTCTTGAAAAACTTGCTCTGATTTACGGATTGTACAAGCTGCTAAATTCCCTTGGCTCTCCAAAAAATGTTGTGTACCAAAAAAGTGAATAATCCTACAAACAGAAGTGATGCATTATCATATAGCTATGGCTTTCTTCTGAAAATCCACACTGTTTGAGGCAGGGCATTTTTTAACATACTGAGTGGTTGGGGGATTGCCCCACCGGGCCCTACGAGTTTCCCCACCACTGAAGAGAAAAATGCTACATATGCCCCAAATGTCAGCCATTTTGTGGTCCTTAGAGATAAAAGTAACCGGTGTTTCAATAGGTTGGTAACACATTTGGGGGCTCAATCGATGTTGATAGCAATCTTTATATCAATATATTTCTCATTTATCCACCTTGTAACTCGATTCATTGCCCAATGTAACAAAACCTTAGTGTTTCCTTGCATTTTTCAACCCTAATCAGGCTGAGATATTGCCTTGAAATTAATATCTTTAAGAAAAATGTCCCACCACTCAAAAATGCTTAAAAAACGCCCTGGTTTGAGGGGTCAAGAGAGTTGCAGCCACCAAGGAGACACGGAAAAAAAACGGAGATTTCAAAATAAAAAAATTGTCATGGATTTCTAGCTACCAATGCTAGAGACTGTAGCTTGAAAGCTCAATGTGAAAAAGAGATAGTATAGGTAAAAGTGATTCCGAGAGGAGCCAAAATGTGCAAGAATGGAAAGGCAGTTTGTGATATACAAAGAGACATTATAATTTCATTTTTATGCTTTCCTTCAAGGAACTATCAATTACTACTCTACATAACAAAAGCAAAATATATCAAGATTATAAAAGGCTGGTTTTAGAGTAGTAGCTCTACTACATGGAAAATTGATTGTACAATAATTCTGACACATTTGAATTCTTGTCTTAAATTCTCGATACATTAAACTCTGTACCAAGGTAAGCAAATCTTCTTGATAGGAACATTATATGATTTTTAGACTTGTTTATGGTCTGTTCCAAGTTCTACTTCAGAGATGCAAGACTGGATGATATAAATTATGACGGGTCGTTCTCTAAATGCTCCAATTTTATTGATCTATTTTTCAAGTTCATCATTTATATATTCAATAGATTTTATTCTTGTGCAAATAAATCATTTAATTCACTTCATAGTTCAAACCTACTTTTAAGAGCAACCATACTTGGATACAAAATTTCTATGACAAATCATTTCAAACAAAATTGAAAAGGTACCTCAAGCTTGGCAATGACTCGCCAAAACTTCTGCATTCTGATAAAAAAGCAAGAACTAAAGGATAGAAACATTTCCTACAACAAAAAATTCCCTAGTTAAGTTTCAAATTTGTTCAATTCAAACTCTTTTGAGATATTTACTAGTTCAATACAATATTTCAATCGATATTGCTGTGTCTGTTTCCTGAATATCCATTCACTTTCAAATTGGTAGCGAGAAGTACAATTGAACTCTTGTCGACGTCCGATAACTAAATGCCAAACTACTTCACCACAAACTACTTTCGGAGTATATTGTTCCTCGAACAGTGCTCTCTGCCGTCATATTTACATTCCAAGCTAGTCAGCTAGACGATCCATTCGTGCATTGCATGCGTCGTCCACTTTTCTGTTTTCCTTGCAAACAGTTAGGCCTATATCGCGTTCTGATTGCAGCTTCTTTGCCTCTTCGAATTAAGAAAGCCAGGCACGGTCGATGTATCGCAACAAAGATCTTTCAACACAATAGAGTTATATTTTATTGATAACCGGGTCAACTATTGTTATTCATTAGTCCCTGGAAATTACGTGACTCTACACAACCGACTCCCGCTCAATCTGATCGGCATCTTCTTCATTCAAGTCATTGTTATTCGAATACCATTGGCAGTCACGTGACTCTACACAACCGACTCCCACTCAATCTGATTGGCATCTTCTTCATTCAAGTCATTGTTATTCGAATACCATTGGCAGTCACGTGACACTACACAACCGACTCCCGCTCAATCTGATTGGCATCTGCTTCATTCAAGTCATTGTTATTCGAATACCATTGGCAGTCACGTGACTCTACACAACCGACTCCCGCTCAATCTGATTGGCGTCTTCCTCGTGCAAGTCATTGTTATTCGAATGCCTGTCCCCGTGACCATTCTTCAGTAGTTTTCGTATGCGCTTGCTCACAACTCGGCCTTGGTTCTGAAGCCGCTTCAGCCTTTTCTGCCTTTCAATCAGCTCTTGTCGCCTATACTCAGTTCCCCCGTTGAGCATGGGATTTTGTTGTTCTTTCGAACTTGAATCCTCATTTTCAAAATCCTGCGTGATGAACTGATTAAACTTCCGTGCTCGCTCCCGCTGATAAAAGTAATCGAAGTTGGAGACGATAACTGGAACAGGCAGGGCGATTGTCAGCACTCCACAAACTGCGCATAGGCTTCCAATTACCTTTCCCGCGAAGGTATCTGGTACCTGAAAGAAGTAATAGATTTAGTCATGGTGAAGATTACCAATAAAATCAACATAATCTTAAGAATCTGTTTAATCAATCTGAATCTGGGCAAGATTGAGCCTTTTATGGTGAATTCACACTAAGCAGTCAAATTTGGTCTCTTAAGAAAAGCATACTGATATAAAAATTCTTAATCCATAGAAAGATTCTCTTCCTTTGAACTCTACATGACACGTTCTGGACCTAGCTCAGATGAAAGACGGCCTAAATCTAAAAGCCGAAATCCTAGTCAATGCTAGGCGGGCCTTGGCATTTCATCTTGATACAGCTACTAAGGGAATCATTCAAAGCAAGTTCCACATTGTCATTCTAGTCATCGTTAGACTTGTCTCCACCCAAGCGTGTGATGCCAAGTGAAAGGCGATCTAGACACAGCTAGCTGTCCTTTTTGTATGTTTTTAATTTGCTTTCGTTTCTGAATAATAGGATTATGATCATATGGCCCACTTGAGATGACATTGTTCGTCGTAACATCTGCTACTGAGTTCTTTTCAGAACTTAATCCTTCGTATTTGATATCTCATTACTCTAGAACATCATAATCTGTCTTTCTCAGGTCACAAGAATCTCAGAAGAAGTAACTCAATGAGAGCCTACACTCTTCAAACGGGAGAGGCTTTAACGGTTCCACATATGGACTGGTACCAAAAGGCTTCAAAGCGCTCGCACTTGCGCAGTTAGGAACGATCCCTAATGGCTCGGCAAGATGCTACTGTGGAGGAGGAATATGCACAGAAGTCCGCTTTTGACACAATTGGCGCCAAAATCACCAAAACGAAGCAGTGTTGATGATTATTCTGACCATTGTAGGCCGCAAAAAAACTATGCCTTCTTTATTCTTCATTTTTCATTTGGCCCAAAGTGAAATGTGAAATGAGTTGCCAACAAATCAGTGTTTTGAACCCATAAAAAGCAGATAAAAGTATAAACTTTAATTATCTTCTATTTCATTTCTTTTTATTTTTTGGTCGGTTCAATATAGTTCTGGCGGTTTACGGGAGAGTCAAACGGAATGGACTCTAATGTCAAGAGTCAAGTTAAACCACTTTACAAGTTCTCGTGTAACGCTCTATCTATACTAGTTTTGGAACGATTACGTTTGATTCCGTGCCTCTTTTGATAAATTTGGGTTGAAGTCATAATATCAGCCTTGCGGCAAAATAATTCATCGACTTAAGGTGAGAATTGCAGTTTTGAATCAATTGCGAATATTTTTTTTTATCAAGCTCTTCAACGCCTTCTTTGTTCTTTGGATGCGCTTCTCTTTTGATTATCGTATCACTGATAGCATCTGATTGTATTGATAAAACAAATGGTGAAGCTATGAGCAAAATTCAATCGTATGAGATACCAGCTACCTTTATAAAGCTACCTTCATAATTACATTGATCGTGATAATTTTTGAGTGTGATTACCTTGATCATTATGATACTTGATTACGATTATTTTGATCGTGATCATGTTGCCTTTGCATTATAATCACGTCGTTTATGATGGCGATAATACTTGGTAATGATTGCATCGTAATGATTTTTACTATAATTGCATTGATTAAGTTTGGAGCCAAATTAATCATGACCTCATTGGTCACGAACTGTGACACAATCGATGCAAAGAAAGTGATTGTGATCTTTTGCCATAGGCACAACTTAACACCTGTGCATGTAGCTGCGTCTTCAAATGAAGATTTCATTCAATTGATAATTAAAATAAACATAAACAACATTAAGCAAAGCTTTGATGGTTCAAAATGTTTACATGTTTGACTAAACAGCACCCATTCTTAATAATCTCCGAATCAGCGGCTCACCGTGTCAGCTTATAGAACAAAGTCTGACGCTAATTTCCCGAAATCGACAGAGCCCAGCCTAGAGTTGAACGTATATAATAACGAAGATAAATGCGAACCACTTTGATGTCCGAAGGGCCTTGTTAATAATGAATGTAAAAGTGAATATGTAAATGAAATTGAAAAGAGAACGAGGATGTTATCTTGCTGTGCAACGCCTTTTGGGTCACCACAGAACCTAGTCACTATGAAATATCCACCTGATACAATGAAGTCGGAATCGGGGCCTATTCAGCAAAGATAATTAAACGGTTGATTGATTGAATCTTGAATTGCGGCTTGTCTGTAAGCTATAGTCATTATGCTTATTAGCGTTTTCATGCAACAATATGTATTGTCTCTATGTAACATCACGCATGCCTAAATAACACAATATAAACATTCTTATTAGAGCTTAAATAGGCTTGATTATCGTCAACCCTTGGAAGTTTCTTGATCGATCTAGGCAATGGCTCTAGAGATACGCTGTCTACTCATTTTCCATATAAACCTGCAAATTAGCTCTTGGTATTCTAAGCTATTTGCTATGTGCCATGTTACAGCTTTTCTACTTTTTGCTTGGTTTTTCTTTATGATGTTTTGTATGAAATATGATATTCTAAATCATATGATAGCAGCGAGTTGTGGACAGAATACATGAAAGAAGCTCGACATTTAGAAGCATTGACAACTTAGAGTAGACAACAACAACAACAACAACAACAACAACAACAACAACAACAACAACGGTCCCTGCCTTTCATTGGTCAGAAACCTAGCCAATCACAACTCGTCACGTGATACACATTGGTAGACATTAGCTGGAAGAAGCGTAAACAGATACGCACCTTGTCACCGTAGCCCACTGTGCACATGGTGATAATGGCCCACCAGAAGGCATCTGGAATGCTCTGAAATGTCTGGTCCTCCACATAGTAAATTGCACTTGAGAACGATATCACTCCGATTAGCAAGAAGAAGATCAGCAGTCCCAGCTCTCTTATGCTGGCTTTCAAAGTTAGGCCTAAGATCTGCAAGCCGCGCGAGTGTCTTGACAATTTGAAAATCCTAAACACCCTTACTAGACGGATAATTCGTATGTTGTTGAGGCCTAGGCCCTGCTGATCAAATGCTAGGGTGATGTAGTACGGTATTATTGCAAGCAGATCTATAATGTTCATGCAGCTTTTCGCGAACTGCAGCTTGTTCGGGCATGATAAAAATCGGACGATGAACTCGAGAGTGAACCAGGCCACAATTCCAGTTTCGCAAAGCTCGAATATCTTCAGCCAGTTCGGGTTGGTTTGCTTCTTATTAGGCATAGCAGTGCTGGGAGCTTTGTGCATTCCGTCCGGCAGAGGCCGCGTATCGTTCTTGAACGGCAGGAAGGGCGGCAAGTGGGCGGTATTGAACATAGGCTGCCGCGCGGACGGGTATCGCGGGAAGTTATTGCGGCCAAAGGCCTTGACTGACGGCATGGGGTCTATGCCTTTGAAGAACGGCAAAGTTTCAATACACAGTATTGTTACTGAGCATATTATGATCAGAACTGAAAAGACAGTTAGAAGGTTTGCCGCAACTCCAGAGTCTGGTATTTCGAAGAGCTTCCAGATTTCCCTTTGCAGCCGGTTTTTCGGTAGCTCGCTAACCGCCGGGCCTTCATTGTCAAGTACCTGGTTCAAAGCGTCCTGCCCGAGCTCAAAGAACTTAATTTCCGCGACAAGAACATGCAGCGGAACTGTAAGCGGGCAGTACACTTGCCCATCGGATTGGTAGAAGTAGAGGATCGCGGAGAACGCGTGGCGATCGCGGTCGAAAAAGTACTCCTTCTCTTCTTCCTCGAAAAATTGTTTCCTTTTGGTAGCATCTCCAAGCAACGTTTTCGGGAATCTTTCTAATGTCTCCTTATACGTCTGATATTTCTCTCCGGATACGTTTATAGTTATTCGCTTCGGTTTTTGAACCGGTCCATCGCTTACTGAAATGGAGCCGCGCGGCGAAGAGCTTGCCGACGGTAAATTCCCCGCTAGAAAAGAGCCGTTCAGCTTCGAGGACGCTCTGTTCAGGGTTGTGCGGGCGAAACTCCCCGACTCGATGGAGAGACTTCGCCGGTATTTGCTGAGCATCGCGTAGCGGCCGCGTTCCATTTGACTTGGAGCCATGGACCCTATGTTGCCATTCATGTTTATTATGAAAGAGAGGCGTTTGGCGTCCACTGAGAGCAGCAACAACCTGTAAGGAGAAAGACACATTTAACAGTTTCTGCTTTTATGGATTCTGCCACAAAGGAAATAGGAAGAATCTCTAAAATTTGGGGGGGGGAGGCACACGAAAGCAGAACAGGGAAACGTTGAAAAATCTGGACAGCCCGTGTCTGTGCGTCCCCCCGGTTCTGATATATACGTTTGCAATTCAGTGAATTGATGAAAATGGTGGAAACTGCTTGGAAGCTTTTGGTCCGAACACACGCAAAGACGTCGTCTTCTACTGCGACGTAAGGATGAGCTTTGAATGATCTCATCATAGATTGTACTTCTTAATCATAGGATGGGTTGCGTTGTCTTCTGATTTCTCTCCAATGCATGCGTCGGCATATTTCATAAATAGATAACAGTGAGTAGCGGAAGGATCATCGTCCATAGAAACGTGTCTTTAATCTGCAAAAATCATTTATTAAAAGTCGCAGCGTGCGAATTACTTTGATCATGAGTTAAAAACTTCCCAAACTTTATGATAGCACCCTTTCTCGATTTGCATAAAAATAAGGGAGTAGAAGAGCTTTTTGATCATTGCATGGCAGTTTTCTAGTGATACCATCAACATATTGTGGATCAGGTTGGGATGAAGTCACGTGATTGCTCTGAATGAAAGATCCTACTGCAAGGCTCCATTTTCACTGTAGCCACGAAAAAACTGTACAGGCAGCTAAAAGTGAGTCCTAAATTGTTTCTAATTACGTTTAGGCTCCAAAAAGCACTTTAGCAAGTCGCTCACATTGACTTTAGCGAAAAGAAGTGTTATGAATAATTCCATACAGTCCTATAAGTTTTGTTTAAGAAAGATTTGCGTTGCATTTTAGATAACGTTTGTCGAACCAACTTGAGTAGCCTGCGTGCCATTAAATTCTAAAACACTGTTCAGGCAAGCGTTTATTGATGGTGATCAAGCCTCCAAGTAAGTGCGAAGGAATAACACAACACGTTGAAAGAATTAGTTGCTTAAAAAAGGAAACTTTAAATAACTAGAGAACTAAATCCAAATCTGTTTTAGGTCATGCATGTCCCCACAAGTAATCATGGTGCGCCTATTTGCATTCAACTTCTTATCAAGCAAAAAAGACAGCCATTATGAGCAGCCCTTCCAAACCACAAGGCAGATAGCTATCTCCGGGTCAAATAGCTTAGATTTCATGACTCTTCCCATCAGATTAAACGGCTGCTAGTTTCTTGAAAATTTCTAGTTGAATAGTCCGAAAGGGAAATTTATGCCAAAGCTTAGGCACATTTCTGGTCATCGTTAGAGTAATTAGCCCAAGTTGCTGATTAATAAACTGATGTTAAATGATAGAAATGAATTATTGCTCTTCATTGCATTTATTTGTTCAGCATGGTACGCGTTTTGAAGTTGATGGAAAAAGTCTGAATGTTAATAAGCAGGACTGAACGATGATCCTGTGATTTTTCTAGGATGCTCCTTACACGCCTTTACAGAGGCCAACGTTGAATACCTAGCCCGAATATGAAAACAAAAATGCCAGTGATGCATAAAATAGCAATTGTTTTGAATTTTTCGAAAGGTTCTTTGTCTAGGGCTTTTTTCTGAGATACCACCAGATTCAGGGCTGAAGTGGAAATATCATTTGAAATCTGCAAAATGAAACTAAGGTGACATTATTAACCATTCAAATCATTGTCTGGTTGGGACTATAATTAAAGATTTTAAATTCAAATTGACTATAAGCAACGTTCTACTTTTCATGAAATATGTGCCAAATTTCTTACAGCTATTCATCACACTTTGCATTAATGAGATTAATTAGAATCAGTAATTTAACCTGAATTTTTCAAATTAGCCTAATTGGTTAGCTTAATGCTATGAAAATTTTCCTTCCACAGACTTAATCTCTTCAGGTCTCATTCAAATTTTAAATGAGTGTATATTTGTCAAATTTACAATCCTGCTTAAGTAAAGAGCCTCAAAATCTTGGTCCCAAAATCTTGCTTGGTTCGTGAAAAGTTTCCAAGAAACGACTTGCAAATCTTGTCCAATAAACAAACATGTCAAAAAAGAGTTTCATAAGAGGTCGAGTTAAAACTTATTTAAACACTTATCGACGGTGCTAAAATGTTTTTGACAAAAAAGCAACTCAATGCCCTGGCCAAAAATCAAACAACGACCTGTTCAAAGTATAGTAGTAATCGAAAAGCATCAAAGGCAATTACATAGCAATATATTTCATCCTGTCCTCAAAGCGTCGATAGCTACTCGATGAACTTGGCAATGGAACTCGTACTCGGGACCGCCTTTTTTATGAAATTTTTGGTGTTAGATTAAACGTATCAAATAAATTTGTCGGTCGAATAAGTGTCGGATTAGTCGAAAAATTGTCAGATGCGACTCAGGAAATTCATCTTGTTCAAAGAAAATCTCTGAAGACACGTAAGTTCTGTTTTTCTGTGATTCGAGCTTGTCGAGTGTGTTGCAATGCAGTTGGCGTGGGAGTGAGCTATCTTATTGCAAGTAATCAAAGATCATTTTGCAGCGGTCGGTTATGAAATGTCGATTGATCAAGTCGTGCCTAAAGAAATTAAGCCAAAAATCGTTCGTCTACATGAATTTAGGAGTTGCGACTAGAAACATCTTTGCTTTCAATATCCCTCTAACATTTGGAGTGGTTAGCAATGGACACCAAAACTAGACAAGATCGTTTGCAATGTCAAATGTGTTAGAGATAAGAAATTTCTGGATATTAGAGGAAAAGTATTACAAACTGGGACAAAAAATAGGACGAGGTACCAATTGTTATGATACATTGTTAAACATGAATTATAAGATTGTTTGAATTGTTTCTGGGACAATGAACTCAATAATCTGTTCATCTTTTTATCAAAGAGCTGCATGCGAAATTTTGAGGCATAATTTCTAAACAGTCATATATGCTTTTACTCAACTTCCTACTGGTTGGTTGTGAGATCACAAGGCAGCAAAGGTCAAAGATGCCGCGGGGGGTTAGCAAGATACGTTCAAAGCACATGGAAATGCTTAATCACCGATAGAACACGCAGCTAAAATATCTACTCGTGTGATGATGTAAGCCCTTCTACCTGCGCTATATTCGGTCTTCTGAATGGATACGTTCACGGGTTCCGTAAACTGACCTGATAAAAGTAGACACAGATGAGAGAGCCTTTACAATTAAAACTAGATTTGATATTCTTTTGTTATGAGCTTAACCCAAATGTGGGCAATAGGTGTTAAGGAATTGTTTGTTGCTCCAACCCTAGATTTATTTCTTAAAGCATATGCTCGAAGCAAGAGTCTGTGCATCTGTCGCAGTGTTGATTTGCAAAAGGTGGAGGGATTAAAAAAGTTTCAATCACTGCAATATGTACACGGGATATCGCTGATTGTGTCTGAAGGATACTTCTCGAAGAAGAGAGAGTTTGATCACCAATCAGTGCAAGTTGCTTAAAGAGAATTCACAAACTGCCGTGGGGTCCATAGGATCGAGAAAACACTGAAAAGACATGCTAGGAGTGACAAAGCCGGAGTATTTCTCCAAGATCACCTTCCCAACTGTCTATAAAAAGGTTGTAAGATTTTCGGAATCGACGTTCGTTGAGTGCAAAACGCGCAGGTAATTGATGCATTCCGCCGTATGAGCTCTCGAAGCTAAATTACGGATGAAGGTAATTAATGTTGTCTACACGACAGGATGGAAGGTGTCGAAACAGTTGACGAAGCTCTCTAGGAAGGTATCACGGAACAACGAAGTTACTCACTTAAAACTTGCTATCCTTCTCGTGGGAATGCTTCGATTTAAAAGGAGCCTCTCAAACTCCTGACAAAATAGAATTAACTGAGCTGTCGTATCATGCTTACAAACATTAAAGAACTTTAACACAAAGATTCCTGAACAAATATGTCCCAAGCACGGATATGCGTACGAAAGCTGAAAGCTACTATGTTCCACTGAAAAAGGCCACGAAAAGGTGCTAAGAACTACAAAATTTCGCGTTAATAATGGGCTTTCTGACGCTATTCTTCATCCTGAATGTCAGATATTTTGAAAAACACGGCAGAACGTGAAGGGTTTGCAGAACAACGAAAATGGGTAACATTGTGGTGGAACTTTAAAAGAACCAAAAGCACAAAATTCGCTTGGTTAGGAAAAGTTTCGGGTGGGAATTTCGTTTGCTATACCTTATAGCTTTTACAAAAACATTAGAAACAAGTCAACGGCATCCAATTGCGGCTCGTGTAAAAGATGCTAGGATGCTAAAATTTAACATTAAATCGAAGATCATTCTGGTTACTGGCAAACATGGAACACAAAATGGGATTCTACGCGGCTCGTGAATACAAAAAAAACAAAGATAAGCATTCTTACTCAAATGTCGATCGGCTTTTGACAGCTTGATACACTTCAGCCAATCAACTTCTTTCGTGCGGTTGATAGCTCGTAACGATAAGTGGTAAAGCAACTAGCATCTTGATCTTTTATAGTTCCATGTCACTTTGGGTGGGACACGCGTGTACTCCCATGTCCTCTACATGCGACACATATATAGTGATCAGTCTTCTGTCACTGCGTGTTATGTTAATTTTCCTGACACACTTCTCTACTTTTAAGCCCGACCATACTGACCCAGTTTCCATCAACAACTAGCATGTATTCAGCTCACCGTTCTTGTTTTGCATCCCATTAGCATAGTGCTGTCGAGTTGCCTAGCAACAACGGTCAACCTTATGCAAATTTTCTTCAACGCACACCATACGACCAGCTGCCAAGTAGTGATATTTTCTGATCTTGTGAAGCTTCGCTTAAATGAATGTACAGATAAATAGCTCTGATCTGCTTTTGCATTTGCAAACTGACGAACAGGCCCTGGTTTCTGAGAGAATTTTTGACAAATGGCGCGCAAAGCCTTGTTTATCTGTTTGAAATCCTAGCTTTGTGAAGCCTTCAAAATAAACATTTAAAGAGCAGCATAATGCGATTTCTTAGACAGAAATTAAGATCATAATTCTAAAAAATAATTCAGCATGGGAAAGAAAATACATAGATGATCACCACCCTGCCTCTTTAAATTTTTCTATTAAGGATGATTTTCCTGTTTGTAGCAGAAATGGAATTTAACTGCAAAGTTTCATGCCACGTTTTGACTGTTGGGTTTGAAAAAACTGTCGGGTTCTGAAAAATCGTCCCGGCAAAAGCCAAACATGACGAGACTATAGAACTAGTGACTTGGCTACAGGTTCACGCATATAATGACTTCGCATATGCATATGATTACGATTCCAAGCACATTTGTTTCTCAATCTGTCAGTTTCATGTGCGTAGAATGATTTTCTTTTTTGTTCTTGCGCTTTGGAACAAGAAACACAAGGTGACGCTACGCTTTTGTGACTACCCAGAGCCAAAAATGAAAGCATTTTTACTAAGATCTGGAAGGGTCTTTTTGTGCCCTGGAGAGTTTTCTGGTTTTATTTTGTGGAGATATGAAGCTAAATCCCAACTTCATTCTGTTTTGTTGTGCTTTCCTCATTAACGTTCGTGGGATGTTTTTAAAACACTCTTTTAAGTGCAATTAAGAGCCCAGAGTCAGGAAAACATTACGATCGCTCGGGCACTGACTGGAGGAAGTTCCTCGAAAAACAATATAAGCTGCTATGACACACCTAAGCCACGCCCACGTTCTATTGTTTTGTGAGAAAGGTTTGCCTTCTAGGACGTTTAACAACTTTTCTGGACTCTGTAACAGCCCAATATGAATTAGCTTCAATAAACTTGTACGACACTTTCAATGAGAATATTCAGCTTATAGAATGGTTCTTACAAGTTTACCACTTAACATGTCATTAAATCTACTCTTTCTGTTATATGAATCTTTCTGCTGCTTCAACCCCTACAAAGCTATCATAAATAAAACTGATTGTTTGAAAAAAAGTTACGTTTGAGGCTTTCATTTACTGTGACTTCCGGCTCAACAACATGTTGCATGAAATTCTGTGGCAAAATGTTATCACAGAAAATCCATGCTAAGCACTTTTTGCAGCTGGTTTAGCTTGCCTTCGACTCAGTTGAAACTGTTATGCTGCGCAGCCAACCACTCCTTCGCATACAGCTGTGAGCTCTGCTAAACCTCAGTCAACATTTCTTTCCTTCCAGATGCGACTGATTGCAAGAACAACATATGTTGCACACACAGAGGCTTGAAACCAAGATGGCAACTTATCTGCACGTTTAATTGCATTCCAAATACCAAACAATCACGTTCTTCACACTCTTTCTTCTTAACTGTTCAGAATATTATTTTCTTAACAAAAACTTTATAGCAGATCTTGACTATAACTTTGACTTTATACAATTTCATTTTTTCTCATTGTAATAGAATAATATATATTTTATTTTGCTATATATTTTTAATCAGACATAGGATATTTTTTTTCCAAAATTATCCAAAATATTGCTGAAACTCATCTAATGGTGAAAGCATTTTATGCTTTTATGAAAAGCATCCCTTCATACACACAAGGAAAACGTATGTAAGGATATATTTGATTTAGATTATATCTAAACTATATAGATTATATATAATATACAGTGATAATTTCCATTAGTTGATTCCAATTAGCTAGAGTATGCACAGTAACAGATTGCACTCACTGCAAATGAAGAATGGAAACAAATCATTTGGTTCATTGCTGCTCCATCACGGAATTAAATCTTTTATATGGCATCAAAAACAAAAAATTCCAACAAAATTGCTTTCCCATTTTTTGAAATGATGTAAAACTCTTCTTGCCTGTCTTCTGCTTTTGACATATTCTGCTTTGTAAATCAATTTTAACTTTAGATATTCAACACATATAAGCAACAGAAAAATACCTGAGCGTACGATTCGTTTTTATTTTTATCGTGTTACCATATACCACCGGTCAATTTACGATGGATCTTTTCTGCAAAAATTCAGCACAATCAACTATCCATTGTGCGTAGTACATAAGTTTGTTCAATTTTTTGCTAAAGTAGCTAGGAGTTGCCCTTGCTTTAAGGATTACCCTTTAGCTAACTGAAATTACTTAGAAATCTTGGAAAATCTTGACAATACATGGGCATTATCAGTTAGGATAAGCTAGATTTATTGTTGCATCTGAAGAAGTATTTTCCTATGTGAACACGAAGTCATCATCATCACCAATCATTTATTGCAGAATGTCATACCGTTGAAGAGCATCTGAACTCTGCTCTGGTTTAAAAACCATATAGGCCAAGTTATTTGTCTCATTTAATATAAAAATAAAATTAAAATAAATTAAAATAAATAAAAATAGAATAAAATAAAATGAAAATCAGGGTTTGGCCAAGAATCAGTAGATTGAAATTTTAACGCTTTGTATTGCAAAACCTGAAAAAGCATGGAATAAAGATACAATATTTTCTGAAATTAGATCTCTTTGATCGAAAGCACACGAAATGGCCAGGAAGCTCAACGTCTTGCAGTTTTAAAGACGAGAAGATTGTTTAGCTACTCAGTCATTTCGAACAAACAAACGGTAGATGACCAAAATGCTATTAAGAAAATAAAAGAATTAACTGTAGGAAGTTGGCCCTAAAAACATGTTGGTTGGTTGGTTGGTTGGTTGGTTGGTTGGTTGGTTGGTTGATTGAAGCAACGCATAGAAACAAAAATGTGAAGAAAAAGGATTTGGAAACATGAGTAAATAGAATAAAAGTATTTAACCTCACATAAGAACAGATCTTCAAAACAAAGATAGAGTTCAAAGAAAAATCCAGAGAGGAATCATTTGCACACCAGAATGGTGAACAAAGTTTTAGAGGGAAACTCGTAAAAGCTTTGAATCTAATTGTAAATTATATATTGGACTTACTAAGCCTTGGGAAGTGCAATGAATCCATAGTTATGATAAACAGCTCTGGCTGCATAACTATCTACTATGCATAGATGCATGGGAATACCACTTGGAATCAGTAGAGGGAAAAACCTACTTATCCCATTACCTATAAACACGTCCTTGCTTGCTTGATGACTTAATGAGAACTGATGACGTAATGACAAAGGACAGGGCACACAGCATAGAAAATTAGCAAATATAATTTTGAAGCAGACTTTCAATTCTAAGAGACGGTACACTGATACTTTCAAAGCTAGAAAGTTTTCTAGCGAACACAAGATTGTGACATAATTGAATCCGATTCTTTCGGCGCCAAAGACTTAGGTGGAATCAAAGGATTGTTCTTTCGGAAGTAAATATACTTTTGTAGATAATTTCATGCTTTTAACATTTAGCTCATTTATAAGCGAATATTCAAGGACTCCTACGTAGGCAGCCTAGCCGATCTATTAACCGACAAACACGTAACTTTTAATCAACACTGCAATACACCATCTGTTCGAGAGAAATCTTGCAGGAAAATCTCTAAACTAACAGGCCAAATTTTTTAAAGCTTAATCAAGAACATTTTTGTGTTAAAACTGATGTATAGCAACGGTGCAAAGCCTTATCTGCCATTATTTGACAATCATTAGCCTTAAGCTTCTTGCCAAATGTTTACAAGCAATTCAGACAGCCTTGACGGATAGCTTTGCATCTATCCTCTAGATATAAACACGGTACAATGCTTGCAAACTACATCACAAATCAGAATAGAGCTGCCATTTCTGCAGCCATCGTGATATGACGTCCCATTGTCGAAAGAACCACGAACCATAGGATTGATATTGTTAACTGCGTCAGTCACTAAATTCTACGGTGCAGTTTCTTAGTTGAAATACGAATATCTAAAGTTTTCTAGTTGAACAAACGCGTTAGTGGAAAACCTGTTTTTAAAGTACTCCTGCAAATGCATGGAATTTGTGTAGGTCACTGAAAATGTCATAGGAATGACTTGCTTGCTCAGAGCTCAAACCATGTGCTGGCAAAGATTACACAAGACAAACTTACCGATAAGCAAATTAGCTGCTTGAAAGTGCAAACTCAATCGCAGAAGAAAATGTGATTACTTGGATACATATTATGTCTGGGCAACTCTGTACAATTTCCTCAGTGTCGATAATTGATTGAAAATGCAAATAATCTATTATTCAGATGCAACACAATTGGAAATTAATCAAAGTTTTTACCTCGCTGCTAGAAATCCACTGTCAGCATTCAACGGTTTGGTAGCATGCTGGTATTTTCCCGTGAAAGCATCCCTGTTCGCACTCCTAAGAGAAAATTCATTTTGGCAAGTTCGCTAACAAGATTACACCAAATTTTCGCAGCTCGCTGTTAAATGCCCTACCACAACCAAACAACAGTCAGCCGAATACGTCTGTACTGTTTTATTGAACTCAATCAAATTTTCATCCTTTCTACGCACTGCAGAACTACAAACAGCCTTTCGATACAGTTCACTAGTGGACGATGATCTCAGTCATCTTCGCACAGAATATAAACATTAGCATTATCGTGTTCTTAAACTGAACCTAGGCTGCAGTGGATATTTCTTTCTAAGAGCTTTACTGTTTGGTCGAACGGTGTTAGAGAAATCCAAGTTTCGGTACGACAGTTCGAATTAAGAAAAAGCTGATTTAATTTCAAATAAATCCCTTTCAAAGCCAAGCCTGTGGATGGTAGATGTAGTTGACATCTTTGTATAGAGCAGGCCCGTTAAAGTGAAAATAATAGCACGGTTCTAGCTCCTTCGAAAGCTATCCTGTGTTATTTGACCAAAGACAATGTAACGCAACACATAACCAACAAAGATTGCGATTAATAGGCTGCAAAGCATGTATTTGTAGCTGCAAAGCATGTATTTGTAACCTGTATATTATCACACTGTATCCAAGCCAAATGAGGTGAAAATTTAAAATTAACAGAAAATGTCACTTACAACGAAAATTCTGCAGCATCAACACGGAGCTTGATCTTAATCGCCCAGAACCTAACATCCCAAACCAAAGACATTCGCAGTCCAGTAGTCTATTGAAAGTTGATCGTTAAATCGCTAGAAATTCACCTGCCCGTCTGTGAAATTTGGTTTAACAATAGCAAATAAAAATATGTTCGACAGCAAAGTAAACTCCAGTGTATAATTGACTGATTTGAATTTTTCAATTGTCAAAACAACAAGAAGCTACTCCACCACACATTGAAAAAACTAGCATGAAGCCAGAACGCATAGTAATAACTTTGTGCATGATCTTCCGAGCTGAAGAGAGCACATCACGAAGTCAATCTGGACACATAAACACTCCGAACAACATGATTTCAATAGGAAGCGCGTGTATGCTCTAGCCGGGATAAAAGATTCACGCATTCGTGGTAATTGGCGACTCAGGAATTTAGCGAGTGCGTTCAAAATGTCGCTGCTCGTTTCATGGTCAGCCTTGGACTAAAAGAACAACCAAGAGAGGGAGACCAATTGACACAAGGGACTTGATGCTATTTAGAAAAAACCACGTTTGCGACATTAAGTCTTTCCATGTTCTTCAGGAAATTCACAAACACGAATCTGGCAATAATCTAACAACCATCTCACAACTATCCAAGATCCAGTCGAACATAGAATGTGAATCTTCAGATTTCTCACTTAGATCTTTACGTTTTTCATTTAATTCATTAGAGGTAATTTTATAACGAATTCATCAGGTTATATTAAACCGACTTTTTCTCCGTGCAGATATTTCTAATGTGATTTTCTTCATGCATCGCCGGTTAAATAGTATTTGAATCACATGTATTTGAAAGTTGATAAAGATAATAAGATAATGATTCAAGCTATAAGAGGGTTGGTCAGAAATGTTGCGCCATTGTTAGTTGAGCTTGGTAAATATTTGTGGTACTATTCCTGAAACTGCATCCGAATGATTTTTCAGAGTGCTCTTAAGAGGTGTACAAGATCTCTAATGCTCACTCTAGTCGAGAAAAACTGCAATATTTGTTTTCTCTATTGAATACCATCCTCGTGATCAGAACTTACTTTTTTCCAATTACACAAATTATATGAGCGATGCAACAGGATGGCAATATTCGAACAAAAAAATCCAAATCTAGCAGGAAACCCTCGCAATGCTTCAAAAATCTCATGTAACGAGGTCGTCAACATAAAGGGGAGTTCAGCATGATTTAAACTAAGGAAGAAGACACATTCACGCAAGCGTGGAAACAGCAGGAGAGCCTTTTTACTGGACTAGACAGGCGTATGACCTAGTACTACGGGAGTCGCCGCACGCTGCCAAAACGCCGCTTCATTTGTGGGCCTGCTAAATTCTCTGTGTACATCATTAAAGATTGATCGTTAATCCCCCAAAAGTGACTCCACTCATTCAGTTTTCTAAACAAGACATGCAGCAGCAATGAAGAATTCCATAACGAAAAGGTGGTGCTTATCATCAAATCTACAACCGTTCTTTAGCGAGAAATGGAGAGCGGTAGTCATTACATTGGCGTTCAAGAAAGCAGCAGGAGGTTAAGTCGTCTTGAGCGCATGCCGAGACATATGACGCTGACTAAACTGAAGATTGCATTAGCGTTAATTGTGTTTTCTGCTAATGAGCAGCTTTATCACCAGCAAATACAATGCGACTGAGTCTGCAAATTCAGGGACCACTGGCATGCCACGAGTTTGTTTGTTATCTTGGGACCGCACATATAGTTCGAGTATATTCCTTCGATAGTCAAGAAACATTGTCTTTTAACACCTGGTTGAGCTTTACTGATGTACATAGCAATGATAGTTAGGCGAGAAGAGAACCCGCTTCTCCCAAAGTCTTGTTGCTTATTCTATCTGAAATATCATCTTGGGAAATGTGCATTGAGAGATCGAAGGCGAGCAGTGGCGGATTTGCGGCCTAGGCCTAGTGCTTCGTATCTTCTCGCAAGTTGGAAATGTTGACAGATTTGTCTGCCGTAATGAGTAATCATTTCAGCGGAAGTTTTCGTCTAGATCTGCAATCAGACCAGCCAAGCCATCAGGATTAGCCCTGGCTCACAGTCGTACTGGTAGTTTACAACAACCATTTGATAGGACGGCGGAATTGACTGCGAAAAGCCTTCACTGTTGATTCTTTGACCCTCGGGACCTACGTTGCAAGCTCGGGGGATCTCGCGGTTTACAAGCCAAAAGTCCCGCGGTCTTTCTGCGAAGTATCGCGGCACTGCACAACCAGTTAAAAGGACCCTAAGTCACAATCATTTTTGCATCAAATGGTTATGAAACACTTTAAATCGTGAATAATAGTATCTCTCAGATCGCTTACCAGTACTGGAACCAACATCGTAGCAAACTCTGGGCACATATATGTTTGATTTTTCTAAACTTCTATCAAAGCAATCTCTTCTTCCCATTGGTGTTTTGTGTGATGCAATGTCCATTTTGGAAAAAAAATACTTTCTGGATTTCATTTTTGATCTACTAGTCAACATCAAGTCATGTTTTCAGCAGCTGCTTACTGACGATAAATGACAAACTAATTTACTCAAGGTATTCTACTTCAAACAAACAAAAATTACTAAAGATTGATATTAATTTAAATATTAGTCGAAGCTTTCTTTCCTTGACTTTGGGCAGCACCAAAATTTTGCAAGAAATCTTGTGTTTTTTCATTTGTTATTGCTTTCAATATGCCAAAGACGAAATTCCGTAAAGTAGTTTTGAACTTCGACGATAAAAGGATTTGCTAATATAGCGCTTTTTAATCTAACTCTAGACAGTTCTGTGATTGGTTTTAGCGGGTTATCACTCAATATTGATCGACCTACAACAACAACAACAACAACAACCGAAAATCATCCACAATGAGTTGTGTTAGCGAGAAAACTGCACCAAATAGGCTTTGCAGGAGCTGAAAGAATCATAAAACTGTCTCTAGGAGAGAAGACCCGCGCTAGGAGAGAAAGCGTGACAGCGAAGGCCTTGGCAAACCAATCAGTTTACCTTGGCAATCAATATCCTTGCCATCACAAAAGCATTCACATATAAAATCGAATTCGTAAACAGGTGTAAAGCTCGTCTCGATCGCGTGGCTATTCCATACAGCTAAGTGCCATCTGAATCTCTAAGAAGAATAATTACGCAATAGGACAGAGCTTGCGAGAGGAAATTAAACTCACCGAATTGCGAGATTAGCATAGGTAATGATACCCTGTGTAAAGGGATTAGACAATCGTAAAATGACTTTAGATCGAACAAAAAACATCTCGCGAATCCATCTGCTTCAAGGCGTGTCTACTTAATAATCAATTCGAACAACTCCTTGGAAACAAAAGAGGGTATCCACTGCGCCAACAAAAGGCAAAGCACGTGTCATTTCGCTGTCCAGAAAGCTTATACTCTGATAAAATTCCACATTGCAAGATAACGGGGTGTATCTCGTTGCGTTAGAAATAGGAAGCATGAATGAAATAACACTTGACATTTACCAAATGCAAAAAGATCCATTGAAAAACATAAACTATGTACTTCGACTGCCACTAAATAGCATAGCACGGGAAGGTATATTTGTTCGCTACTTAATGTAAAATGAAATATATTTATAATATTAAGTCAACAGTATATGAATATATATTCACCGTAGTCATGGCATTTGCTTCTTCTATTTCGGCTTTAGGCCTTCATCAAGGCCTTCGGCCTTAGGCTTTAGGCAAATGCTGACAGAAGGAAAATTCTTTCCACAAGGGTGCTACCCAATTGTATCAACCACTTTGGTCGGAATCGAACTCCAGCTTGCTGCTCCAAAAACCAACGCTCATTCCACTGGGCCATACGACCCAGTGAAATGAGCGATGAATCTCCGAAGCCAACAATGGAGATTTCAATTCTTCTTCTCCGGCTTAAAGCCTTCATCAGAGCCATTTAAACCATAGATATATAATCATAAGGCAAATGCTAATATATATATATATATATATATATATATAAATATATATATATAATGCTAATATATATAAAATGCTAATATGTATATAATCACGAGACAAAGGCTGATAGCGGAAACAATTCTTTGATGTTTGACATATGAAATGAAAATACTTAATTTTAACTAATTCGACTTGACATAGAACAAAATGACAAATAATGCACTTTGTGATTTTTTTTATTTAGAAGCCACATGGCTAGATTCAATTTCATGTTTGCATTTTTAGCATCTAGCATCTAAATTATGTATATATGTATTTCTAAGTAAAAGCCATTTTTACTTTTTACAGACAAAAAGTAGGATGTTCTAGTTATTGTTCCAGTTCCAGTTTTTGTGAAGATATCCTGTCTTCAACTGTAGAAGCAGGTGCAGCAAAACAGAGGAAGCATGCCATTAAAATTTAAGCAAGGGAAAACAGAAATAGAGGAATTAAGCACTACGTTATTAGAGTGTAGAAACGAGTTGTGATGGGTTTCTACCGATTACATTGCTCAACCTCTGTGGACGATTCGAGCTAAGCCAGGTCAAACAGAGCCAGGTCGAGAAAGACGACGCGCTGCCTGTTGTATTCTATAGATTTGAATGGGACTCTGTGACTCTGACTTAATTATCTGCACTTTATAATTACATTTATACTGCTGTTCCAAAAATGAATTTGCTAACAAATGGCGTGAAATGATGATAAAATGATGATGTAATCAGAATAGAAAAGTCTAAGCCGAAAAGCAAAAAAAATGCATTGTAGAAACGAGTTGAGATGTGTTTCTACTGACTGCGTTGCCCAACCTCTATGGACGATCCGAGCCAAAGTTGTCTTGTTTAACGTGCAGAGAACACGGAGCCAGGCCGAGAGAGAGAAACGATGCGTTGCCTGTTGTGTTCTGTAGCTCTGCTTCTGACTGAACTGAACTTTACAATTCTATTTATATTGATTATTCTAAAAACAAATTTGCTGACAAATGACATAAAAGGATGATACTGTAGGAAAGGCGCATACAAGCCAGCGATACTGTCATCAGTGGGACCAAAATTCTTAGTCGAAACTTATCTCTTTTTAGATGGCTTGAAAATAGTGCATCCGTTTGACTGGCTTGAGTTTGCTTGAGTTTGGTTGCGTTTGCCCATGTTTGCCCGAACTGCCTTCAATGAGATATTTCCTAGTTGAAAAATTTAGCAAGAGACCTTCAAAAGCAAACCCGTTTAGTTCCCTGCGTGCTCATATTTCCCAATCCTCGGCTAATAACGGTGGATTGCATAATTTCTTGCCAACAACAAACTCGTGGGTCACTCAGCGGATTCAGGATGCGCCCACTTCAAATTCCCTGCAAAACCTGCCCCGGCAGAGATTAGCACTCTTATCCCTAATGGTGCAACTTCATTCTGGAATTTGATGAAGAACTGCGAGCAGCCTAAAGACAACTGATCAAGGTCACAAAATCAGTTCTTAGGTGGGACCTTGTACAAAATTAATAGTACAAGATCACCACAAAGGAAAAAAAATGGAAGATTTATCAATAGCACTTACCAATCTGGATTCTCCCAAAGGTGTTGCCCTGAAGCCGAATCGCACCTGTTGGGCATTGCGTCTTTTACAGTTTCGACGCGGCTGCTCTCTTTCTGCAGAGGTTTCTGACAGAAGAGTGTCAGGCAATAAAGTACTTAAAGTAGGCAAAGGCAGGTTCCAGCATTTCCAGCAGCATTTCATACGAAAATTGTCGTCACTGTATGTTTTTATCAATATAAATGCAAACAATTACTTATTGTTAATAACAGAGAAACGAAGAAAAGTACTTTTACATTATCTCAACAATACAAAATAACGAGGAAACTTTTCCAAGTTGGAATTAGACTTGAATTAATTCATCAGAGCCTCAGTTTAGGGGTGTTGGTGCCAAAATTGGCAAATTTCTATTGTTTTTTGCAGTATTTGGTGCAGGAGCCCCCCCCTGGTTTTGATAGCACTACACCACTGCCAGTTTCATCAACAAAATTTATTCGCTGACCTTTGAAAGTTCGATTGAAATATGTGAAACTTTGGGTAGAGAAGTGCATGCTGAAGGGCAAAGTGAGAAACAATACATGATCCTTGGCCTTCTTTCTTCAAACTTAAATTTAACTGCACACATAGATGCATATGGCCTAGAAAACGTGACGGTAGTAGATGGCTGCTTCGAGTCTACTTTAGTTAGGCCTGAATGTCTGTCGCTAACCGAAGTTTAAACTCGAGTGGTTATGTTCTACATACCACCAATTTTTCCTGCATGGTACTAA